>JACYXH010000020.1:102500-355000 GCA_026745465.1 Lota lota
TTCATCATTTCTATGTAGTAGGCGACCAGAGCCTGCCTACAGCCACGGCTGTAGAGATTGAGCTCTTCTGATTGGTGCTCGTAGTTGTAGTGGGCATTGTTGTCCAACAGGTGGTACTGCAGGCAGGGGCGTGGGGAGGCGGGGTTACAGCAACTGAAGGGAACGCCGTCCACTAGGTAGCGGCCGTCCACGTTGCTTCGTATACGACTGGACCGGACAACGGAAAAAGGCAGCGAGGTTGAGAGTTTAGAGCAGGTTAACGAGGAACAAGGAAAAACAATGGAAGGGAACAGGAGACAAGAGAAAATAATGCAATTCTATATTGTTCAAGCATACACACAGTTTTAGGTATATTATATGTATACATAATGTTATTTACCATTGCAACAAGTTCAGTGCGACATCTCCATTGTTGTTATTCCACTTTCTTTTTAGTTTTTCCACCATTGTTTTTTCAATGTTCTACTCCAGTGACTCTTCCATTTCTACCACACCTTATTCTCTCCATCGCATTTTCCTCGATATGAATTTGTATTTTGACAGGCACCACTGTCAGACAGTGCTTATGGAAATTTTTCAATACTTCGCATATCCTCCTCATAACAAATTATGATTACAAAAACGTGATTGTTTATAATGTTGTGTCTATGTATCTAACGCTAACTTTATATTAATGACCAACCCTTAACCAATACTTAAGGGAGAGACACATCCCTTATTTCTAGTCTTCAGCTCGCTAACTAATCGTTTTGAGATGGGAAGAGATTGGAGGCCTCCCTAAATGTCATGGAAATTAGTTTTGAGACCACATACTATCCAAAGAATTATCTTTCATATCCTCCAACAGCCACTCACTCCTTGACCTCCTTGGTGGTGAAGTCCAGGTAGCGATTGCTGATCCACTGGACTTCAAACCAGTCCCGGAAGTTGTTGTTGCCACAGCAACGTAGCTCCATCTGGAGTCGGTCAATGGTCTCCTTCTGGAAGCAGCGGCCCGGCACGTCCGTGTCCCGGTAGAAGCGAATGCCGTTCCTCAGCCCCACCTGGGGGAAGGGGGGGGGGGGGGGTTTGGGGAAGAAGACATGGTTTTCTGTGGTTGTATCATTTCAGCCCCCTCCATCTAAACCATATGGAACTCACTTCCTGTGGAGATCCACAATGCTGGGGCGACCACCATCTTCAAAAGGGTGGAAGACGGAGTTTGTTTCTTTGCTCTTGTCTTTGTTGAAAGGGCCTATGTAAATGGTATTTATTATCATTATTATTAAACTGTGTGTCCTGCAGAACAAGGTCAAGTCTATTTTACTGCCACACCGCTAGGCTGGTGGACTAAACTTCCAGTACAGAAGGAATAAGCTTCTTTATTTGCAGTACACCACATACAACAATAGTACAAAACACCAGGACAGTTAAGTGCAGAGATAAAAAGCCAACATTCAGAATCAGATTGTGCCTTGTACAAGGGTGTCATTTATGGGGAGGGGGGTGCACCTTTAGGTGTGTGTGTGTGTGTGTGTGTGTGTGTGTGTGTGTGTGTGTGTGTGTGTGTGTGGTGTGTGTGTGTGTGTGTTTGATAGAATGATGACAAGACAAGAAATCTTTTTCATACCCCACATTTTCAATTTCATACCCTGGAACCCCCCTCAAATGATTGATCTTCTCTCTCTGGCTCTGCATCGCCTCAATGTCTCCAATATTCCACTTAAAGTCACACCCTTTGGTCTGGTGGTAATACTATTCAAGGCAATTCAGCACAAGGACATTCTTTTTTTCTGCCCTCATTTCGTTTAAGGATGAAGATATTATACAGTATTATACCCCCATTACAACTCCATTATACAGCCATTCACAGCAGCCTCAAGCTTCCCTAATGATGATCCCTCCTCCCAACTTATTTTGGACGTGGATAATTCACAATCCTCTAGCCCACAGAACCCCACACTGGTTTAATGCCTTAAATAACATGTATTAGTTCTTGTAAGACCCTGCTAAAGGTATTTAATTAACATTAGAAATAATAAGAATAGGTTTTCACCACATTAATATAACTATAGCCAACGGTTTTATAATACAGGAGGCTTCATTTGGGTGTTAATGGGATCAATGGGTATTGGCTAGTCCGTACATTGCATCTTTTCATTTTGTTTTATAGGCCTATTACCCATGAAGGAAAACAGTAGGCCCTTCCGCACAATGGGTTGTGACCCATCTTCTTCCAGACTGCTCTTACCCTCTTCTCTAGAAACCACTATCTTCTGGGGCCCTCCCAACTGCACTCCACGCTAGTCACCACAGCCATGCATACATACACACGCACGCGCGCGCAACGCACACACACACACACACGACACACACACACACACACACACACGCGCGCGAACGCACCTTGAGAGACTCTTCCAGGTGTCCCTGCAGTGCGTAGCTGAGCGCTACGGCGGAGATGAGCAGGGAGCAGAGGAGCACGGCCACGGCAAACCAGACCAGCAGGAAGTTCCTCCAGCGCGGGAAGCGATCCGGGTCCAGAGAGTCCTGACAAACACGCCCCGCGACCCAGTTGGTGCCAATGGCAGCCAGGCCCACCAGCATGAGGATGTTTGGTATGATGTGGATCTCCGAGTTGTCCATCACCTGCACGGCAGGAAAAGAGGGGCTGTTGGTTTGAGCAGGTGCCGCGAGCGGGCGCCTGCCAAGTAAATGTTGTTGGCTGCCAACAGGACACTTAATCATCCCTACTCCCTTTGGCTGGTAATAACCCTGAGTTCAGTCACTTGTTCATACCCTGAAGTAGAGAAATGCAATTAGAGCATGATGTTTTGAACCATCGGGCCACTTTTGGGCAGAAAATGAAACATTTAGTTTCATGTAGGCTACTAATTGCAGAAAGAATTACATGGGCCAAATTTCCCATAAGGCTGACCATCACTCAAATCATGTTTGCCACATCGCTGTTATAAATTGTAATTGCTTTGAGCAAACCTTCCCCATGGCCATTAAAATGTAAACACAAGGTACAAGGAAAGCTATTTTCTCAGGATTCTTAATAACGAAAATAAATGAATTTGAACCTAAAATAGATAATGAGTGCAGTCAACCATTAATAAGCATAATAGGCATAATGCTGTCCGATGTCTTATTAGGTGCTGGCATTTGTTTTTTTATATATTCCATCCAGCGAGGATTATCTTGAAGTGAATCAGACTCTTAAGAACTTTTATCCCCTTGACACCATTCATGCTCATCACAGGCTATGAATACTGAAAGGAGAGGTGTGCATATTGCATTGTCATTCAGTGGTTGAATAAACTGTGTGTGTGTGTGTGTGTGTGTGTGTGTGTACAAACATGTGTGTGTGCAATCGCCTGAATGTGCGTGTTTTTGCCGGCGTGCATGTGCGTGCATGTGTGTGTGTGCGTGTGTGTGTGTGTGTGCGTGCGTGCGTGCGTGTCTGTGAGTGCGTGCGTGCGTGCGTGCGCGTGTGCGTGTGTGCGTGCGTGCGTGTGTGTGTGAGTGCGTGTGTGTGTGTGTGCGTGTGCATGTGCGTGTATGTGCGTGCATGCGTGCATGTGCGTGTGTGTGTCCTAGAAGGACCCCCCCCCCCCTCTCTCTCTCTACCTCGGCCCTGCGGAGCAGCTCTGTCTTCAGGTAGACTCCCAGGCAGAAGGTGAAGGCGCCGGACAGCACAGCGAGCCAGGAGAGCAGCCACAGGCCCTGGGCCAGCCGCACGCGCCGCTGCAGGGGGAATTTCATCTTCAAAAGGGCCATGGCTCCCTACAACCACGCACACACACACACACACACACGACTGCTGGGCTAGCAGAGCGCAGTAAAAAGGTAAGGGGTAGGGAATGGGTGAGGAGGCGAAGACCGGTGACCACCCCCTCCACAGAGATGCAGGAGAGCAAAGGCCTGCTTTTTGGAGGTCGTGGCAAACCAGGTCAGAGTGGGCCCGTCGGTGACCTTCTGTGGTTGAGATATTAATGAGATCAGAGTAGTTCCAGGTGGAGCGGATAAGTAGGTAGATCCCTTAGACGGCCAAGGACACATTCATCCTCAAGGGTGATGATCCAGCTAACAACGAAAAGCACTTTCACTCACACGGGACGGTTTTCCAAAAAACGTTTTTCCTAAACTTTGAATTCAACAACCATGAGCAACAAACGGCGAAAAACCGCTGTTGTAGATTGTGATAGAAATGTTTGAACGGCGATATGTGGTCGATAAAGCGTAATCCTTGGGGTGACCAGATTTCCTTCGAGTCCAAAGTCCGCTGGTGTTCTGAGTTGTGTCCGACGTCTCTCTCAGCATGTATTCGTTCTTTTGTCCGTGCTATTTGTCATCGAGGCCCATCTGGTTCTGTGTGCATGGGCGTTGGGGCCCCCCTAAACCACTGCACCCATGGTCAAACAATACACACAGACTGGCCAAAGAGGAGCATTGCGGAGCCATAATCCCACTACCTGGGATCCTATTAAGGCCCAGGGGCCAATGAGAAAGCAGGCCAGTGTATGGATCAGCAAACTTTCGCTGATGGACAGACAGGTCGTGTAGGAGAGATTGGGTTGTTATGACGGGTGCACTGTGGGTCATAACCACCAGCTATTATGCAGTGTCTTAGATGTGTAGGGTGGATGGTGGATGGTGGATAGTGGAGGTGTTTCATAGCAACCTGATGAACCAGCCAAACAACCTAAGAGGACTGATTATCAGCGCCCCTAAAAACCACTCTGTGTTACGTTTCAAGGCAAACAACACAAATGTATGTTTCCAGACTCAACCACCTATGAGTGTGTCCATGCGTTAGGTACTTACTCATGGACACACTGAGTCCAAAACTCCCTACAAATCCCAATTTAAAGGCAAATTATATTCTTCTTTTTTTTGTGCAAACATCCTTTAAAAGGTTGGGTGTTGTGACATCGAAAGTTTCAATACCAATACTTACAATCGTTGAAACTTTTAAAACACCAAAGTTTGTGTGACCTTGTTGCCATGCAGGTGGAAACTGGAAAGAGGACCTTCAGGATGAGGGCTGACTTTGACATTGATTTATTTTACTTTTAAAAAGATATCGGTGGTCGGTGTTAACAAAAAGAGAGGATACATCTCTGAATCTTCATAAAAACGGCCTATATTCTTTCTCTATACGCTTCATCGGGGCATAGTAGGATTGTTTCCTATAAGGATACATTTATATTTAAAGGGATTAATCAAATGTGTGTGTATTTTAAGTCATACTTAATAGTTCTTTGTATTTAACCTTTGTTCCAGTACAGCAGGGTTTAAATGATTCTGTAATTCATGAATGGCCCATTTGTGTAAAGAACATTCACATGATCATGTCTGATAAATTGCATCAAGTTAAAAGAAATATTTTCAAACATAATGGCAGTTACAGGTGTGGGACATGTTTTGTCCCAAGTCTCAAGAATCAGTAAGAGAACACTTCTTATTGCATACAGACAGAAAAGGTTATGACCCTTATATATAGGCCATATGTCTATATTTTGAGACGCTTTCTATCCAAAGCAACCTTTAAAGGGTGTTGTAGGTAAGATTCAGCAGTTAAGAGAGAGAGAGCAGAAAAGAGCAAGAGAGCATTGAGAACTGTTGATTCAATGCACTTGACAGGCAAGTTGCATTACCCAAACCAATCAGGGAAGAGATGCCCTGATTGAGCTGTCTAAAATCGAAATTAGCTCAGACAGAGGCATGCGCAGTCAACTCCCAACATTTATTGCGAATGGAGTATTTCACTCACTAGCTGACGGATGGCTGTGGCCTTTTTTTTTAAACAAATTACCCTCAAATAATACTTCTTAGATCTTACCTACAAGACCTTTGAGTGTGATCATCATTTAGTACAAATTTGACCAAACACTGCCCACACGAGTCATGCCCGAGTTACACTAGACGCTAACAAGTGGAAGAATGAGACAGGCAACAAGTATTGCAGCTCACTCCAGCATAGGATGTGCAGAGCAGGAGCAAAGTGCCACATTGCCCCCTACTGGTGGCTGGTGATCATTAAAACAGTTAACTGTTCTGATTGTAGGTTGTTTTAAGTAGCACAGCACACAACTCTGTACTTTACTTTCATTGTGTATGTGTGTGTGTGTGTGTGTGTGTGTGTGTGTGTGTGTGTGTGTGTGTGTGTGTGTGTGTGTGTGTGTGTGTGTGTGTGTGTGTGTGTGTGTGTGTGTGTGTGTGTGTGTGTGTGTGTGCGTGTGTGTTCATGGGTGTGTGGGTGTGGGTGCATATTTGTGTCAAAGAGATCAAATGGTCACCTATTTCCAGAAAGGGCTAAGACAATTGCATGAGATGGCTGCTTTTTGTTTTACAATTCCAGGTTGTTCTAGTTGTTCTTCTATGGTCAACCATTTAGAAAATATCAAACAGTAATTGGTCCAAAAGAGGCATGTTAACTACATATTAAGCTAGAGTTAAAAGTCTACATTTTTACATTTCAAATGTACTTTTCTTCTACTACGGGTTTAGTTTTAAAGCCAAATCATAGCCTGGGCAAGAAACACTTGTTATTTTTGTGTGTTTGTAGTGCGTTGTTTTCCTAAATTAAAATAAACGGTAGCTTGTGACACACTTACACCATTGTTCAGATCCTCAATTGGAGCAATTCTCTCTTTCTCATTGATAAAAACATTAATTGAAAATGCATGTTGCCCTTTACTTTGTTATCACTGTACACAGCTTGTTATGAATGTTGTGTAATCATAGATTGTGTGTTTATGTGCACTTGTATTTTGATATAGCAGTAGCCTATTTGTATGTAAAAGAAAATGTTACATCAGTGAAACAAATGTTTTTGTGTTTTGATTATTAATATTTTATTGTTATTGATTTGCCAAGTGGTAGCAGGACATTAGTGGTGTTACAGAGACATATTGAGCTGGATCGACAACATTATGTAATGGAAACGCAGGGTTGTTAAGGGTGAGGATGCTGTACGGGGTGATTCAATAAAAGTATATCAATAACAAGACTACTTTGACACTAATAAACTCAACCCAGCATGTACAAATAGGATACCTACACACAATTACTTTTCTACAAGATTACGACATAAGTACAACATTACTGTATACATTAGTACTACATTTATTCGTAGACTATATCAATCCTACAGACATGTTTGTACACATTAGGGAAGCACTAGACAATGCTCACAAAGCCTATCATGCACAGTAACATCATGTGCTGATTTCCTTTTTCCTCATTTAGTTGACATATGCATGGCTAAACACAGACAATGGGAGGCAAATGCACTCAGTATTATTTTGGTTTGACAAAGGCCTACCTAAAAAATTGAGAAAGAAAACGGTTCACCCTGAGTAGAATCAGCCATTGACATTAAAGTGAACAATTGAAACAATTATTATTCGAACTTGTCTTTTGAGACCATCAAGATATTACATTTTATTTCTATATTCAAACACTATATACTTAAATAGGAACTTAAATAATTCGCAATTAAATCATATTTTACATCCTTTTCAAAAGTTTGTGCTGTATTCAAACACTATATACTTGTACAGGAACTTAAATAATTCTTAATTTAATCATATTTGACATCGTTTTCAAAAGTTTGAATGGCAATGTAATGAATTGCTGTCGGAACAATGCCTTGTGTTTATCGTAGGACAGGTGTCGCTCATAACATTAATTATGGGTCTGCTGTTTTATGTAAGCCTACCACAGGGCACGGGTAGTATACTAGACCAGTGAAGATAACAGACATTGACCATGGATCCTTTTCACAGAGCTGTCAAGGCAGAGCAAAGACAGGTGTAGGTAAGCAGGTGTTTCATTAATGTGTGTCAAACACCAGCAACGGTCAATACGTGTGCCCTGGTATGTAAAAGTAACAGACCCATAATTAGTGTTCTAACGGACATACGTGTTATGAGCCAGGCTTTGTCCTACGATGACGCCTCTGTGAAAATGGTCTATGAAGGCAAACCACAGGAACAGCAGCAAACCCAGGTAATACAACAGTATTCTGATAGGTTAACCTCTTTCGTTCCATTGAGTGCCAAGTCACTTGCTTACGTTACGTTGGCAATTGACATCACCTGCCTGCAATCAGAAAGAACTGCGGTTGGTGGCGCGGTTGCTATATCCTTGAGGTTTGACTGGAAGGTTTATCTGACTGAATGCCACCAATAGAGGTCCCGGCTGTAACTCCTCGTCCCACCTACTCCCTTCTCCTACTCATATGAGGTTGACATATGTGGTTGCTGCTCCTTGCCATCGCTGGCCTTGTTTTGAGGATGCAGCTGGTTCATGAACTCATCCAGGACCTGTTGGGCTGACAGATAAGTCACTTCCCCGTGCCCCGTTGCCAGCTCAGCTGTCTCCAGGACCGGCCGCACATGGGCAGGAGGTCCTGCTGTGCTGGTGTGGTTTGTCCCCTCGGGACAGCCTCGCGGGGACTTTGGTTGGGGAGACCTGTGATTGGCAGCAATTTCGGACGTGATTTTCTTACAGATGGCCGCGCTCATGTCGGCGATAGAGAACGGCTGGCTCTGGCATGCCCCGTGACCACCAGAGTCAGCTGACGCCGTCGCAGCTGACGCCTCCTGTTTCCAAGGCATGAAGGCTGTCACCCTGCCTGGAGCCGCCTCGGACTCTGTCAACCAATCAGACGGCGCCTCCACCACATTGGAAGCCCCGGAATCACTTAGGTCTGGAGGAGAAGGCATTTTGGGATGGCTGACAGTGGTGGCTGTTTTCAGGAACGTTTGGACTGCCTCTGCGGAGTCAAAGTGCTTCTCCAGCAATTCCTTTATCAGACAGGGCACCTGTCAAGAGCCACAGACGTTTACTGCAGACTGAGGAGCAGAGTTAATTACTGTGAAGCTGGACTGCATACTGTAAAGCAAGTCTGTATACTGTAAAGCTGGGATCTGTGTTCAAAACACTTCACCACCCACTGTAATTTAATAGCTATTATATAAATGATTTACAATGCTTCTCAGCCATAGAAACACTTTTACATTCATTGCAAAAGCTGATCATATCTTTTGATATAATTGCATTTTAATTAGCCAGGCGTGGCTGATGGTAAAATATTACATAGGCCGGTAACATCCCATAAAGAATGTTATGGGATGGAAGGATATGGACACAGAACAATGAAGAACAGCGTTTTTAATTATCAAATATTTGAATGACAGTATTTTTTAAATGGTCATTTTTAAATGGTAGGTGTACGTTTTTTTGGTGTGTGTGTGTGTGTGGGTGCACCTCGCGCGCGTGTGTGTGTGTGTGTGTGTGTGTGTGTGTGTGTGTGTGTGTGTGTGTGTGTGCGTCTTGGGAGTGGGGAGGGCGCTTGGTTTCAGCCACAAGATGATGCTGTTAGCTCACATTGATGGTCTCCAAAGCAGCGATGGTCCTTTGGGCCTCCTCTAGTTCTGAGCTCAGCTCAGCAATGCGGTTAATCAGGTACTTTCTCTCACTGCTCAGACTCTCGGACTGAATACACACACATACACACACATACACACACATACACACACACATACATACATACATATATTCATACATACATACATACGTACATACGTACATACGTACATACATACATACATACATACATACATACATACATACATACGTACGTACGTACGTACGTACGTACGTACGTACGTACGTACGTACATACATACGTACATACATACATACATACGTACATACATACATACATACATACATACATACATACATACATACATACATACATACATACATACATACATACATACATACACACACACACACACATACACACACACACACACAGACACATAAGATGAGTTCAATAGAAACACACACCAATGGGACGTATTTAATCGGTTGATTCATCTCTTCCTTACCGTGATGTGCAAGTGTTCCCCCAGCCGGGTGTTGGTCTGTTTTGTCCCTGTGTGAGTCTCCACAAGACTAGAGAAAGATGGATTGAAATAGACACGGGACATAAAGCCAGGACACTCTGACATTAATTTACTAATCGGGTTAAGTATGTGCTTTTAAATCATTTTGAGGTCCAAAGTTTGATTTTGACCCGATTTGGTTTAATTTCCAATTCTTGTCACACACAACATACCACACACACACACACCAATCATACCAAGAAGATGAGACTTCTTATTTAACTGCCAGTTAAACAGAACTGAAAACAAAAACGGAATTTCACTAGGGAAATCTCAAAGGCCGGTCACTCTGGATAATCTGGTTTGGAATTGATAATAGTGACCCGCGCCTGTCGCAGCAGGCAGCAACAGTTGCAGGGTACAGGCAGGGGGCAAGCCAGACAACTGTGGGACATCTGTGAAAGAGGAGCTCAGTAGTCATGAAGAGCCCCTCTGTTCTGCTTTTCACGCCAGGTGGTCAGAAAGTGAAAGCAAGTAGGTCAGCCCAGGGCACCCGTTACACACAGCACAACCATTGGCTCAAAGGAAGGATGAACCGCGTCGCAATGTGTTCAATCAATCTATGGAGCGTTGTGGATGAAAGCCAATTGATTTGTGACAGAAGGGGCACAGTGACTTTGGCGGCGACAGGAGTGCTTGCCACAGGGGTACATCTGATCTTTGGTCTTGTCAATGCACACCCCATGTCCTTCTCTGGAGTAGTTTGAACAAACATTACGACTGTAATTGTAAAACCTACATTTGGTTGGTCATATTAAAAAAATGTTGGCAGTAAATATTTCGTTAATAATAATATAAATACAATTCCGGTATATTGCATTATATATAATAATGCAACAATTATACATACTGTACATTTATTGAGGTATTTGACTCATTCCACTCAAATACTTTAGTCAATGTTGATATTGATCTTCACATTTTAAAAAACAAAAACAAATGTGATGTCACTGGGGTGTGTCCAGACCTTTTGTACTTGTCCTTGACATGGCTCAGCTCCTCCTTGGTTCTGTTTAACTCCGCCTGCAGGCTCTCGATGAAGACCATCGTCTGCAGCAGGTTCTGATGGAGATCTGTGTTCTCCTCCAGCAGGGCGCTGTGGAAGGAGACCCCAGGAGTTATGGGGTCGGGGGGGGGGGGGGGGGGTGGAGAACAGGGCCTATGGTTTTGTGTTTTTTCAGAGTAGGTGATTGCAGCAGAGCACATTTCTCTCTCTCTCTCTCTCCCTCCCTCTCTCTCTCTCTGTCTTTCTCTCTGTCTTTCTCTATGACTCCTTTGAATGTATGCATTAATATATGTCATGGTACCCTTGAAACCAATCAATAAACCAACTACATGACCACCATGGTTGGTATATCAGAGTAAGCTATTAGTTAGCACGTGGATATTTAACCCATCGTAACGTATAACACCAGAGGATAGCCCTCAGATCAATAGCTCAATAACCTCTCACTCAGAGAAAAGCGCTCTACAGTCAATACAGCAAGCGCATGAGAGAGATGAGAGAGAGAGAAATAGAGAGAGAGACAGGGAGAGTCAGAGACTGGGAGAGATGTGCAGTGAAAAGGCACTCGAATAAGGGAATAGAAATGGAACATTATGTAATTACAAATTAGTTGACACTTACTGGAATTGATCCGAACCACCAAGTAAGACCTAGAGAGAAGAGGTGAAATTAGAAGATAATAATCAGAAGCCTTATTTACTGCATTTCCAGCATAAGATATATTACGATGTGGTTAGTGAACCGTGCAAGTTATGTCAGTGGGATGCATGCTGCATCTTTATTTCTGCTTTGATTTTACATGCATCAACAAAGCAAATACAGGATGAAGTCGACGGCGTAGAAGCCTAGGCCCTGAATGACTCTGGGGGCAGTGGGGGAGGGGTGTTAACACATAGATAGAGCAAGTCATGTTCTGGACTATAGGCAGGGTTCATGTAGACTCAATAATGACAGCAGGAGAGAACAGTGCTGAATGTGAGTGCAATTACTATTGAACCTTGGCACACAAAAAAAAAACTGTTCCCGGAAATTGGATGGGAACACAATCAATAGATTCTATGCAGCTCATTATAGATTGAGGCTTGAAGCTATTCACCCTTAAGGATTACCCTTTGCACTACAGTCAGTTTCCACAATATAACCATAACTCCCCTAAAGATGTCACATGCAAAACTATTCCCAATGTCCGCGTTATATAATGGCGGTGGACATTAGCAGATATGTAACTGTTGCGTGATTCATGTTCTCAACCAGCCCACTCAATCCTCTTGCAAAGCTTGTGTAGCAAGCATTGCTGCTTGATGGTGATCCAGCGATCTGTTATGCTGTGTCTTGCCAACTTTGGCCACACTTTTACAATGCAGTGCAGTCATCAGAAGCAGAACTTAAATGACCAAGCAACTAGCTTGGTCCTTTAAAAAAAATATATATATATTTATAATATATATTATAATATAATATATTTAAAGGACTTATAAAAGAGGAGTTGTGTGTGGACATGTTCTGTCATCTACTGCATAGCTGAACTATGAGTCAGCTTGCAGCGTTTGGAGGTGTTTGACTGCCCCCTCCGAGCTGATGACTCAGTCTCATAGATCCTTCTAGAGAAAGCAGACAAGAGAGCTGCTGTTTGGTATTCCTACCACCACACAGACATACTCCCCTGCTATGCAGTTCTGTTGAAAATGAATGCTGAGTCATTTCAAATTAAGATGGCTCTGTTCATTTGTTTTGTCACTGTAGCTTTTACCTTTTAAGGAGCATGACTAAGTCTTCATACCTTTCTACATAGTAGGTGTGACAAATGTGACGTAGCCAAGGCACATTCTGCCAGTTGGCCCAGTGTCAAGGAAAATGGCTGCCATTTTGTTGCTACCAAAACAAATGTCAGGTCACCTTTGACTTTGTAGATTGGAAATATACAGGGTTTTGACCAAATACTCACCTTATGATGTGGATCAGTGTGTCCTTTGCGTGCTGCGTGAGACCGATGATGGACACTCTGGTCAGAGTTGTGGCTGTTACTGGTGGAGGATGTGTCTCTGGTTTGAGATGAGTCTGACTTACAGGAACCAGGCTCTGATTCATGGCCCAGTGCTGAACCCAGGGTCTTGTGGGCTCCTTGTCCTTGGCCTTCCTCTTGATGCCCAGGGCTTGTATACCCGTGGCGGAGTTGAATGTGCGGGAGATGCTGGGGATGTGGTGGTGGTGGACTGCGGGGGGATATGTTCCGGTGCTTGCGGTGGTTTCGTTGTTTGGGCAGGATAGGCTCTGGGCTGGTGATGGTTCCATCAGTTAAATGAGAACCACATCTGATGTCGCTTTCCCTCGCTTTGTGGCCCGCAATCACTGGCGACTTCCCTTCCTTACGGTTGCCACCTGGGTGAGGATGGTGGCTGGAGGTTTGGGGATGGGGATGCAGAGGGGGGGTGCCTCTGTGCCGCCTAGCAACGTACGAGGTCAGCTTGTCGGGATCGGACTGGTCGGGGTATGTGGAATGATACGATGGAGAATTGCCGCCAGACTCCCTTCTGGCCTGTGCGGCTGGCGGTTTGGGATGCTGCTCTCTCTCCTTTCTGGAGCAGCTCTCTCCATGCTTCTTAATGGGAAGCTGAGGCTTGGCTGCCCCAGGGCCCCTCACTGGACCTGGGGTCTCCCCTGGGGTTTTACCTTGGTTGACCCCTAAAATGTTAAGGTTGGACGGACTGATGACCTGTTTTGTAATCTCGTCCAGGAAGGCGGAGAACTGCAACTTCCCCTGCACAAAGCTCTCCCTGGCTGTCTGGATCTCAGCGGGTGCAGTCCTCTTCCCCTTGTCTCCACCTTTGCCATGTCCATTCGCCACCCGGGGGGACAGCACCTCCATAGACCTCGCCTTACGGATGTCCGGCTGAGGTTCCCGGTTCTTGAGGATCCCCTTGCTAGGGATCTGGTTGGTGAACACTCCTCTCCGGGGTCTCCCTGGCGCCCCGAGGACAAGGCTCTCCTCGCTGAACGCCAGGCTGCGCCCTAAGCTCGCTGTCTTATAGAGCGCTCCGTGGTGCGGGCGGGCCACACAACGCTGTCCGCCTGCTACCACCTCGTCTTCACTGGTCTGTAGGAGGCCCTCGTCGCTGTGGCTCTGGCCGCGGTCCCGCAGGGAGGCATGTGTGCGTTCGTTCTGCCGTGAGCGCACTTCTGTGCGGTCGTAGGGAGACGCCTCAGGCACACCGCGTTTGACAGTGGCGAAGACTATGGGCTCGCTGCCGCCGTCCTGCCGGAACCCTGTGCGGACCTCCAGAATGTTGGAGCAGGAGAGGGAGTGCTGCGGCCGCTGAGCGGGACAGGCGGAGAAGGGGTCGCTGGCGCTGGCCTCCGTGTGCCAGGAGTAGGAGGAATACAACGAGGAAGAGGAGGAGGAAGAGAGGGAGGAGGAGGAGGCTCTGGACAGGGTGACCCTTGTTAGCTGCGGGCTTTGGACCTCACTCTCCTGAGATAGATGATGATGATACCGAGGATGTCGAGGCTGAGGGTAGTCATTGGGGATGTTTTCATGGAGATGGTCTGCTTGCCGATGGCGGCGGTGGTGGTTTTGGTGTTGGTGTGCCTGACTGTCGTCTGTGTGTTCATCGTTACCAACTAAGTTTGCATAGCTGCAACGCAAGAAGTTACAACAGTGAGCCTAAAAAATTGCCTTAACAATAGTAACGTTTGAACAGTTTATGTTTAACACTTGTAACCACGCCTGCAAACTAACATTTTAGAATATATAGGTTGTATTGTCAAGTCATTAATCCAAAATGTTTAGTTTCTGCAAAAGGTTCTCTGGATGTAATTTCAATATGTCCGAGCCCACTGATACCCGCTGATCCTACCTGTGTGATTCATCGTCTTGGCTGTGATAGGCCGGATGAGGATGAGGGTGGTGTTGTGGCTGGTCATTCGGGTAATGATGATGGTTCTTGGGCTTCCGCAGCTTGATCTCTTCCTGAGTTGGTGGGCGGTACACAGGTGTGAAAAACGTATCCATCATCTGTCTGTTCACAAGTGGCAGGCTGTCTAGCAATGCCGGCCAGGTTTGGTTGACCGTACAGTGATTGATTGAAGACGCTGATCCACCAAGTACAGGTCCGTCTGGCGGCCTCTCCCTCTGGGTCTCTCTCTGGCTCTGTGATCCTATGTGTGCCTTCTTTGTTTCGACCTCGTCTGTGTCCATCAGCCCTAGAGATAATCCAAATTAGACAAAAGTTCTAGTTATTGGGAGGTCACTCTATAATCAGGAATTCCATGTCTGATGGCAGATTATACAATAATGGATATATAGCCCCTACCTAATGGTCCTCAAATCTTTCAATCACACTGATGTGACGCAGGTAATGCCTTCATCCATCGAAAGTGAGTGGGAGATCCATCTCTCCCAGTGTCTGCCTGTAGAGAACTGGAATGGTAGGCAACAAATACATATATATTATGATTGCCTTGTTGGCCTGATATGTCACATCACGCCTGATGTAACAGGGGCTCTCATTGAACCGGAATGAAGCTGGAGTACAGCACAAAAAATCGACCTGTGCATTGTGGAAAAGTGGATCATTAGCATTCTGTTTGGCTCACTGATACCGGGAGTGGTATAGCCTGATGTTATTGTGCTGGTGTAAGCTATTTGCCTCACCCTTTGTTTTTGACACACCTAGACACACACAGGCATTTGTCGTATGTATATGTTAGATATGATTAACTTAACTTTATAATCTACAAAACAGCCAAAGAAATGAGTTCTTAACAGAGTGAGTTCCTCTGTCATGACCCAGCCCAGACCAGAATGTCGTCACTCCTGTCTGTGAGCATTACAACTCCTCCAGGCTCTCTGGTTACCTTCCACAACCAAGATTACCATTTAGGTTTCAAGTATGAGTATTATATTATGTATTCATATGTTCTTAATAAGAACATTATTTTTATTTTAAACACATCAGAAACCAGACCTGTAATTTTCTAAGAAACCGGATCTAACGAATAGGGATCAGGATAGAGTAACTGAAATGCTAATTTGCAACAACATTGCTTACTCCATGGTTGATTGAAAATATAGGCTATCTCAATCACAATATAATTCGATTAGATAGATGGTTACAGATTAGTTCTTCACCTCTTTATTCTTATGTGTGGTACGAACAGACATCGGCTGACATGTTAATAATAACAAAAGGGATCAATTATATCCCATCAACAGATCACTCATCACCCAGTTGTTGCTGATCAATATGTAGATGAGGTTGCATAACAAGCCTGTTGAAATCAATGGCATGCTGGTGGTTTTCTGTGCATGGGAATATAATATGTAGGCCCATCGCTATATATGCATGAGATCGTTTAAGTTTCTTCTGATTGTCACGTTACTCCTCCTGAAAGTTGCCTTCTGATTGTGATATAAATAGTGCAGTATAACCATATAAATATACATATAACGCACCGCCGCATATCTACATAGATGGTATCAATACAAATAAAAAGTATAGCATCAGATTTACGGCTATATGAGATGACTATTACATGTAGTGCAGTTGTTCCCAAGATAAACGTGATTGGGCAGGGAAAACAGAACTATTCCATACTCCCTCTTCTGGCCAACCAAAGCAAGTTCATACTTTTCTTCCTGGTAACTTTCCACTCAACGAATAGGCAATGGATTGATCTCTGTTAAATACAGGATTTATTACGGTTTCGATAATGGGCCAGTTTATCTTTCTGCCACAAAGAACGTCTCTGTAACATATCTTGATAGTAATGAAGTCTTTACGAGGATTTTCTTTTTATATATTTGTTTAAAACTATAATGATAAATGCCACAATAATACATTGTTTACACAACCAATCACTAAAAATGATCGTGCCGAAGAAAGTTATTAGTTAGCCCTTTTTCTTTTGTATTCTGAATCAATCAAATGTACAGCATTGCAGTATCGGAATAAGTAGATCCAGCCTTCAACTCCCTAGTTCTGGTTTTATCCGGTTTCTGAAGGCTTGTTTACAGGATATCAATGCGCCTAACCGTTGAGGTGACGTCAACTATTTTTAAATGTTCAAAATACAACAACTTCGACGTTGTTGCTATTTTCCTACATGTGACGTGACCTGACAACACGCTACCTGAATGATAGGGTCGGATCGAAAGTACAAGTGTACAGGATCGAAAGTACAAACACGGCTGTGGGAGTAGATATGCTATTATTAGAAAAAAAGGCATAAAATTGTTTTTTGATCTTGGATATATATACACATGGTTAAGTGCATCATATTTTATTTCATTGCCTGTGTATATATGTCGGTAATGATGTCTTAACTCGAATAAATTGATAATCCTTCTTGTAATGTGGGACTATGTTTCCTATCGGATGCATACTCCATGGTAAATGCGCCCTGCCACCCATGGTATAATAGCCTTCGCTGCGCCATCTTAAATCAGACTGCACAGATATTGCTTTGGTGTGGTATGTAGCGTTGTAGGGAAACTTTTGCCGTTGTTTAATGTTAGTTTGAATTAGTTTGGATTGTAAGGAGATATGTATAGCTGTTTCAAAGACCTGAGTTGTATTGTATACGTCGTAGAATTATAGTTGAGTAGGATTCAAGCGGTAACCTAGCACGCAGTCATCTTATTGGTTCGGTCTAGGGTTTATGTACACAGATATCCCGAAACTTAACTTTTATATTATATTGTACGTTTTTATTGTGGGTATCAGATACGATTCTTATTTATACGGATTGTCTTTCTTGGATGACTTGCCTTTACAGCGTTAGCATGTCCAAACAAGTCGGCCTAAATAGAAGGCCTAAAATGGCGCCCTATCCCCGTAGGAAAAAAAGACCGCTAACAAAGGGACGTAGCTTTTGTAAGTCCATCGATTACGTTGATGATATTTGACTATTCAGAGTTGCCAGTGGCTTTTCTTGTATGTAAAGATATCGTATCATGGCGACCCCCGTGACGTAGGTAACTTTCGTATGTAGGTCTGTAATGGCAGAGAAGCTGTAACTTATGAACTGATATTGGGTAGTTTAGCGAAGTAACCAGTTTGTTCCGGCGGTTAACGTTACAATGCTGTGAAACGTAACCTTGTGACGGAGGACTCAATCGAGGTGTCGGTAACCAGTGACAGACGGGAGAAGCTGTATTGAAATGAGAGGCTCGTTGCGTTTTTACGATGACTCATCAAGTGAATACAACTTACTTTGGCAAGATGGTTGCCATTACGAGTATTTTTCTTACTGCTGACCGTGTTCAGATTAGTGCGTGCTCTAAGCGAAGCTACAAATGGAATGCAGTAACGTTACGTTAAAGGCTCATTTTAAGAAATGCGTGCTTCGCTGAAGACTAATGCATCATGGCATTCAAACGCGGTGATGGTGGCACTTTCGAGAATCAAGTTATTTGGAGAGACCAGGTCCAGATATTGCATGGGCTTTATTTTCATTTCATGATAATTATTTTTTTCCCATCAACCTAGCGAAGACAGAAGAATATCATTTTTTTTATTTTTTATTTTTTACTCCTGATGGAGAAATGGACTGAGTTGTTTGGAGGAAAGATGGACTTAGTTATTTGAAGATCCAGGACCAGCGAAGCGGTAGGAAGCGGCAGGACCAGGAGGGAACAAGCCAGGCAGGACCAGGAGGGGCACACACCAGGCAGGACCAGGAGGGGCACACACCAGGGCAGGACAGAGGGGATCCACACATGACGCAACGGCAGCCGGGTGTACACCAGAGGGAGCCAGAGCCACAGGGCAGGGTAGCGGCGCAGCATGGCCACCGATGGAGCTGTTGTCCCAGATCAAGCCAGCCAGGGTTGAGAGGGTGCCAGCCAAAGAGCAGGGTGGGACAGAACCAAAGTGTCGTCTAGCTTCATGGCTTTAGCTAAAGCGTTGGGTTTGTATGTTCGGTATAGGTATCTGACTAATTATCCAGTTTATCCAATTGTCTTTTGTTTCGGAACACAATTTCTCGCACAGCTTTCTCTTCCTTTTTCAGGCAAGGTGTAAAGTCTTTGTACCCCGTCGGTCCTCCTGTTGTGCGCGCCTTGAGTGTGGTGTCTGCTGTGATGAGTGCCGTGGTAGTGTGCTGGCGGGACGACCTGCTTAAGGACTTCTCAACCCCGTGTGGTCAGATGTAGTTCCTCCGCCAGGAGAGGGAGTCTCGTTTAATAGGACGCCCCCACGACGTTGTCTGCGTTGCAGTGTGAGAGTGGATGGTCTACTGTGCGGCCGCTATGACGTGTGTGTACGACAACCCATCAGTGACGGCCCATCGTTCTGTACAGAGCAGCGTCTACCAGTTAAATTGAGCAGTGAGTTGAGTGCATGAAATGTACCAATCCTAAAAAAAATGTCAGTTATTTGCGAAAGCATAGTCATTCTAGTATACGCTAGTTGCAACATTTGAAGTTGGCAGTCATTGTTTGCCATTGTATCATGGGGACGGGGGTGGGTCAAACGTATGTCGAGTTTTTCTTTTCACAGGCCTACACCGCTAAAGCCGACCATCGAAAGAACCCCTTCGTAGCCGCCTGTAATCAAATCCGGGGCCCGCCATAGTAGCTTATAACAAGAGCGGAGGATGGGATCAGGTGAATCCACTGCGTTAAAAGGGATGTAGGAAGGTATTTGGTGCTGCTAATATCTGCCAAATGATTCAGCCATTCCAAGAATGAGTACAGTCCCCTCTTTGTTCACTGGGTTCCTCTCGTATGTGGGTTTGCTGTGTGTGGGTGGGGGGGGGGCCTTAACCCATCTCTTCCTAGATTTCACAGCCTCGTGTAACTCAGCGCTAACGATCCAAAGGCTGCAAATTCTCCCAGGTGAACAGCACCGGGTTCGGGTGGCCAGTTCTCCTCACAGCGTAGTGACTCCCTGCATATCAAACTAGACGTCCTGGTATAGCGGGAGATCAATTGTTTTCCTTGATTGGTAACAATGTCCCTTTTTATAATGGAATTTGAATGTCCAATATTTTGAAGTTGCATTTTGGGTTATTTGGGGAGGGGCTGCTTATTTGTGACTCTTGCAGATAGTTTTGTCCAACCCCCACAAAGCGAAACCTTCTGATGCCCACGTCTACTAAGGAGGAATGCCTTCACGTTCAGGCCTGTGGTATTTAAATGTCTTAAGAGGCAGTTGTGCATTTCATCCAATTGTATCAATTGACGGTCATTTATAGTGCATTATTGTGATGTTGGCAGTAATGTGGTTGGTGCTCTGTATTGGTAAATGGCGGGTGGGATTTGTGTGTGGGATGGGCGCTTCTCCTTTTTTTTGTTTCCCCTTGCATTTTCAGTGTGCTGTCCTGTGCTTTCCAATACTCGAGACCACCAGGAGCTCTCCTGAGTTATTGTATGTAACGGTTTTACTTGCGCTTCATACATCACGTACGGTCACAAAATGTGTTTACGTTCTTTTTAACATTCTTTTTAAAGCTAATTCCTTCATTGCACTTCCTTTGCAATTAGTTGCAATGCCTTGTATTGATAATACAATGAGTGAACTATATGTAAAGGATTTATTTTAATATTGCGTAATAAATGCATAGCTTGTTGTGAATGAAGACTGTTTTGGTATGCATTTTGTTTTTTTGGGGGGGTACTGGCCTACTGGGGGAGCTTTTCTTGTGCTTTTTCAGGTATGACTAAAGCTGGGAACTTTGTAGCGCACGGATGTGACCCGGGCTTGATGGCGTCTTTTTCAAAGTGGAAATTGATGGCAGATAAGTTGAATCCATCAAATGATGATATCTACAAAGTAGAAGTCGTTTATCCCAGATGGGACGCATTACACTTGTATGTGGTCCAACCCGAAATTGGTCTTGATGAAAACGTCTACAAATGGAAATACTGAAGTAGAAGTTGCACTGTTGTGCATTCTTTGAAGCTAGTCTCTTGTGGTAACGAAGATTTGATGGAACTTCATTGATTCTGACTTTATCTGAAGTAAAGCATTCCATGTTGAGGTAAGGATAACAATTGTCAGTTCTATTACACTGTGGGTGGGTGGCCGGGGTGTTGCCTCTTTGCCTTTTTGATCTTACAGAATTGCCCAAGGAGGAAAAAAAACCTACCTTGGAGACCGACCAGCCCCTTGAGTTTGGCCCGACATACAAAATGAAAAGCACCAGGAAATGGAAAGGTTGTCTTTATCTATTTAGCTGCCTGCTAGTCCTCAGCTACTGGCCCATGCGCAACTGTGCAAGTGGCAGGTTAAACCATTGTATAGCTGTTGCTTATCGTGCAACTGTACGAATTTTTCCAAATTCAAAGTGGCTGGGGGAAAGCTGTGCATTGCACAGCTAAAATTTGGCTTGAAATGCAGCGCAAATGTGCTGCTTGGTCTGTTGTGGTTTGCTTTGTCTGGGCGTATCCCTGCACTTTTCTCTTTACAGAAGTCTGTGCGAGATTGGTTCATGCACGAGTGAAGTCTTCTCATCTGGAGCACGTAGTAAGGTGTTGGTTCTAACTTTCAAATTGTGTCAAACAACCTTTTAGTATAGTAGACTGATACATTGAGCATCCTGAACTGGCCTTGTTAACTGAAAATCTTAACTGACATACAATGCTTTACTGGCATATTCCTCTTTGGCCTTAGGGCCCTTTTGCTTTGCTTCTTAAAACGTAAGATGAGTAGAACTCTACATCTTTGAGTCTTGTGTGGTGGGTGTGTTGTGTAGGTCACCTTCTGTTTCAGAGTGCTCTCGTCTATCCACTCCAATCTCGCCTTCCTCTGAATGCAAAGCCATCTGTGAAGCTGTCAACAAAATGTGTGTGACGCCTGAATGAAGTACCAACCCCCCCGTGCTTGAGCTTAAACCAACCCGAACGCCCGATCTTCTGCAGCAGTTCCCCTTTCTCTCCATGTGCCGTGTGTTTGTGCCTGTGTTCTTCCCTGTTGGTTTCTCAGGTTAAATTAATCTAGAATAAATTGGGCATCTGGGCTGGCCTAACCATGTGGAACAGTGACTCCGGTAACATTCAGATCAAGAGCACCAAGCTTGTCTTGCAAATTCAGCATCTCTTCAGTGTCATTGGTTTAAGTTAAGTAAAATTGGTTCCCTTAATTTGTGTTCTTAACATGGCTTCAATGTGTTGTCTTAGCCATTGCATGCACATCATTTCTGCATAACATCAATGTAAAAGTCTCAGCGGTGCAGAAGGAATGGTCGGGGTTTTGGGGAGGGGCAACACTTTCTCTCTTCTTTTCAGATTTCTCTACAATCGACCTTAAATCACTACTGAGCAAGGAGCCTAAACATCCACAAGGGAGTCGTGGGAGGATTTGCGAGTTGGGTCCACCAGCCTATAGCATAAGGCCATAATTGTCTCCAGGAGTTGCACAACGCTGGGGAAGAGTAGCCTGCAGTTGTGTTGTAAGTCAGTCAAGTAAATGACAATGGCTCTAAATAATCTCATACTGGATGAGCATTGGGTGCAAATATTGTGTGTGTGTGGGGGGGGGGGGGGGGGGGGGCATAAATTGTCCCTTTTTCTTTCCATTACAGCCACACGTAATCATCTACCAGCACGAATGACCGGGTTGAATCTGGCTTGGGTGCTGAGTGAGATTATTGGGAGAATGGACATAAGTATTGTCTCCCAACACACTGGGTTGTTAATGATAACTTGTGGAATTGTCAGGTGTGCCTCAAATGCCGTGTTTCTGGGAGATTTGGGTGGGGGAAACCAGTTTTCTTCTTCTAGTTTCAGCCTCGCGTCCGATCGAAAGTCCTCAGCTGGTGACAGATAGTAGATATGACCAAGTGTTAGGGGTTTTCTTTTCCTGGGGGAACAAACTCTTTGCAGGCTGTTCCTCCAGGTTTTGCTTTTAGCCCTTAACAGCAACAAAAAAAAAGCAAAAGACTCCGGTGGTGGCACTCCTGAATATCAGGATGGGGTTCAATTCCCTGCGGTGTCTTGCTTTCCTATTTGCTGTTATAAAGCTAGTTTGCATTAATTAGGTATGCGGAATGGATTCAATTAGGTACAGAATTACTGTAATAGTAGGAAACTACTTTGTTTAGAGTTAAAAAGGGAAACGTCTAAAATTAATACATATTCGGCTGTACATGCCACAATCAATTTTATTGAAATGAATATCTCGGAAGGAAGAAATGCTACATAATCTGTTGTCAAAGTGAATGAAAGTAGTTCACAGTAGTGTTCAATTGCCAAGCTTGAGTTTTTGCCACCTAAATCCAATATCTCTTAATGGGAGGGAAAATGAAATTAATCTACAGTATACTAAGACTAATACAATGCTGTAAAGTGAATGTGCTTAACTTTGACAGGGTGTCATATTGCTATTAAATCCAGACTAAGTTCTATAAATGGAAACATCCCTACACAATATGATTTGACTAATGAATTTGTAAGTGTCACTAGAACTGTATGTTGACGTTGGTATCCTTAGCTTAACTACATTAGGTTTGGGCTGGAGTTGGCTTATCAAAGCTTCCTTGAGATGGGGTGTGGCTGTTACCTTTCTTAATTGGCAAGCTTTATCCACCTGACAGGCAGAAGTAGGACCATTAATTGAAATGGTAAACTTGAAAACCCTGCACTTGCTTGTCCCTAATGTTAGAAAAAAAACTGAAATTCTGTGTCAAGAGAAAATCCATATATTTGGGTCTGATTGACATCCAGCCCCCACCTGAGGATCACGGGCTAGATGGCTCAGCAGGTGAGGCATCCTGATCTTCAGATGGGGGCTGGTTGCCTTCCTTTACCCACCTCATGTCACACACACCATTTTCCTGGTCTTCACAATACTACCTGGCTTGTCCCCTGGATATCCCTGGTGCTTTTCTGTGACATGTTCCTTGCTGAGCCTCCAGCCCTGGTCATCGATCCGTCACATACTGGCTGATCGTCTGGCGCGCCTCTTCCCTGGAGCGTAACCACATGCTCCTTACTGTACTCCTTGTGCTTGGCTGCAGTCCTATTCCAGGCTGTGTCTTTGTGTCCTCGGAGCGCTGAGCACCTACCAGTCGAGATGCTTTGCATAACTTTGGGCTCCGTCTTGACTTGCCTTAAGAAGCTCCATAACAATCCTTACTCCCTGCTATCAAGTTATTGCTGTGTATTATAGTGTTATGGTGTATTTGTAAGGCCTCTGAAGCACATTGAGACTGTGTTTGTAATAAAGGACTATACAAGACTACATTGGAGATATTTTATTGCACTTCGAAATGAATACTGTAAAAATAAATATATAGGAATGACAATTTTGAAAGTCACAATATTTTAGAAGACGAATGTGAATGCAGGGGTGTACACCAGGCTGCCAAATTGGTTGGCTAAATATAGGTAGGAGGTATGATTGCATTATTTAAGAAATAGTTGAGATTATACTTGAGAATAGGGCATTTGACGCACTAATTAAATGGGGCAGACATTTCGGTTCCCGTTTAAGAAACGGAAACACTACTAGTATGCTTTTATGCTGCTGGCGACGGATATGTATGCGGAACCAAATTTGCCGGGGAACGTTTTATACGGATCCGTGGCTGTGCAACAAAGCTAGTTGCCTGCTTCAAGTTCTCGATGCAGTTGTGTTTGATGCTTTTTGAAGAGAAGAGATGTGGTCCTTTTTTGCTAGGGATCCGGTCAAAGACTTTGCTTATGAAATTTTACCAGACACCCAAGAATCATCCGGATTATGGACACTTCATCGGGGGAAACGAAAGGTAAAGGAGAGGCGAGAAGGTCGCTGTTACTCGAAGAAGATGCCTTGCTGTCTTGCTAGCTAGTTTAGCTTGCAGTAGCTCCCTTCTCTTGCGGAGGCCTTTCTGCTTTACTTAAGCATGTGTCATGGCTCTACGTAATCGGCACCTTATTTCCCATCGTTTAGACGCAAGGAATATCCCATTTAGTAATTATCTGCCACAAGGTTAACCGTGGATAAGAGCCGGCTAGGTTCCTAACCGAAATGATCGCAAACGCCACAGCAGAGGCTTTGTTTACGCCGATAGGCTGACACGTATTGCTCGCCACGTCACCCCCTGTCATAGTTAAATATATAGAATTGCATGAAACAATAGCTATCTTACGATCGTGACTTGTGTGCCTTTTTATATTTATATTTATTGCTTCTAACACCATTTACCAGTGGCGGAAATCACACAGACGTGGCGATCTAGCGTCGCATTGCTCGGCCCCTATATGGTCGCATTAAGAAAGCCTAGCATCACTGCTGTGGTCCCTTTTTGAAAAAACTATTTTGACATGTATTCACCCACTGTAAATAAAATGTATGCCCTGTACTAACTTTTGTGATTCAAAGCCTGTAATCTTCTATTCTATCTTCTATTCATATTGTCATATTTGTCATATTTGCAAGTCATATTGTCATACCCCTGAAATGATCTTATGTTTTTAGACGAACGGAGAGCCAGTGTCCGTGTTTGTGTACGAGGTAGCCCAAGGAACCGATCAGCAGACCCAGCTTGCCAAGGCAGCCTTTAAACGCATGAAGACCCTCCGCCACCCTAACATCCTGGCCTATGTCGATGGATTGGAGGTGTGTGTGTCTGTGATGTATTTGACCTACTCAAACTGAACACTACAAAACACCCACAAATTCTTGTAAATGGAGACGTTCATGAGTATCTGTCTTCTTTCCTCTACATATTGCTCCTCAGACAGAGGTGAGTGTGAACTGGTGGTTGTAAGTTTACACAGGTATAGGGTAAATGTCTGGTAGTGTGCAAATATCATTGTCTTTGGATGTTTAGTGTGGTCAAGAACCTATAGACTAGTCCTCCCCTCATAACTGTACAATCATGATGGAAAAAATGGAGATATTTCCATTGGAATTTTGTCTGTTTTTCCTACACTGTCACGACCAACTTCAAAGAAAAGTTTCAATAATCATTGCGTGCCAGACTTCTAAATGCTAGGTCCTTCCTATTCTGAAAGACTTGTCAGTTATGTTCCACTCTTGAAGAGCAGCTAGTTAAACTACAACTGTTAACGTAAAGTTAAAGTGCAAGAAAGTTAAACTTAAATCCTTCCCTCCCCTCAGAGAATTCGAGAGACTTACCCCAGGACTCCACTGACAAGGCTGTGTAGCGTAGCCCTTAGCGCTACATCAACTTGTCATTATAGGTGCTCCACAGGGCGAGTCACAAACCGTTTATTGGTGAAGAATGATGTCATCATTTCTGAATGAATGTGGTTAATAACGCGCCACCGAGAATTGAATGTCATCGGGATGTTTTTAATAGTTTGGCCGGAGCCATCGGACACACTGCATCTGGTGGCTGAGGATCACCTTCCATTCATTATTATGGCAACGTTTCCCAGCCGTATGAAAAAGTTTACCATACACTCATTATACGCAATGTTTGATGGTCCTGGTGGAGCCGAGGGGTATTGAGCCTCAAATGTTTTGCACTGCTGAACTGTGTTTTCACGGTTTCGCCTGCAGACGGAGAAAAGCCTGTACCTGGTGACGGAGCAGGTGACTCCGCTGGCCATCCACCTGAAGGCCCAGGCAGAGAAGGGCATATCTGGGGAGCTGGAAGTGTCCTGGGGCCTCCACCAGATCGTGGTGAGGAGATGGACCTTTGTTTGTTTCTTAATTGTTTTTAGACGTCTCTCACATGCACACACCTAAAGTCGAAAAAAAAGTATCTCCCCCCCCCCCCCCCCCCCCCCTCCCCCCCGCATCTCTGGTTGCTTTTGCACCGTTTTCTTTTTTTTCAGGGCACACTGCTATATGTGACAACACAACACGGCAATGGTAGCAACTCAGGGAATATTCCCTTCAGGTTTCTGTACGATGGCCGAATGGTCGTACCCTGCTATGTCTGTTTATTTGGACGTGAACACACTGCTGCTCACTGCCCCCCTCCCCCAGAAAGCGCTGAGCTTCCTGGTCAATGACTGCCACCTGCTCCACAACAACCTGGGCATGTGGGCCGTGTTCGTGGACCGTGCTGGTGAGTGGAAGCTGGGAGCCCTGGACCACGTGGCCTCGGAGCAAGGGGACCCCAGCGGGGCCTCGCTGCCGCCCCCGAAGGCCGTCTACCCGGACATGGAGAAGTACGATCCCCCAGAGATCCCCGGCAGCGGCGGCACAGAGAAATGGTGAGATGGGGGGGGGGAAAAAAGAACGAATGTCAACGGGTTAATCAATTCTGTCATTTGAGTGACAAAAAGAACATCCCAAGTCAATTAGGCAGGTTTGACGTAGCTTTAGGAAACCGTTGTGTGTGGCTCTATGGAGTTTTCCATAGTCTGGAGAGACTGGTGGATTCTGAACCCTTACTTGGGCCGAGAAATGAAGCCGATAGACCAGGCCGGACATGGCTGGTCTATTGCCCTGGTGATGTTGCTGGTGTATGATTACAAGGGATGTTTTCCCCCCACCAAATCACAACTGCTCCACCGGGGCTTGTGTTATCCACATTCCTTGCGAATGGATTGCGGTACTTGAAGAGTTGAAGGGACTTGTTTGCAGGGCTGGGGAGGTGTGGCGACTGGGCTGCTTGATCTGGGAGGTTTTCAACGGGCCGCTGCCACGTGCCTCATCACTCCGCTCTCTAGGAAAGGTACGAAAATGGAATTCATCTATTCTTAACTTTCTAAAACTCACCTCAAGGCAAGCCTCATGCTTCACTTTATGCTTTACTTAAAGCAAAATTAATATTTTGGTTTTCATTATTATTTTTGCACCCCTAGGTCCCCAAGCTCCTGGTCCCCCACTACTGTGAGCTGGTGGGGGCCAACCCCCGGGCTCGACCCAACCCCGCCCGCTTCCTCCAGAACTGCAGGGCGGCCGGCGGTTTCCTTAGCAACAGCTTTGTGGAGAGCAACCTCTTCCTGGAGGAGATCCAGGTACACGCACACAGCCAGACGCACGCACGCATCCTAAGAAATACAACAAATGCTACTACGTATACTGCATGCTCTATGTAGTAAACAAGCTTCATGGTGTATATAGTGTATACAACATATTCTTGCAGTATAATGTGAGTGAGCAGGGGGCTGGGCAATATCGATCAACATCTATACCGATGATGGATATTGTCTGGGATGATGGATATTTTCTGGGTGGTGTTGACAATAATTGGGTGTACCCCAATGAGGATGACTGTTCACAACACACACGAGAAGTTGAAGGAGAAATTAGTACTAGTTATTGTTGACGTGGATATCATTGCCAAGAGGACAAAGACAGTCGCAATCCATGTCATTGTCTACAGTTTGAATAAATTCAATGTCCGTCACGCTATCTCAAACGTCCCTAAAGGTAGTTAATGTCTTCCTTGGGTTTTGTCTGTGACACTGTACCCTTTCTCATTGTTTGTTTGTTTCTTTTCAGATCAAGGAGCAGGCCGAGAAGCAGCAGTTCTTCCAGGGGCTAAGCGACAACCTGGACTCTTTCCCGGAGGACTTCTGCAAACACAAGGTCCTGCCCCAGCTACTCACCGCCTTCGAGTTTGGCAACGCGGGCGCCGTGGTCCTCACACCCCTCTTCAAGGTAAAGCTTCATTTATTGAAGACATTTATTCCCCCCCCCCCCCCCCCCAGAATGTTGTCTTTGACTATAACATTGGATCCTGGGTAAAATGTTGCCAACGGCTGCACTAAGTAGGGGTGGGCGAAAATATCATGTCACGATTATTTTTCAGTCAGGATCACGATCTTATCAAGAAGATACAGTATAACCAAAAGAATTTCCTTATTTAAAAAGAATATGGCCTTAGATAGTATATGTGATTGACAGGCTAGATGGATTCACCGAAACAATCGGAGAAGAGATGCCCTGATTGGTCAGAAGTAAGGCAGGAGTGGTCTAAATGCTAAATCGTCTCATACAGCATATGTATGAGAGCAGTCAACTAGAAACAGATATTCTTACATTTCACACACTTATAACAATGCCATTTTTTTTTCTTTTTTACAAATGACATAAATGATAGCTTTTAGATCATGCTTGCCTACAACACATTCTAAAAGGCCTACATTCATTGCACTAGGCTTTCATAGGCAATTAACCATGGGTCAGAGAAAATGATAATAACCATTGTTATACAATATGTTGGATCTAATGAGAGATCTACAACTAAAGACTTTGATGGGGTGAACGCTCCCAAAAAAAAGAAAACAAAGTCTCTAACACGGGCTGCGCATGTTTACTCTGTATTCACGCTCAGTAATTAGTGACCTTAAGCAGGGAACGAATGGAATAGTCCGCCGTCGAGGTCTAGCGGTTGTTCACCGAAAAACTGAAAACGCTTGAATGGATGGCGTTAAATCGGCGGCATAAAGAAGATGGCGACCGCCGGTCAGGTAACACTCCTAGACCCGCGGTGACTTGGACCGCTGAGTCCGCCTCTCGGTCCCCTCTTTAAGATCGCCTTGTTGCGGTTTTCGTACGCTTCAAGGACATTGAGCGTACACAAAGGAACCGATATCCCCACGCCAGGCGGGGATTACGCGACCCACTTCGCGCAGGTGAAAATGGTTCTCTCCGTCGGCGCTCCGTAGGGCATTCTCGCTGTTCGGCTCAATGAAATGGTGCCCGAGGAGTACACTTGAGATGCGTTATTCACACGTGGTTTTTGCATTTGTGACTACGTTCTCTTTATTCGATGCGGGTTTTGTCGTGATCGGTTTTGTGAATACCGTGCGCAGTCTGGCAGTCTCCCCAGAGACCGGCAACTGTTTGATTTCATAGACGTTTTTGTTTTAATTACTGCGCCTCGCCTATAGACAGCTGTGGGAAACACTGGTTCCAAAAGATTACCTCTATGACATTAAATTGTAAGCGAACCCACTGTTTCAGCTAGAAATTGAACACTATGAGAGAAAAAAGCCTTACGGGCTGAGAGTTCTAGGAAGGAGGGGGGTCGTGTTACAACCCACGGCAACTTTGTGATCCTTTTTTCTAGTACCGTCGTTGTGTACGAGCGATGTTATATACATGATATGTGCCACACACCGTGGCGTTAGACTAAAAGTGTCCCGAGAAGCTTAACCCTCACTTGGACTCGGATGCCAAAGATAAACCGCTGCTCACACGGAGCTTCACTATCCACAGTAGAGGTCCAGGAAGCTAATAACCCTTATTGAAGCTAATAACCCTTATTGAAGCTAATAACCCTTATTGAAGCTAATAACCCTTATTGAAGCTAATAACCCTTATGGAAGAAAGGTGTGATTCAAGATTTGGCTGAGAACACCAACTTGGATGTGCGTATGAGCCGTATAACATTTAAGTGATAGACTGTGCACTGTAGCACAATACTAACAATCTCTATGTAAAGGCAGGTCGTCATCGACATTTTTATTCTTCACGATCTAAAATCGTCATTGTCGCACGGCCCTAACAGCAAGTGCCCTCTTCATCTCATCCACCAAGAAGAATACGCCACAAACAAGAACAGAACATGGTGCTACGGTTATTTTATTAAAGGTTCACACAATGCCTGTGACCGTCGAGGCAATTCATACAAAGCCCTCCTTCCGTAGAAAAAAGAGGAACTGCTTTATTTTGTGTTCAAGATCGTTCTATTTTACAAAGAGAAGAAAGAAATCTGTTTTCTAGCTGTAATCGCAAAGTCCATAAAAAACACTTTTGCAGCCATTGGTGCAGAGAAATTCTTAAACAACAGGAAGCTGTATTTAGCTAAATTCGACCTGATTTTTAAATGTACATGAAACCAGTATTCCCAGATTGAAGAAATCGAAATAAGTGGGTGAATGGCATCTGCCTTTTTCCCCAACTTCCTCTATGTGTCTCCGTCTCCCTCTCGTCCTCTGCCAGGTGGGCAAGTTCCTCTCAACAGAGGAGTACCAGCAGAAGATCATCCCAGTCATCGTGAAGATGTTCTCCTCCACCGACCGGGCCATGAGGATACGTCTGCTGCAGCAGGTACCTCTTCTCTCCCGCATATCTTTTTCACCCCCCGCACACCATGGCAGACTAAACTACTCCCGGTACTAGGGCTGTGCGATGGAGGTATGTATCTGTTATTGCACTCATAGTGAAATCACAATTATCCAATGTAGGGTTCCTACACAGAGGCATACGGTGATTTCAAGCCAAGAGTGAAAGCTATTGTATCCGTTGGTATTCTTTTTATTTAATTTATTTTTAACCATACACTATTTGGTTTTACACCAGTGCTACTAAATAGTGTAACTGCTTAATGTATACATTTGGATATAGCCATACACTAGCTTGCACACAAAATGTAATCGACTGTTTACTGTTGACTACTCAACAGTAAAAATACTATTACGGTTGAGGCCCGCAAAACATCTCAAGCCTCCGGATGTATCGTTTTCCCCTTCTCCTTCCTTGGTATAAGGGACTAAAGCGTGACTTGTGTTTCCTACACCCCGTCCCCGTCAGATGGAGCAGTTCATTCAGTATCTGAACGAGGCTGCCGTGAACTCTCAGATCTTCCCCCACGTGGTCCATGGCTTCACGGACACCAACCCCGCCATCAGAGAACAGACCGTCAAGGTAGGACACGCACAGCCACTTACCAGAATGTGGGCGTAGCCGTCCAGGCTACACCCGGCTTCCATCCCTCTCCTGTGTGTCCATCAGGGTCATAGAACACAGGTTATAGAACACAGGTTATAGAACACAGGTTATAGAACACAGGTTATAGAACACAGGTTATAGAACACAGGTTGTAGAACACAGGTCATAGAACACAGGTTATAGAACACAGGTTATAGAACACAGGTTATAGAACACAGGTCGTTGAACACAGGTTATAGAACACAGGTTATAGAACACAGGTCATAGAACACAGGTTATAGAACACAGGTTATAGAACACAGGTTATAGAACACAGGTTATAGAACAAAGGTTATAGAACACAGGTCATAGAACACAGGTTACAGAACACAGGTTATAGAACACAGGTCATTGAACACAGGTTATAGAACACAGGTGATAGAACACAGGTTATAGAACGCAGGCTAAACCCACAGCCATTCTATACAGGGTTCGTTTTTTTGTAAAATAATATCACACAGTTAAACAGCTTTTATACAGTTTGGTATGTTGTCGGCTATTGGATCATACTAACAATACATAGCCTTCCATCATGTTCAGTGGATTTGGTTAGCAGATGGCTGGCTTACCACAGCTTTTGTTTTGGGACTATTATGTCATAGTAGCATGTTCTCCATCTTAATCATTCCTTTTATCCAAACTTGATTAAAGCACCCCACGTCAACAGTATAGATGCTCCTCCATCTTCCATATTATTCAACATTCTCGTGTGTGTGTGTGTGTGTGTGTGTGTGTGTGTGTGTGTGTGTGTGTGTGTGTGTGTGTGTGTGTGTGTGTGTGTGTGTGTGTGTGTGTGTGTGTGTGTGTGTGTGTGTGTGTGTGTGTGTGTGCGCCCGCCCCCCCCCCAGTCAATGCTGCTGCTGGCCCCCAAGCTGAACGAGGCCAACCTCAACCAGGAGCTGATGCGGCACTTTGCCCGGCTGCAGGCCAGGGACGAGCAGGGCCCCATCCGCTGCAACACAACCGTCTGCCTTGGCAAGATCGCCCCCTACCTCAACCCTGCGGTAGGCGTGGCGACTGTTCAAAGCTGTCCCAAATGGCAGAGTGGGGATAGGTGGGGATCTGCTCGTGTGAAACACAGTGCATTCCGATCGGCTCCACCCCAACCGTGTGACAAAAACGAGTAACATAAGGACGCGAGCCCTCATCCATGCGAGATGAAATGCGTACTACCTCAATGCCTTGAGGTCGTTTCCCTGTTCGATGACAACAACAACAACAAAAAAGTGTCCCTCTTTTGGAGAACAGTTTTTTTTTGGTTATGATACAACTGCACACCATTTATGTTCAAAAGCAGCCTATATTCACTTACCACAGTGCTGGTTAACATTGGCTTGTAGCGCAGACTGCTATCGAGATGAATGATCAATCCATAACAGATAGCGATAAATCATTTGTAATAAATCGTCTCAATGAGCTGATGAAATTAGGAAACAAAAAAGGGGGAAATTTGAACGTCAAACTGAATTTGTCATCGCGGATATAATTGTGTTTGTTCCGTCTTTCTGAAACGAACCAAATACAATTTCTCCTAAACAAATCGTCAAATTTGAAGATACTATAAAACTATTTACAATAAGACTATGGCGAGTGACAGCGCTTCACCCTAATAGGAACCAACTAGAACATTTGTGGAAGTATAGTCTCATGGCAGGATTGTTTGTCTCCCTGCTGAAAGAGTCTTGGCTCAATACTGGATGTCCTGAGCCTACCTGTCGGCATCGTCAGCCACTACCTTCTCCTTGATGATCTGTTTAAAACCGCTGGTCGCTTCGTATAACAGTGTGTCCTCAACGAGGATTGCATTGCATTATCTGTGTATGTTTCTGTCCCTGTGGTATTATTTTAGAGTGTGTGTGTGTGTGTGTGTATTACTAGGTTAATGCGCATGTATTGATTGTTGCGGTGTGTGTGTGTGTGTGTGTGTGTGTGTGTGTGTGTGTGTGTGTGTGTGTGTGTGTGTGTGTGTGTGTGTGTGTGTGTGTGTGTGTGTGTGTGTGTGTGTGTGTGTGTGTGACCACATTAATGCACATGTATTGATTGTTGCGCCGTTTGTTCCGGGTGCCTGCTCCTCTCCACAGACCCGCCAGCGGGTGCTGATCTCGGCCTTCTCCCGGGCCACCAAGGACCCCTTCCCGGCCTCGCGCTCGGCAGGCGTGCTGGGCTTTGCCGCCACCAACAGCTACTACAGCCTAGCGGAGTGCGCCGCGCGCATCCTGCCCATGCTCTGCACGCTGACCGTTGACCCCGAGAAGAACGTCAGGGAGCAGGTGAGAGAGACACGCGCGCGCGCGCACACACACACACACACACACACACACACACACACACACACACACACACACACACACACACACACACACACACACACACACACACACACACACACACACACACACACACACACACACACACACACACACACACACACACACACACACACACACACACACACACACACACGTGTGTTGAGCAGAGTCTTTGCATTGTTTTTGTTCTTCTTTTTCTTTGTCTGAAGCGGATCGTCGATATCGCGTGGATTTCATTTCTTTCGTTTATTTACTTTTTTTTTTTTTTTTTTCAATGCCTTTTACTTCTTTTCTTTTTTTGCTGACTTTTTTTTCCGGGATTTGTCTTTCTCTCGTCCTGCTCCGCCAGGCGTTCAAGGCCATCAAGAGCTTCCTGACCAAGCTGGAGACGGTGTCGGAAGACCCCGCCATGCTGGCTGAGCTAGGTGTGTACAGCGAGGATAGAGCCGCTCTGGCCGAACAAAACAGCTGCGTAGGAAGGCCTTTCATTTAGTGCCTTGCATTTAGACCTTTTTATTTTTGTATAAATAAATAATAAAGGCCTGGGGCACAGAAGAAGGTCATTCATTCATCAGTCATTGCTTCACTTGACACTGAATACACTTTACTGGGGAGGACTACAATAAGGATATAAAATAGAAAAATAAGAAAGTAAGTAAATGACTTTCTAGATCTTGACTGAACATTACCTCCGGTGCCTCTCGGGCTCTATCTTTTATGTTGTAAAATTCTTTTAAAAGTGTAAAAGTTCTTTTATATGTTGCCAGTCTCTTGCTGATTCTTTCCGTTTCCGCTGGTGACGCAGAAAAGGACGTGACGTCGTCGGCGCATCCCGCGGGCGTTTCTTCCAGCTGGGCGGGCTGGGCGGTCACCGGCGTGTCCTCCCTCACCTCCAAGCTGATCCGAACCGCTCCCGGAGCGGAGGGGGCGGGGGGGCGGGCGGCGTGGTGCCGGAAACCGGCAGTCTGACCCCCAGCACCACCGACGCACCGCCCGTCTCAGGTAGGTCCTTGGTTTTTTTATTGGCTTGAGTCCAACGTGACGTGCTGTTGAATGTGAATGATCGTTGCAAAACACAAGGCGTCACATAACGCGTTGTGTTTTGCAATCGCCACAAAACCTCGTTTCCCGTGTGTTTTTTTTTTTGTTATTCCGGTCCCAACTGCCCGCTGTCCGTCCACAGCCTCTGAAGCTGCGGCTGCTCGAGCACTGCCCTCTCACCCGAGCGCATTAGGCCACGCCCACCAGCCGTCAGCCAATGTGGGAGCCAGCGACGGAGAGCAGGAGCCAATAGCAGAACGCTGGGACGACGAGGAGGAGGACTGGGGAAGCTTGGAAGTACGATTTCTATTTGTTTACGTAGTTTTGTCCGTTTTTTTTATTTTTATTTGTTCCGATTTTTGGGATAGTGAAAAATGACGTTGCGTTGTATTGGACGCTGTCTCTCTTTTGAAAACAGGAGCCAGGGAAACCAAACACGGCCCCGGATGACTGGAACGCCGATTGGTCGGGAACGACGGCGTCAAAGCAGAAGCCCGGTGGCGGCGGGGTATGCAGAGCGCGCGGCTGGTTTCTTAAGTGTGTCGGGTGGTCGTGCGATGTCCTCATAAAGAACCGATGGGACCTGGGGTTCCGAGGGTCCTTTTCCCCACACATAGCATCGTTCTTCATTTTCATAGTGACGCACACATACATGCGGATAACGCAACTACAAAATCACCAAACATCCTCTCGCCCTCCTCCTCCTCCTCCTCCTCCTCCTCCTCCTCCTCCTCCTCCTCCTCCTGCTTTCAGACGGCTCGCCTTTCGGTTTCGGCGGCGGCGGCGAAGAAGCCCGCGGCCGACTGGGGCGGCTCGGGCTGGGACGCCGACGACGGCTGGTCCAACGACAAGGGGGGCCGGGGCCAACGGGGTTCGCCCGGCGAGGTCGCCTGGGGCGACGACTGGGGGGCCGACCCCGCGGGCAGTGGGGGGGGGGGGGAGGAGGCGGGCGAACGGCAGAACGCCCCGCTGCCGAAGGGCGTGCGGCTGGCCAGCGAGTACGACTGGGACACCAGCGGGGCCAGTGGCGGGGCCGTCGCTGGCCCCGCCAGGGCCGGCGGCCAGAACGACCCGTTTGCCAGCGTGTCTCAGAGGAGCGCTGCGGCCCCTGCCACGGTGAGGGGGGTGGTGTGTGTGTGTGTGTGTGTGTGTGTGTGTGTGTGTGTGTGTGTGTGTGTGTGTGTGTGTGTGTGTGTGTGTGTGTGTGTGTGTGTGTGTGTGTGTGTGTGTGTGTGTGTGTGTGTGTGGGGGGGCTTCATAACTGCCACTACACTAAATTCAGTTGGCTCAAAGAAGATCTAACGGGAGGGTTTCGATCTTGTACGTTACGAGCGCGACATGTTTTTGAACGCCAAATAGCAGAGGGAAAAAGAAAGAAAGTAAATGCATATTTGCAATTCGACCTAAAACCAATGAAGGGTTCCTAACTCGAGTGTATGTGTGTTCCCTGGCAGGCAGGAGATGTGTGGGGCGCAGAGCCGGTGGGAGAATGGGGTGCAGAAGAGAGCTGGGAGTCTGTGGATGGAAGTCAGGGTGAGTCGGCCTTTACAATATATATATATTTTACATTTTCAATTATTAACGTTTGTTCTTTTCTTTTAATTCCTGAAGTAAAATTCTAAATTCAACTTTGAAGATGGCTTTTTGAAAACCGAGGGTTTAATTAAACGACCATAATTAGGCCTACGTTGTTGCCTAGCGAAGGTACCGGATGTTACTGGCCATAGGTCTGCCACTTGCGTTCTTTAGTATGGTACTTACATTGTTTTATATATTCATTATAAACGTAATTCATTTGATTAGTGCTATATATTAAAAGAAATGTCTGTGGAGTCTCTGTTGGCTACATCCAGCCTTTCACTACCTAGCCTTTAAAATTGTACTTTTTACTTGGCGTTTGAGGCGACAACGTCCAAAAACGGCTGAATCTTTTGTTTTGTAGTCCTGCATAAACATAATGTACCGGTGAGGTCAGTGGCCGGGGAGGCACTGGCTAGTACCAGAGCCAGATTTACACACATAGAACCCGATGGAGGTAGCTTAAATTCACGGACGCTGTCGTAGCTGGTATGGTGAGCACCAGCTGGAGTAAGTTTGTCACATCATTCTGGGCCAAAAGGCTGAGGAGCTGTCCGGGGGATTTGCATTTGTTCCTCACCGTTTGTGAACTATAGAATCCGATAAGATCAGGCTTTAGTCTAAAACAGTGAAGGTACCTTGCGCGTTTGAATAGGTTTCGTGTCATCGAATGTTGTGACATTTCGTACCAGTTCGTGCGATCGACCAAACCAAGGAAAGTTAGCTCACCAAAATGATCAAAGCTAGCTTTCCTTTGAACACCGATATTGCCCCAGAATGTTATTAAACATTATTTTCCTCTCATCTCTGATCAGCTGTTTACTTCGGGCGTTGTCCGTCACGCCCGAGTGTGACGCATTTCTCCTCGAGTCGATCATAGAAACTGTCGAACTCTTGTCTCTGGTGTCCCGCATCTCCCTTCGTGTCGCGGATTCACGCACAGCCGAATCCAATGGCCGTTACTTTATTCTGCAGCACACGAAAGAGTGCATCGGTTTCGTTGACAATGCCCTCATTTGCCATTCTAAAGAAGCAAGTTGATGCTTTTGACAGCCAGGGATCATATCTGGCGGCCATCATCAGGATGTCATTGTCCCAACCAACCGGATTTCCACAGATATTCCGGAACACAGCACGCAGATCAGATTGGTACATGCTGATCGTCTGAGCTAGTCTAGAATTTGTCTAGAAGTCCCTCAACTGTTTTAAAAAAAACACTCACACAAACATCACAAACTAGGTTCTGTTTGTGTGCATAACAATGGGTCAACGTGGCTTCAGGTACATTTTCTTTAATCTTGGCCTGCACCCCCATGAAGATCTGATGCCATCGCAGAGGCTCCGTCATAAGTCTTGAGCTACCAGCTTTTCCGCTCAGTTGTATTGCCCCAACACTCCCAAAACCTAATCAGCAACAGCCGGTGCTCATCTGTCATTACTCGTGTCATCAAATCCCAAGAATGCCTAACTCGCCTCACAAGTCACCTGACTTTTAGCGACATAACGGGAAATTACAGAGACCTGGGCTTTGTTTTTGACATCTGTTGTCTCGTCTACTTCGACGGCAACAAATGGGGCTGCGTTAATTTCCTCTTTGATGTCATTTTTAATGACATCACTGACTGCTTCAGTTAATTTGTTCTGTATTCTGTTTGATAAACCAGAAAACTCAGTGGATTTCTCCAAATGTCTAGCTGACTTTTCATCTTGCTCACCGAAAGCATGTGATAGCTCCACATAACTTTGCCATGATTAGAAGGGCTTGCACTCTCATCGTTTCCACAAAATGCTAATTCCTGTTTGGCTAGGAAGCAAGGCGTATTAATAAGGTTCTGCTACAGCTAGCTAACGTGGAGGGAGCGCGAGGGAGAGTAACCGTCAAGTATACACATGACGTGAAATAAGTTACCTGGACTATGGAAGGCGAGGGGTCTACAAACAGTACATTGGTGACATACAGAGAGATAGTAGCAGGCAGGCGCTTATTGCCCGTGCTCCGTCCACTTTCTGAGGGGCTGTGTGCGATCAGAGGAGGCTGAGCTCGTTGCTGCCTCACCTCTCGTCTGTCCCTGTATTTGCAGCGGAGCTCTGCAAATTTGGCGATTTTTAACTATAAAATGAAGACACAAAGATGACATTTATAACAGTTATATTACTTATTATTTATTTAGTTATTATTTTAATTTTCATTGGAGTATGGCTCTGTGGCGGTCAGGTGAGGCTCTGACCCCACGTCCCTGTAATGGACACACTCCAAGTCACATGTTATCAAGTGCTTTTTGATGGTAGCTTATAGCTTATACATTTTTCCATCTAAAATGGGCCGCCAATTTCATAGTAGATTTTTTTTAATCAAACAAGTATTTATTTCTATAAACAATGGGGAAATTAAATCTCTTGCTCAGTTTTGGAGCGCTGCCACTAGAGGGTGTAGGTGTTTACATTTTTCCTCCTTATTAATAACCTATTAAATAAATAAAATTAAATATTAAATAAAATTAATTTGTCGTCAATTGTCCGGCAGGTCTCAGCAAGGCCGAGCTGTCCAAGAAGAAGCGCGAGGAGAGGAAAAAGGAACTCGAAGCCAAGCGGGCGGAGCGGAAGGCGGCTAAAGGGCCTCTCAAACTGGGTGCACGCAAGCTAGATTGAGCCACATAATGACAAAGACATCTGTTTTAAACGATCAGGAAGAGGAGGGGAAGGGCGGGTGTAACTATATACAACAAAAGGACCCTGACTCCGGGGAGCGACATTCCAGGAAGCAAGATGGACGGATTGGGAGGGTTCGTGGTGATTGTGGACTGGGAAGCAACGGCCTTCTTCCGTAGAAGCTGCTCGCTGGTTGAGCTGTCGAGGCAGGGATACCCAGTGCATTCTCGTACTCTCTCCACTGAGAAAGTATGAGAATAATGCAAGAACGCACTCGCACCAATTCAAGGCTGTAAGAATATTGTCGTTTGGTTGCTGGTGTAGCAAAATGAGGCGAGTCCCATCAGATTTGAATGAAGGGAATGGTTAAAAAAATGAAAGCTTGCTATAAGGAGTGGAAAATATCTGCAAGTCAGAGATGTGTATCTTGTGGCAAAGTCCATGTTCAAGCTATCACGGAAACCTGCTCCCCAAACCAAATTAGTTGACACCCACATTTTGACATGCAATACTAAAAGCGCCAGTTGTACAGTGAATATATCATCTTGTACATTCACATCAAGCTGTTTTTAACCAGAGGATGGGTAGGAGGTGTATATCCATACATAAAAAGGTATGACTCCTTAAACACGTTTTGTAGATTGTTCAATGTATAAATATATATAGAGAGCTATATAAACCTGCACACATGCAAAGTCAATGAATGTTTTCTATTCTACAGTCTAATCAAGCAAGATAGCCCCTGCTGTGTGTCTGAGTTCCAGCTGGGAATCCAATCAATAGGTAATTAAATGTATTGTTCTGCAATGTATCCTACTGTACTGAACCAATCTAGCAGGTGACTTCACTGACAACACTTAGACTTTTTCTAAAACTGAAAAACAACATGGTGAATGATACAAATCATCAAGATTTCTTGTAATCTGGAATTAGACCGTCTCTTATTTTTTATTTTTTAATAAAACTATGCCAATAATGTTTGGTAGTTGGTTTGCCAAATAAAATATATAGGACTAACTGGTTGAATCACACCCATTCACCTGTATAAAAGATAAAATATATACATCCACTTTGAAATGAAAGGCCTTCTGGTGACATATTTGGTCCGGACAAATTAAAACCATGAGGTAAGAGTTTGAGGTGAAAATAACGGGGGTTTTGTGCCTTGTTCATTTATAGCATGGTTCAATGCACTCATGTATAAGGAATTTGTAGGTATTTCAATCATTTACGCCTTACCTATTTTGGAATATCATTTACTTGCCTTGTGTTTACAGTACATATGAATGGGTGTAGGTCAAATCCACAGCCACACTTTTGGTTCTAGGTGTTATGTAAGTACAATGCTAAATGCTCAAGTGGATATGGGATACTTGGTTCATTGACCGAAGATTTTGGTGCACTGTCAACAGCCATTTGAGTATGTATTATATGGTGTAGTGACAGTGCCTGGATGCATTGGGTTAAAGCCCACTTAAATGTTTATTATTTGGGGTATTGTAAACTAAATAAATAAAAATGCATTCCAAATGTTGATTTTTCTGATTTTGCTGCTCGGACGCTACATTAGTGTGACGTTTGATATTTTTGCAGTAGGTTGTTGAAAAAATAATGCTTTCTCTCAGAAGCAGAGTATCACAAAATATTTAGCGTATGACTAGGGGTCCCTTTCAAGCAATTATTTCCTATCTAGTCATAATATGGGCCATAAGTATTTAAACCAAAGTAGGATGTACATGCACATCAGACACAGCATAGGCTAGACAATGTCAGGACGGGATGACAAAATAAATACCGCCCAAGCCTAGCCAGGACCGTTAAACCGACTAATTGGTCCGAGTGCTTACATGATTGAACATTACGTAAACAATTGCACAATTAATTACTATGTCCAGATAAATGTTAACAATCTCCCCATATTGCAAAGACTGATTATATGCTGTGTGCTAGCCTGTTTTGACTGGCAACCATTTTGCTGTCTTGAGGAGCTATAATACTTGGTGGAAGGAGGATTTGTTTTCAGTAAACTATTGCATTTTATGTGAGGGGCATTTTATATCTCTGTTTTCTTATATCTTACTAGGCGTAACCGCTGTGCTTCGCATCGTGCCTAACAACGCCCCCTAGCTGTAATAAAATCCCTGTAAACCACGGCCTAGCGTGGCTTATTGCTTAATTATTAAACGAATAGTTCTGGTCCTTTATTTTAATTGGCTCAAGCCGTTGTAAAATACTCACCTGTGACCGCATAACAATACATTTGTAAGCAATAAGCCACGAAAGAGGTTTAGTTTGGTGGAGTGACAAAAAAAACCTAGTGGTTAAAAACAATCTATAAATCACATCCTAAAGTGGCTTATTGCTTTTATTACTATACACTTCCTATATTTCACAAAATAAACACAGCAACATAAAACGTGATCATGTATCGTAAGCAAATCGTCATTCTTCCGCCAAGCAATATAGTTCCAAAATTGTTGCCTAGCAACAGAGGCTCGCATACTTTGAGATTGGCGGCGCATTTACACTAAACATGAACCACTTCGAGCCAATCAGAATCCAGGACTTGAACTATTCCTTTTATTAAAAAGCAATAAGCCACTTGAGGCCGTGATTTACAATGACTTTAGAACAGCTAGAGGGCGTTGTTAGGCACGACGCGACCTTAAACCCCGGCCTCAAGTTGCTTGAGGTGATGCTTCACGGCGTTCCCGCCGTTCCGTTAAAGTTGTTGAATTCAACAGAACACCACAACAATGGCAACCTCCTCGTTTGGTGAATATGGCAGGTAAACACTTTGACCCCTTTGTGTAAGAAAAATGTGGGGGGAAGGAGAAAGAAGTTAAACAGTACAACGGTCGTTACCTATACTTTAGCATACGAAATACTTGAACAACTACCTATTAAGTCAATGTGGCGAACATGGCATATGATAACATTTGGGGTTTAGCTTTTTATTTAAAATTGTAACCCCCCCCCCCCCACCCCACACACCTTAATATGTAGCTCAATTTAAGGTGCAATATTAAATATTTCAAGTAATATCTTATTTAATTAGCGGCGTCTACTAAGCTAGCGAATGCTTGCATACCAGGCAGATGTTACAATACGGTCTAGTGTGGGTGTGTCGGTTTGTATTGAATTCATTCTTTAAATTAAGTGTGTGTGTGTGTGTGTGTGTGTGTGTGTGTGTGTGTGTGTGTGTGTGTGTGTGTGTGTGTGTGTGTGTGTGTGTGTGTGTGTAAGAATTGCTGAGCTTGAACACAGCCACAGTCGGCTTAGGAAAGAGACTGGAGAGATGAGGCACTTGCTGGAGGTGGCAGATGAGGAGGTTGCAGAACTACGCATGGAAAATGCAGCCCTTACAAGCAAAGTGAAAATGTAACACATTCCATTTTATTCTTATAGCAATATGGATAGGTAGGATAATAATGGACACTTTGTTAAGAGATTCAGACCCACCATTAAATGGAATTAATAGAGACACAGGGCAGTAATTGTTAAAGGGGGAAAAAATGCACAATTGTGATGGTGGCATGATGTGAAGTCTCTGGTACACAAAAAGTATTTTGTGTCATTTTGTGCAGTTTGTGAAAGCGAAACAACATTTGCAGTTTAGGGTTTCGTCCCGCCTTGAACGTAAACCATGTACATTTTTCACTGCTGCCATCAGTTTTCTACTTAAATATTTTAAACGATCAACCCACCCAACCACGGCATCAATCGACCCAGGACTTGCTTTCTAAATCAGTTTGGTTTCTTATGAAAAGAGTCAGGCATCGCTGTGGGTCTGGGATAGTCTCGATACCTACTCATTTGTCCCCAGTCTGGAGAGTTCCCTCAGCGATGCGGGGCACATCCAAGCCGAGTTTCGCAGGGTCAAGAGCCTGCTAGCTGATGAGCAGAGTAGCAACAGGAGCAAGGAGCAGGAGATTCAGAAGTTGGTGAGTGAAATCTGTAGTTTTGCCTAGGCGAAAGGCAGAAGATGTTTATTCGAGAGATGTTAAGAGGCTGTCCAACCCCACGCTATATCCTCCCCGCTATTCATACAGCCAAAGGTAATTTTCTTTACATAGTGGTGAGGTTTTAATTCTTAGTAAATTAAAATCACCACATTTCTTAAACAACAAACAATTCCCACGTAAAAGTCTGCATATGTCCCTCTGCTGTTTTTTTGTGTGGATCACTTATAAAAATATAATGGCCAGCACAGGGAGGAACCATTACACAACCCCTACCCTTACTGCTCTCTATCTGTGAAATAATTAGACGTATAACACAAACGCATAAAACATGTGCTGGGAAGGTAGGTGCCTGGTAGAGGGATTTAACTGAACTTCAGTCATTCTTGAGCTTCCATATACCCTTTTAATACATCCAGGAGGAGGAACGAAAGATTCTGATGGAGCAGGACAAGGGTTTATCTGCCCAGGTATGTTGCTCAATCAATCAACAGCAACCGTGGTTACACAGTGTTAACATCATGTACTGTATTCTTTTTCCAACCTTGATTCTCATCTTGTGTGTTGTTTTGTTTTTGTCTTTTAGCTGAAAGACCTGCAGCTGCAGAAAGAGCAAGCCGAGCTAAACTTAAGTAACCTGAAAGCAGCACTTCAAAGACTTCAGGTAATGATGCCTATTACACATGGTTTAATTATGCAAGTCTCTCTGTCTGTCTTTCCCCACAGTCTATGTTCCTTTCCTCAATCTGCTCAGTGATTTTAAGGGACGGGTATTGTACGGTCAATTGTTTTATTATCAAGACAGATTTTAGCAACAAATCGTGACACATCTTACCTGCAAAAATGTTGATCCAGATTTTTTCATTCATATCCAGAGTTTTTCATTCATATTAAGAATGGTTGTTGCCTGGTGTTCTGATAATGTGTTTGGCATTGGCCTTCCCTAAGGCACTGTCTGAAAGCCATATCTGCAGGAGCCCAAATTGCACACTGGATGGGGAGGTTCACTGATTCAGACTGGTTTTTTCCAGTGGTATAAATTACCACAGAAACCTGGCTATATAGTAATGAGTCACAATATCATGTTTTAAATAATATCCTAGAAAGCCCAAGCCCACACCAGACATAGCTTTTTCACCTGTTATCTAAATAACATATGTACTTATTTATTTATTTTTTAAGATTTATGTGTATGATTAACACATGGAACATGTTGTTCTTTAGATTAAAATGGAAGATATTCGACAGGAGCTGAAACTGAAGGATGAGACTATCCACCAGGTAGGGACAATCTACACCCTCCTTCACTGAGGGACCAGACAGAGTTCCCACTGTTAATCTTATTTTATATATATAAAATGCAATTAGTCACTGATTGATCTTAAAATGCCTAATTCATACTTTTGTGTGATAGCAAAACTGGCAGTTGATGCAGCTTGAGGAGATGAGGGAAGAGTTTACAAACCTTATAAGGGTAAGTCACTTACACCGTTTACTGGCACAAGGGGGTTGGTTTGCTTCGTTAAGATGACACGAAAATGAAATGTGTTTTATACAGCCCTTGTGAGTTTTTCCACTTACGGAGAGCGAAAGTGCCGTGGGTTATGCTCTTGTCTTTAAACCAAGCATACCCTACCCGCGCCCCTCCCCATCCAAGGACCTCAGGCTGAGGAACAAGGACCTTGAGAGCCAGGTTGAGCTCCAGCAGGAGGAAGCTGCACGGCTGGTCAATCACCAATCCACCCGAAACCCCCTCTCGATAGCGGACGAGGTGGAACTGCAGGCCTACTTGGCAGTGGTGGTGAGTCAGTTTTGGCTCCTTATTTAGACTAGACATACATAGCAGGGAGACAGTGATCACTGAAGTTACGTTAAACGCTCTTGATTTAGTTATCTTCATAATCTCCTGGCTGGCACGCCAAATGAAGAAGTTAACTCTTGGTGTAGTCCTCTTCTTAACTCCTGGCTGGCTCGCCAAGTGAAGAAGTATAGAGATCAGGGTGCAGTTTCCAAGTCTGTTGTCCCAAATAGACCATAGAGCCAAGATGCAATGTTCAATCCTTTATTTGCGGGCTCCTGCAGGATACCCAAACAAACAATGCCATCCTGCTACATTGTTGACTCTCTTCTGTTACATTCTGCTACTCCGTGTTGCTCTGTCCCATTATTATCCGTTGCTCTCCCATTATGTGTTACTATCCCATGATAATGGGTCCTCTCCCATTATTATGACCTCTGTAGTACTCACTCCCATTATAATATTACTGTCCCATTGTTATCTGATACTCTCCCATTACTATGTGTTGCTCTCCCATTCTGTCTCACGGTCCCATTATTATATCCTCTGTGGTACTCGCTCCCATTATTCTCTCCTCTCCCCTTGTTGTCTCTTTAATTCATCACAAAACACAGTATGTCAAAAACCATGACACGGGTGTGGTACCTTCCAATCATTACCTGATAACATACAAAAAGGCGCAACCCCTTGATGTCAATCAAAAACCGCCTACACCCTTTCTAGGTTGAACAATTGATGGGGTGTGATCAAGATCAAGTGGTCAGATTGTGATAGTGTGTGGGACAATACCAGAGTGTCGTAATAAGTAAATTTTTCTAAACAGAATAGTTTGACATACTTTCTTTCATTTGTCAAATAAAGGTATGAAAACATTTTCCTTTTTTACTTTAAAAACACTTTCCTTTTTTACTTTAAAAACCTTCCTTTCATTGTGCAGACTGTCCAAGAAATCAGTGCATGTAAAAATAAGACCTTGAAAAAGCAAGTGAGGAAGAAAGAACGCACTTGGTTCACAATCTATGTACCTTTGGTTCAATTGTTTATCTTTCTTAAACCAGCAAACAGAAAAGCGACTGCAGTGCTTTATTTGTTTTTCCTTTGTACCTCACCAAATGGTCAAATGAACATTGTATCTGTTGAAGGGTGAGGGGAGGGTAGGAACTCTCAGAAGTAACCACTTCATAACTAACCTCAGATACAGTATGTTGAATCTCCACATTTCTAAACCAAACATGTTATATATATGAATTTCTAGCGTGTTTAACCGTTCGGGTACTTTTGAGGCGCTTTTGGTTTAATAACAAATTTCTGGTAATGAAATAAACTAAAGGATGTATTTTGTAACACACCACATATTTCAAACATGTGGAACAATGAGCTACAATTTTGTTCAGATTCCCCCAGGTAGTCGTAGGCTATAAATGCATATATGCGCTTGTTTACGCCCTGTGACATGAACTCGTATTTCCTGTATTTTATACATGAACATGAACATATTATATGAACACAATATTCTTAACAACCCCCAAAATAATTGGTTATTGGTTCCAGTGATAAGAACGGGATGCTGTTATGAGGTGAGTTATTGTTTAGAATGCAAGAAAGCACCGTTTAGGTCGCTTACGAGTGCGTGAGTTGAAAATGCATCACCCTAATAGTAAACTTCATTAATTTACTAATGGAAAGATACATTATTTTAGCCGGCTTTTACTTCAAACCCCAGCACACTCGTTGCCATAACGACTTTACTCCTGGAGAGTAGGGGTACATCGGGCTCCTGGAGAGTAGGGGTACATCGGGCTCCTGGAGAGTAGGGGTACATCGGGCTCCTGGAGAGTAGGGGTACATCGGGCTCCTGGAGAGTAGGGGTACATTGGGCTCCTGGAGAGTAGGGGTACATCGGGCTCCTGGAGAGTAGGGGTACATCGGGCTCCTGGAGAGTAGGGGTACATCGGGCTCCTGGAAAGTAGGGGTACATCGGGCTCCTGGAGAGTAGGGGTACATCGGGCTCCTGGAGAGTAGGGGTACATCGGGCTCCTGGAGAGTAGGGGTACATCGGGCTCCTGGAGAGTAGGGGTACATCGGGCTCCTGGAGAGTAGGGGTACATCGGTACTCCACCTACAATTTGCGACCTTGACGCAAATTGTTACATGATGACATGCTAATGAAGATAAGCAAACTTATAGTTTATCTAAAAGTGTGTTCATTTTCTAGGTAGCCTACTTTGAAAAAAATAGCCAATTTAAGAGCATAGACTCCCTGTCTGCTTACACAATCAATATAATCAATATTGATAATTGACATACTTGAAATAATCTGGTTCTCTATTCCTTTAAATATGCAGCTTGCTATGATCATTGCACTCAACAACAGTAATAGTCTATACACACTGTAGCCACCTGTCAATCAGTGTACAACTAATTCCTTTACAGCTGAAGGACGTCAGAATTCAAGAGACAGCCAACACATGAGCTGTATTGCATGGCAGAATGCCATTTCTTTATTATTCAGTCCACTGTGGTGCAATTGATTGAGAATGCACATTTAATTGTCACATAAAAAGCTACACTGAAGTCATCATCATTCATTGCCATTCAGCAATCGTCATTGCCTCGGTGGCACTCGGGGACAGGGAGGCGCTGTTCTGTCTGCTGCTGGGGTATATATATGAATAAGTGAATGATTGGAACTTGAGGCTACTGCATTTCCTTTGGACGTGCACTTTAGAATGTGTATTTTCCCTAGACAGCGGAACCTACTTTGCGCTAAATACAAAACAAAATAATTGACGGCAGCTCAGCTGCCAGCATAACACTTCATTATGGCAACGAGTGCACTTTATCTTTAATTTTTCAAAGGGACATTTCTATTCTGCCCATTCAGGAGAGCAGTAAGCGAGAAGAGAAGGATGATGGGGAAAAAACTGCTGTCAAGCCTTTTTCAAAGAGGTACCTTTGCAATGTTATCAATGTTGAAAATGCAGCTACAATCTTTTTTTTCATAACCTCCCCACTTGGTATATGTATATCACGGTAAGGGATTTACATTGTTGTATCTACGTGTAACAGAATTCCCATTTTCTTAATCATTATTAGCACCTTTAATAGGATGACTTATATTCCATATTATCTTCCTGTATTATTATTACTATATTTGTTGTGGCTATTTTGGACCTCTAAAAGAAAAAATCTAAAGTCTTACAGCAGACTAGCTCAAATTTGATTGAACGGGGAGTTTTACTTAATTCTACCTGATATTTGTTTTGAACAATCATGTTGCTGGAGGCAGGGATCTGTAAGCATGTAATTGGCTACCAGCGAGCACAAACTGTGTATCTGTGTGTGTGTGCAGCCAGTGTCATTCAGGTGGCCAGATGCTGCAAGGCGCGCTGACCAAGGGGATCTTGGCCATCGGTGGTGTGGTGGTCCTGGCCTTGTTTGCCCCCATGGTGCTGGACAACTGGGGCTACAACACCGACTACATCTCCACCAACGACCTCTGGAAGACTGTGCATGACTTGTTCTTGCGTTACTGTGACATACAGTACAAGTGTTTGCCTCCTGTCTAGACCGCACGTAACTGGTAGGACTTGTAGCCGTTATAGAATATTAAATTGCTTTCACTTCAATGCCTAGAAATGTTTTTGGATAATATTGTCTAATTGATTGAAATATGTCTGGTTAGAGTTACCTTATATCGGTCTTACCTGAAATACTTACTTCCTTCAATGTTATTTTATTGGATTTTTCATAGGCTATTCTTATAATACATAAACATGTGAGCAATTCTTCCCATGAATTACTGAACCATATATCAAATGGGCAAAAATTGTGTAAACAAAAAAAAAGATGAGAGACACAGAGAGCTTAAATACAAACTTCCAAAAAGCATAGACTAAAACATAGAAATATTCACACTGCATGATTGCTTGCAATGTGAGAAAAATAGAAAACAAAGTCTAAGTGCATGGTGCTCTTTAATTTGTATTTAACAAAGTACAAAGTCCAGTAGAAAAGTGTACAAAAAGTTTGTCATTAAACATTTGGTTTAGATTGTATGTCTATAATGTACTCTTATCTATAATGTGGTTTGTCTGGAGAAAGAATCCCACGCGGTTGCTGTCATCCCCGCTAGTGTAAGTTTTTTAAAACAGCGAACATCACCACGGCCACGCCAGCCAGGAGAACTGCTATACCTACCATAGCCTGCAAGGCAACACACACACACACACACACACACACACACACACACACACACACACACACACACACACACACACACACACACACACACACACACACACACACACACACACACACACACACACACACACACACACACAGAGAGAGAGAGAAAATACAAAACACAAGTGGCCATGTGACGATAAATATACTCAGTACATCTTATACACCTTTCCAGAAGGAAATTGGGAAATATAGATAATCAGGCACCAAAATAAGCTAAATCTTTGTGCCACATTTATTGTGATGCTGTGTACATGAGTATGATGCATGTTGTTGTCCACAATAACAGCATAATAACTTGAATAACTGAGTTGGTAAATTGTGCGATAAATAGATAAATACTTATATCCCTTATGTCCTGGGCTTTTATTAAGTTAACAACCTTATAATAGCCTACGTCTGTGTAACGACAGTACACATTACACACCAGGAAGGCTCACCTGTCGAGATTCACTCCGGCCGTAGCGTAGCTTTGTAGCGAAGTGTTCGCAGTTCTTGCCTAGGAGATCGTACTGGTGCTCGGTGCCCACCTGGCTGAGGGCTTCCTTCACGATGATGTGGGCGTCCCTGGGTTTGTACTTGGCGTCCAGTAAATTGTTGATTTTCCACTCGCAATCTTGAACAGCATCTTTCAGCGTGTTCTTACGTACAATTCCTTTCATATTGTCCCGGCCTGGCCCGCTTCCGCTGCTTATTACTCCTCCTCCTTGATCGCATAGAGACAAAAGGAGAGGGGCGCTCAATGCTCAAATGTAGGCCTATCCATTACTGTGTCTTTTGTATGTTTGTTAAATATTAAAGAGTGGGGGTTTTCTATCACTTTCAGACCCATATTCACATCTTAAGAAGGCCTACAACAAAAAGATAACATGAAGATTTCTTGAAGTAGGAAATGTTCAAACTATGTGAAGATGTCACCTTCAGTTTGGTTTCAGTTTTAAGAAATGTCTCGTGTTGTTTGACCTACTTACCGCTTGTCAGGTGAACAACAAAGCCGCCTCCAATGAATACCGCCCAATGGCTGAATCCACCACGAAAGATTTCTATCAGGTCCCCAGGCTCTGGGTCCCTTTGATTCTATTTGAACAGATATTATTTAGTCTCCTTTAGTAAGAACACTCAAAGAGAGCAATCAAAATGACATTGAAGAGTTTGGACATATACTCACCATGGTTGTCATCTTATTGCTTATCTTCCTTTCAAAAATGTAATGAACAGAACACAAAGGATTGCACATTAAAATGAGGTTATTATAATAAGCACTCACATTAATATTGCAAATAGCAAATCACGTTTTAGGCTGTTCTTATTTTATCGCTAGGACTAAGACAACACATCCAACATGTTGTAATTAAGCCACCAAAAAACAGTTGAACATTAATGTCTTATTTCTGCTTAAGAACATCACTAAAAGCAGCCTATGACTGAACTTAAATTGTTGGCCAATTTCTATAAAACATTTTTGTGAAGTTTATCTTACCTCAAGGCTTGTCAGTGTAAGTACCAGCTCTGCTTGTTTCTGAAGAGGAATTCATTATGTCTGAAAACATCAGATGCAGCTTTTGGTTTCATTTCAGGGTTGTATTAAAAGGGAGTGCATACCTTTGGAAAGGGAGGTGCCAGTGCACAAAGTGTTTAACTTTTTTACAGGTAGGCTATGGAGAATAACATGATCCTGAACACCATTATTTTCTGACCACCAAGTCCTACAAGTGTGCCTTCACTCTTACTTTAACAGATTGGATATTATTCACACAACACCCATGTCCCATAATCATCATTTCTTTTAATGAATATGTTTCAGCACATCTTTGAAAAACGATTTGTCATTTACGATTTAGGTCAATTCAATTTCTTGTACGTTTGACACTAATAACGTGATCAAAAGTCAATTTCCTATTTACAATAACAAAATAAATTGACAACCATAACATTTTGATGATTAAATAATGACAGCGCGGTGACTTTAAGGGTTAACCAAAGACTACAATCAAACACGTTATACAGTACAAACACAGTTTAGTGCTATGGGTTGATCCTGATCCAAATCTCCACCTTAAAGATAAATAGCCGTTATTTAGCAGGTTAAGAGTCATAGCTTCATGTGTCATGAAGTCAACTGGATTCACATGAATCTGTATCTGAAACAGACTATTTGGATTTTCCATGGGTTTGACTAAGCGTAAGCTGTCAATCTTAATACATGTCAGGAATACCCCTGACATACACTGATTATTAGTTATTCACAGTGTACCTGTGGATACCTATTGTTATTGTCGCGGTTGGGTATTATTATTATTATTAGGTATTCACAGTGTATCTGTGGATACCTATTGTTATTGTCATGGTCGCCTATTATTATTCTTCTGGATTGGTAACGCTTATATCTCCGCGGTGCATTAATCAAAAGTTTTCAAATTTGGGGGATTTATACATATCCCCGGTATACAGGTCTCGAGTGTGCCGGCGAATTGCGCATAGGTGGCGCTATAACATCCGGTCAAATTTAGTCCGCCCCTATGGATGAACATTTCTCATATATGCCTTATGTCCCATTGTGAACATTGTATCGTCTGGGACCATGAAGTCCATTGTGAGAATATTTGCTGTACAGAGAAAATTTCATGAAACCTTCAAAAATCTTCTCCTACAGAACCAGAGCTTCCCATGAAAAACGGATTACAGATTCATCATCTGTGGGCCTGTCTGAGTTTAAGTTTATCATCGATTTCTGATTTAAAAAAGCCTTTGTGTGAGTCTCTATGTCTTTGATTATTTAGATGTGTTTACTTCCAGTAAACCGGTTTATAAGTCATACTTCTGCCACTAATGGAAGACCGCTCCCTCTCAAAACATAGTGTGATAAGTCATACTTCTGCCACTAATTGGAAGACTGCTCCCTCTCAAAACATAGTGTGATAAGTCATACTTCTGCCACTAATTGGAAGACTGCTCCCTCTCAAAACATAGTGTGATAAGTCATACTTCTGCCACTAATTGGAAGACCGCTCCCTCTCAAAACATAGTGCGATTTGAACCCATCAATACTCATGTCCATGTAGTGTAGTGGTACGGCTTCTGCTACGCAAGCTTAGGGTCGCTGGTTGGAGTCTGACCTCGACCTCTTATTTTTTATTTGTCAATGGTCCGTTTTGAAGGTGGCTGTTGACACTGTATACTTTAGAAACACGGTTGGTGATTATTTAGATGTGTTTACTTCCAGTAAACCGGTTTATAAGTCATACATCTGCCGCTATCGGAAGACTGCTCCCTCTCAAAACATAGTGTGAATTGAACCCGTAAATATTCACGTCCATGTAGTGGTAATACTCCTGCCTCACTGACGTAGGGTCGCCGGTTCGAGTCCGACCTCGACCGTGTGTTTTGCGATACATGGCAGCCTCGGGGAAAGGCGGTGTGTGGGGAAGGCGGTGCGTGGGCTGTGAATACCTTGTGTGACTGTTTGCAGTCCTAGTTGCTCTTTATGATTGGTTTAAAAAGTGTGCGATGTGACATGTCACTTACACAAGATATGATAATCCTATTGATTTATCCCAGTAGGGAAATGTAGGATACCATGCAAACAATGGCAAGTGACAGTATCCGTCATGAAATGGGTTTCATACTGTCTTAGGTAGGTTCTGTCTCCAACGTTTGATTGTGTGGCTGTGTTTGGTTACTCCACAATGATGCATATCGATTTGTTTTGCTTATCCCACCCACCCCTTGAACAAACAAAACAGTGAAATGATGTATATGTATAGAATAAAAAACACAGACAATAAGAGAGCACGAAATGTGCTTAGTGAAGGATCCAATACAAATGTATTCTTTTTCAAAGCATGAACATCATCTTATCACCATGCTGATTAGGCTGAGCAAAAAGTGTGTTGAGTCAGCTTCTGAGGAAAGCTGTGTGTTCCATGAAACAGTCACTTACGAGGCGGTGCCAAATGGAAAACAAATCCATCGCCAATGTACACTGCCCAATGCTGGTAGGACCCACGGAAGATTTCTATCAGGTCTTCTGGCTCCGGTTTAACGTCACACTAGAGAATATGTTTTCACAGGGAGAAGTTCTTTTGGAAAAAGAGTTTAGTATTTGGTATCAAAGCAATACATTTTCCCTGTCGTGATGAATAGGGTCGTATCCACAAGGAAATATTTATATCAGGTCTCCAGGCTGTGGGTCACTTTGATTCTAACTAAACATAGGATATTTTATTTAGTCTCCTTTAGTGAGAACACTTGAAGAGAGCGATCAAAATGACATTAAACAGTTTGGACAGACTCACTCAACGTGTTGTAATTAAGCCACCAGATAACAGTTGAACATTAATGTCTTATTTCTGCTTAAGAACATCACAAAAAGCAGCCTATGACTAAACTTAAATTGGAGGCCTATTTCTATAAAACATTTTTGTTAACAGTTTATCTTACCTCTAGGCTTGTCAGTGTAAGTACCAGCTCTGCTTGTTTCTGAAGAGGAATTCAATATGTCTGAAAACATCAGATGCAGCTTTTGGTTTCATTTCAGGGTTGTATTAAAATGAAGTGCATACCTTTGGAAAGGGATGTGCGAGTGCACAAAGTGTTTAACTTTTTGACAGGTAGTCTATGGAGAATCACATGATCCTGAACACCCATATTTTCTGACCACCAAGTCCTACAAGTGTGCCTTCACTCTTACTTTAACAGATTGGATATTATTCACACAACACCCATGTCCCACAATCATTTCTTTTAATGAATATGTTTCAGCACATCTTTGAAAAACGATTTGTCATTTACGATTTAGGTCAATTCAATTTCTTGTATGTTTGACACTAATAACGTGATCAAAAGTCAATTTCCTATTTACAATAACAAAATAAATTGACAACCATAACATTTTGATGATTAAATATAAAATGGTTATTCTATTCTTTAAACTATACGCCCAACACATCAACATCATGAGATCCCATCAGCTTGACATGTTTTTAAAATGTGTTTGTCTTAGTGTACCTAGGAAAGTGCAACACAATAACATGTATTATTATTAATATAAATAATCTCTTCTTCTGCTTATGGTTGGCCAGATCTAGTAACTTACAGTAACACCTGCCCATAACACACAGACAAATCACCTTTGGAACTCCTGTCTATTAATCTATCACACACACAAAATACATACAATAATACAAGATGGCTACTAGATACATGTATTTCCTAAAGAAGAAGAATCACAATTCTCACGTAAATAACTCTTTATTGATATAAACAAGGTTTGGTTTAAGCGTAAGAAAAAGCAAACTGATGTCAAATTGCACCACAAGTCTTACATTTGAATGACTATAGAAGATAATTATATTAAACATGTGCATTTAGTATGAAATAATCGTGTGTTCATTGTTTTTCAGTTTATATTGCGTAAATATATATATATATATATATATATATATATATATATATATATATATATATATATATATATATATATATATATATATATATCAGTTTCAGGACTGTCACAGCCAGAGAGCAAGAGATCTCACTGCCGTTCCAACAATACTTCTTGTAAAATAAGTTCATTACGAATACGTCTAAATTAAACCTTTTCTGAATCTAAGTAGGTTTGATTATGTCCCTTCATTAAGTTTGAATGCCGAGTGCAGTGGAGATATTATGCTTGTGCTCTTTTTACATAGTAACTCTCAGAAAAAAGTGCTTCCTGAAAAACTCTAACCTAAATAAATGAACAATGTATTAACACTTTTGGAAGAACAATTAGTTATCTAGTCTTTGATTAGCATTTCATCTTGTGTAAACTAGGCAGCAAAAAAAAACATAATTTCTTTATATAAGACAGACCAGATGTCTCTACCTTACTCTCAAGTCATTGAAGGCCCCCATATATATATATATATATATATATATATATATATATATATATATATATATATATAGTATATTCTGATGACTACTCAGTGAGGGATTGCGTCACTTCCTGTAGGGCTAGCGCCACCAAATTGATCATCTTACATTCTTGAGTCCCTTTTTCACATGAAAGAGAACCCATGTCACGCCACCCTCTGCCTCCACCTAGTGGCGCCGGCTGCCATTTCATCACGTGCACTCTGGTCTACACTCATGTTCCCAATCAACAATCATCGCACCCTGTTTCCCCCTCGTTCCCTGAGCAGCCGGCGCCAGTTCATTGAATACACTCCTAGAGTTAGTGCCTACGTTCCAGCATTATAAGATTCCTGTTTCCTCCACCTTGCTTGCTCCTAAACCTGCCTTTCCTTGTGCCCAGCTCCTTCCCGGATCCCCGCCTGTCTTCTTACCCCCGTCTGCCTGACTGACTGACTGCCTGCCTGCCTGCCGCCGAACCTCCGCTCGCTTGACTACCCGCCTGTCGCCCTAGTCTGTCTGACTGTTTGACTGCCGCCGAACTCCTGCCTGCCCGACTACGACTTGCCTTGCCTTGACCTTGACTGTACTCCGATAAATAAATCCCTTTAAACCCATTCTCCATCTCCGCCTTGTTGTGTCCGCGTTTGGGTTCCCCGTACCGTACCATAAAACCCCAGGCCTTTAGCTCATTCCCAAGTGTAATTGGGACCCCTAGGATGGCCCCTAAGTAATCTACAAGAAGCATAGTTTCCTGTTGGGTTAGAGCCTCCTATTTGATCATTCTAGTAGACTTGAACGGCCTCTTTCATATGAGAGCGAGACCAAAGGTCTCTATTGCAGGCCATGCCTACAATTTGTGAGCATGAAGGGGATCCGGACTGCCACCACTGTGCTGTGGCAAGGAATCGCCATATCTGTATGGGGAGGGGGGGGGGACTCCTGGAGAGTAGGGGTACATCGGGCTCCTGGGGAGTAGGGGTACATTGGGCTCCTGGAGAGTAGGGGTACATCGGGCTCCTGGAGAGTAGGGGTACATCGGGCTCCTGGAGAGTAGGGGTACATCGGGCTCCTGGAGAGTAGGGGTACATCGGGCTCCTGGAGAGTAGGGGTACATCGGGCTCCTGGAGAGTAGGGGTACATCGGTACCCCACCTACAATTTGCGACCTTGACGCAAATTGTTACATGATGACATGCTAATGAAGTTAAGCAAACTTATAGTTTATCTAAAAGTGTGTTCATTTTCTAGGTAGCCTACTTTGAAAAAAATAGCCAATTTAAGAGCATAGACTCCCTGTCTGCTTACACAATCAATATAATCAATATTGATAATTGACATACTTGAAATAATCTGGTTCTCTATTCCTTATTCTTTTTAAATATGCAGCTTGCTATGATCATTGCACTCAACAACAGTAATAGTCTATACACACTGTAGCCACCTGTCAATCAGTGTACAACTAATTCCTTTACAGCTGAATGACGTCAGAATTCAAGAGACAGCCAACACATGAGCTGTATTGCATGGCAGAATGCCATTTCTTTATTATTCAGTCCACTGTGGTGCAATTGATTGAGAATGCACATTTAATTGTCACTTAAAAAGCTACACTGAAGTCATCATCATTCATCATCATTCATTGCCATTCAGCAATCGTCATTGCCTCGGTGGCACTCGGGGACAGGGAGGCGCTGTTCTGTCTGCTGCTGGGGTATATATATGAATAAGTGAATGATTGGAACTTGAGGCTACTGCATTTCCTTTGGACGTGCACTTTAGAGTGTGTATTTTCCCTAGACAGCGGAACCTACTTTGCGTTAAATACCAAACAAAATAATTGACGGCAGCTCAGCTGCCAGCATAATACTTCATTATGGCAACGAGTGCACTTTATCTATAATTTTGTACTGAAGGGCACTCTTAAGGTGATAAATCTCTTCTGGGTTTGTGTAAATTACACTTTACATAGAAGTCATAAACCTGTGCGCAATGTAAGCTGCCCTTGCAGCTGGGCGAGTGGCTCAGCTGATTCAGTCTCCCTTCTCAGGTCTGCTAGGCGTACAAAATCGTTATTTCCTCTTCAGTATATTCAGGCTCAAAAAGATATGGTCCGGGTTCTGTTTTTCCCCAGAAGACATACTCGTGAAGTCAGACAATATACCCTCTTACAATATGGGTTGATGAGGTACCAGCTGCATTTAAAACTAAACACTTGTTTCATTTTGAAATGCTGTGAAACTTTGACTTAGAATATGCTACGCTAGAAGCGTCCCCCTAGTTCCATGTAGTGTGCTAACGCGCATCCATAGATTTCTCTTTACTGGATGCACACCCATGGAACTGATGTGATCTTCTCGTTTGGGTGTGGGTAGGACGGACAAATTCTGCGTGTTCCTTATTGAGGTCATTCAAAGGGACATTTCTATTCTGCCCATTCAGGAGAGCAGTAAGCGAGAAGAGAAGGATGATGGGGAAAAAACTGCTGTCAAGCCTTTTTCAAAGAGGTACCTTTGCAATGTTGTTATCAATGGTATCAATGTTGAACATGCAGCTACAATCTTTTTTTTCATAACCTCCCCACTTGGTATATGTATATAACGGTAAGGGATTTACATTGTTGTATCTACGTGTAACAGAAGTCACATTTTTATTATTATTAGCACCTTTAATAGGATGACTTGTATTCCATATTATCTTGCTGTATTATTATTATTTGTTGTGGCTATTTTGGACCTCTAAAAGAAAAAATCTAAAGTCTTACAGCAGACTAGCTCAAATTTGATTGAACGGGGAGTTTTACTTACTTCTACCTGATATTTGTTTTGAACAATCATGTTGCTGGAGGCATGGATCTGTAAGCATGTAATTGGCTACCAGCGAGCACAAACTGTGTATCTGTGTGTGTGTGTGTGTGTGTGTGTGTGTGTGTGTGTGTGTGTGTGTGTGTGTGTGTGTGTGTGTGTGTGTGTGTGTGTGTGTGTGTGTGCAGCCAGTGTCATTCAGGTGGCCAGATGCTGCAAGGCGCGCTGACCAAGGGGATCTTGGCCATCGGTGGTGTGGTGGTCCTGGCCTTGTTTGCCCCCATGGTGCTAGACAACTGGGGCTACAACACCGACTACATCTCCACCAACGACCTCTGGAAGACTGTGCATGACTTGTTCTTGCGTTACTGTGACATACAGTACAAGTGTTTGCCTCCTGTCTAGACTGCACGTAACTGGTAGGACTTGTAGCCGTTATAGAATATTAAATTGCTTTCACTTATTCAACGCCTAGAAATGTTTTTGAATACAATTGGCTAACTTCTTGAAATATGTCTGGTTAGTTACCTTATATCGGTCTTACCTGAAATACCTACTTCCTTCAATGTTATTTTATTGGATTTTTCATAGGCTATCATTATAATACATAAAAATGTGAGCAATTATTCCCATGAATTATTGAACCGTATATCAAATGGGCAAACATTGTATAAACAAAAGAAAAAGATGAGAGAGAGACGTACACAGAGAGCTCAAATACAAACTTCCAAAAAGCAGAGACTAAAACATAGAAATATTCACATTGCATGATTACTTGCAATGTAAGAACATTTCCAAAAGTCCAAGTGCATGGTGCTCTTTAATTTGTATTTGACAAAGTACAAAGTCTAGTAGAAAAGTGTACAAAAGGTTTGTCATTAAACATTTGGTTTAGATTGTATGTCTATAATGTACTCTTATCTATAATGTGGTTTGTCTGGAGAAAGAATCCCACGCGGTTGCTGTCATCCCCACTAGTGTACGTTTTTTAAAACAACTAACACCGCCACGACCACGCCACCCAGCAGAAGAACTGTAGATGACAACACACCAGCAGCTAAACCTCCTACCTTAACCTGCAAGGCAGAACACACACACACATACGCACACGCATACACAGAAAACACAGAAGTGGCCATGTGACGATACATATACCCGGTACATCTTATACACCTTTCCAGAAGGAAATTGGGAAATATAGAAAATCAGGCACCAAAATAAGCTAAATCTTTGTGCCACATTTATTGTGATGCTGTGTACATGAGTATGATGCATGTTGTTGTCCACAATAACAGCATAATAACTTTAATAACTGAGTTGGTCAATTGTGCGATAAATAGATAAATACTTATCTCCCTTATGTCCTGGGCTTTTATTAAGTTAACAACCTTATAATAGCCTACGTCTGTGTAACGACAGTACACATTACACACCAGGAAGGCTCACCTGTCGAGATTCACCCTGGCCGTAGCGTAGCTTTGTAGCGAAGTGTTCGCAGTTCTTGCCTAGGAGATGGTACTGGAGCTCGGCGCCCACCAGGCTGAGGGCTTCCTTCACGATGACGTAGGCGTCCCTGGGTATGTACTTGTCGTCCAGTAAATTGTTGATTTTCCACTTGCGATGTTGAACAGCATCTTTCAGCGTGTCCTTCAATACAGTGCCTTTCTTATTGCGCCGGCCTGACCCGCTTCCGCTGCTTATTACTCCTCCTCCTTGATCGCATAGAGACAAAAGGAGAGGGGCGCTCAATGCTCAAATGTAGACCTATCCATTACTGTGTCTTTTGTATGTTTGTTAAATATTAAAGAGTGGGGATTTTCTATCACTTTCAGACCCATATTCACATCTTAAGAAGGCCTGCAACAAAAGGATAACATGAAGAGTTCTTGAAGTAGGAAATGTTCAAACTATGTGAAGATGTCAAGATGTCACCTTCAGTTTGGCTCCTGTTTTAAGAAATGTCTTGTGTTGTTAGGCCTACTTACCGGTTGGTACTGTCAGGTGAACAACATAGCCGCCTCCAATGTATACCACCCAATGCTGGTATCCACTTTTAAAGATTTCTATCAGGTCCCCAGGCTGTGGGTCCCTTTGATTCTATTTGAACAGAAATATGAGTTAGTCTCCTTTAGTGAGAACACTTAAAGAGAGCGGTGAAAATGACATTGAAGAGTTTGGACATAGACTCACCACGGTTGTCATCTTATTGCCCATTTTCCTTTCAAAAATGTAATGAACAGAAATCACAAAGGGTTGCACATTCAAATGAGGTTATCATAATAAGCACTCGCATTAATACTACAAGCCAATCAGGTTTTAGGCTGTTCTTATTTTATCACTAGGACTAGGACTACACATCCAACGTGTTGTGATTAAGCCACCAGATAACAGTTGAACATTAATGTCTTATTTCTGCTTAAGAACATCCAAAAAAGCAGCCTATGGCTGAACTTAAATTGGAGGCCTATTTCTATAAAACATTTTTGTTAACAGTTTACCATACCTCTAGGCTTGTCAGTGTAAGTACCAGGTCTGCTTGTTTCTGAAGAGGAGTTCAAAATGTCTGAAAACATCAGATGCAGCTTTAGGTTTCACTTCAGGGTTGTAATAAAAGGGAGTGCATACCTTTGGAGGGGAGGTGCGAGTGCACAAAGTGTTTAACTTTTTGACAGGTAGGCTATGGAGAATCACATGATCCTGAACACCATTATTTTCTGACCACCAAGTCCTACAAGTGTGCCTTCACTCTTACTTTAACAGATCGGATATTATTCACACAACACCCATGTCCCACAATCATTTCTTTTAATGAATATGTTTCAGCACATCTATGAAAAACGATTTGTCATTTACGATTTAGGTCAATTCAATTTCTTGTATGTTTGACACTAATAACGTGATCAAAAGTCAATTTCCTATTTACAATAACAAAATAAATTGACAACCATAACATTTTGATGATTAAATATAAAATGGTTATTCTATTCTTCTTTAAACTATACGCCCAACACATCAACATCATGAAATCCCATCAGCTTGACATGTTTTTAAAATGTGTTTGTCTTAGTGTACCTAGGAAAGTGCAACACAATAACATGTATTATTATTACTATAAATAATCTCTTCTTCTGCTTATGGTTGGCCAGATCTAGTAACTTACAGCAACACCTGCCCATAACACAGACAAATCACCTTTGGCATTCCTTTCTATTAATCTATCACACACACAAAATACATACATTAATACAAGATGGCTACTAGATACTTGTATTTCCTAAAGAAGAAGAATCACAATTCTCACATAAATAACTCTTTATTGACATAAACAAGGTTTGGTTTAAGCGTAAGAAAGAGCAAACTGATGTCAAATTGCTTACATTTTGAATGACTATAGAAGATAATTATATTAAACATTTGCATTTAGTATGAAAGAATCGTGTGTTCATTGTTTTTCAGTTTATTTTACGTAAATATATATATATATATATATATATATATATATATATATATATATATATATATATATATATATATATATATCAGTTTCAGGACTGTCACAGCCAGAGAGCAAGAGATCTCACTGCCTTTCCAACAATACTTCTTGTAAAATAAGTTAATTACGAATACGTCTTAATTAAGCCTTTTCTGAATCTAAGTAGGTTTGATTATGTCCCTTCATTAAGTTTGAATGCCGAGTGCAGTGGAGATATTATGCTTGTGCTCTTTTTACATAGTAACTCTCAGAAAAAAGTGCTTCCTAAAAACTCTAACCTAAAAAATGAACACTGTATTAACACTTTTGGAAGAACAATTAGTTATCTAGTCTTTGATTAGCATTTCATCTTGTGTAAACTAGGGAGCAAAAAAATACATAATTTCTTTATATAAGACAGACCAGATGTGTCACACCCTCTCCTGTGTTCTGTCCAATTCCGCCATCTAGTGGCACCCAGCCTCCATTACCCCTCGTGCTCCCTCTGATTATCCACACCTGCAGTCAATTTCCAATCACCCCCACAGTACTTAAGCACTGGCTCCCCGCAGAGTCCCCGCCTCTTAGACCCTTTTACTCCTGTTTCGGGTTCCACTCCCGTTCCTGTTCCCATTACGGGTTCCGCTCCCGTTCCTGTTCTTGCTCCCGTTCCTGTTGCCTGTCTGCCTGCCTCCCCGTTGCCGAGCCCTTGCTTTCCTGACCACCCGCCTGTTGCTTAGTCCCTGCCTGCCTGCTTGCTTTCCTCGTTGCTGAACTTCGCCTGTCTGATCACCCGCCTGCCTACGTCCCTCGGCCTGCTTGCCATCCGCCTGTCTCCACGTGAACGACCTCTGCCTGCTCGACCACCCGCCTGCCTAGCCCTTGCCTGTACCCGCAAAATAAATCCTTTTGAACCCGTTCCCTTCCTCGTCTTGGTGTCTTGCATTTGGGTCCTAGTTCAAAACCTTAATAGAATGAACTAGCCAAGATGGACCCAGCAGACATGGATTCCTTACGCCAGGTTTATTCCCGCCTGGGAATATCTGTTGTCTCGTCTGCCTCTAACGACCAGCTTCTGCGGGAGACGTCGTCTCTCATCCAGAAGCTTGGGGCGGCTTGCAACTAGCGCAGACTCCGCTCGTCCTCGGCTTCTCTCTCTCTCTTCCCCGCTTCTCCACCGCCTTCACCACCTCTGTCCTTTTTCTTCCCGGCACCAGCCCCCCTCTGCAGCAGCAGCCCCGGGGTCACCAGCCCCACTGAAGCCGCAGCCTCGCGGCCACCAGCCCTCTCTGCAGCAGCAGCCTCGTGGCCGCCAGCCCGCTGCAAACTTGGTCTCCTGGCCCCAAACCCCAGCAGGAATGTTCTCCTGTCCCCAAGCCACAGCCCCAGCAGCTGTGGACTCTGGACTCCAAGCCCCAGCCCCCGCAGCCGTTCCCTCCTGTTTCCAAGCCCCAGCCCCCGCAGCCGTTGCCTCCTGTTTCCAAGCCCCAGCCCCCTCAGCCGTTCCCTCCTGTTTCCAAGCCTCTGCCCCCGCAGCCATTGCCTCCTGAGCTCAAGCCCCAGCAGCCGTGGTCTCCGGGTCCCAAGTCTCAGCCCCCACAGCCGTGGTCTCCGGGCTCCAAGCCCCAACCCCCACAGCCGTGGACTCCGGGATCCAAGGCCCAGCCCCAGCAGCTGTGGCCTCCTGGTTCCAAGCCCCAGCAGCTGTGGCCTCCTGGCTCCAAGCCCCAGCAGCTGTGGCCTCTGGGCTCCAAGCCCCAGCAGCTGTGGCCTCTGGGCTCCAAGCCCCAGCAGCTGTGGCCTCCTGGTTCCAAGCCCCAGCAGCTGTGGCCTCTGGGCTCCAAGCCCCAGCAGCTGTGGCCTCCTGGTCCCAACCCCCAGCGGCCTCCCGGCCCTCAGCCCCAGCTGCTGCTGCCTCCTGGTCCCAAGCCCCAGCGGCCCCCTGGCCCTGAGCCCCAGCCCCAGCAGCAGTTCCCTTCTGGCCCTGAGCCCCAGCCCCAGCAGCAGTTGCCTCCTGGCCCTGAGCCCCAGTCCCAGCAGCAGTTGCCTCTTAGTCCCAAGCCCCAGTGTCCTCCTGGTCCTGAGCCCCAGCAGCAGTTGCCTCCTGGCCCTGAGCCCCAACGGCCTCCTGGCCGCAAGCGCCGGCTACCGGCCCCACAGTTCTCCGCCAGGAAAAGGCCCCGGTCCCCTAGTCCGCTGTCTCCTCCCTCCCCGGCGCCGGCTCCTCCCCGGTTGATCGACAGCATTCCGGCGTACTCGGTCATTCACCTCCTTGATGTGCGTCGTCGTGGTCGACGACGCCAGTTTCCAGTAGACTGGGAGGGCTACGGACCTGAAGAGCGGTCCTGGATGCCTCAGAGTCGCATCCTGGACACCTCTCTAACCCGCGATTTCCACCGCCAGCACCCTCCCTCGTTGTGCGTCCGCCTGGAGGCGTCCGTTGAGGAGGGGGTACTGTCACACCCTCTCCCGTGTTCTGTCCAATTCCGCCATCTAGTGGCACCCAGCCTCCATTACCCCACGTGCTCCCTCTGATTATCCACACCTGCAGTCAATTTCCAATCACCCCCACAGTACTTAAGCACTGGCTCCCCACAGAGCCAGTGCTAGTTTGTTGTTTAACCTCTCGTCGGTAACTTCGTCCCCGCCTCTTAGACCGTTTTACTCCTGTTTCGGGTTCCACTCCCGTTCCTGTTCCCATTACGGGTTCCGTTCCTGTTCTTGCTCCCGTTCCTTTTGCCTGCCTGCCTGCCTCCCCGTTGCCGAGCCCTTGCTTTCCTGACCACCCGCCTGTTGCTTAGTCCCTGCCTGCCTGCTTGCTTTCCTCGTTGCTGAACTTCGCCTGTCTGATCACCCGCCTGCCTACGTCCCTCGGCCTGCTTGCCATCCGCCTGTCTCCACGTGAACGACCTCTGCCTGCTCGACTACCCGCCTATCTAGGCCTTGCCTGTACCCGCAAAATAAATTCTTTTGAACCCGTTCCCTTCCTCGTCTTGGTGTCTTGCATTTGGGTCCTAGTTCAAAACCTTAACAGAACGAACTAGCCAAGCTGGACCCAGCAGACATGGATTCCTTACGCCAGGTTTATTCCCGCCTGGGAATATCTGTTGTCTCGTCTGCCTCTAACGACCAGCTTCTGCGGGAGACGTCGTCTCTCATCCAGAAGCTTGGGGCGGCTTGCAACTAGCGCAGACTCCGCTCGTCCTCGGCTTCTCTCTCTCTCTTACCCGCTTCTCCACCGCCTTCACCACCTCTGTCCTTTTTCCTCCCGGCACCAGCCCCCCTCTGCAGCAGCAGCCCCGGGGTCACCAGCCCCACTGAAGCCGCAGCCTCGTGGCCACCAACTCCCGCTGCAGCGGCAGCCTCGTGGCCACCAACTCCCGCTGCAGCGGCAGTCTCGTGGCCACCAGCCCCCACTGAAGCCGCAGCCTCGCGGCCACCAGCCCTCTCTGCAGCAGCAGCCTCGTGGCCGTCAGCCCCGCTGCAAACTTGGTCTCCTGGCCCCAAACCCCAGCAGGAATGTTCTCCTGTCCCCAAGCCACAGCCCCAGCAGCTGTGGACTCCGGACTCCAAGCCCCAGCCCCCGCAGCCGTTGCCTCCTGTTTCCAAGCCCCCGCAGCCGTTGCCTCTGCCCCCGCAGCCGTTGCCTCCTGTTTCCAAGCCTCTGCCCCCGCATCCGTTGCCTCCTGAGCTCAAGCCCCAGCAGCCGTGGTCTCCGGGTCCCAAGTCTCAGCCCCCACAGCCGTGGTCTCCGGGCTCCAAGCCCCAACCCCCACAGCCGTGGACTCCGGGATCCAAGGCGCAACCCCAGCAGCTGTGGCCTCTGGGCTCCAAGCCCCAGCAGCTGTGGCCTCTGGGCTCCAAGCCCCAGCAGCTGTGGCCTCTGGGCTCCAAGCCCCAGCAGCTGTGGCCTCTGGGCTCCAAGCCCCAGCAGCTGTGGCCTCTGGGCTCCAAGCCCCAGCAGCTGTGGCCTCTGGGCTCCAAGCCCCAGCAGCTGTGGCCTCTGGGCTCCAAGCCCCAGCAGCTGTGGCCTCTGGGCTCCAAGCCCCAGCAGCTGTGGCCTCTGGGCTCCAAGCCCCAGCAGCTGTGGCCTCTGGGCTCCAAGCCCCAGCAGCTGTGGCCTCTGGGCTCCAAGCCCCAGCAGCTGTGGCCTCCGGGTTCCAAGCCCCAGCTGCTGCTGCCTCCTGGTCCCAAGCCCCAGCGGCCTCCCGGCCCAGAGCCCCAGCAGCAGTTGCCTCCTGGTCCCCAGCCCCAGCAGCTGTTCCCTTCTGGCCCTGAGCCCCAGCCCCAGCAGCAGTTCCCTTCTAGCCCTGAGCCCCAGCCCCAGCAGCAGTTGCCTCCTGGCCCTGAGCCCCACCGCCAGCAGCAGCTGCCTCCTGGTCCCAAGCCCCAGCTGCCTCCTGGCCCTGAGCGCCAGCAGCAGTTGCCTCTTAGTCCCAAGCCCCAGTGTCCTCCTGGTCCTGAGCCCCAGCAGCAGTTGCCTCTTAGTCCCAAGCCACAGTGTCCTCCTGGTCCTGAGCCCCAGCAGCAGTTGCCTCTTAGTCCCAAGCCCCAGTGTCCTCCTGGTCCTGAGCCCCAGCAGCAGTTGCCTCCCGGCCCTGAGCCCCAGCCTCAGCAGCAGTTGCCTCCTGGGCCCAAGCCTCAACGGCGTCCTGGCCGCAAGCGCCGGCTACCGGCCCCACAGTTCTCTGCCGGGAAAAGGCCCCGGTCCGCTGTCTCCTCCCTCCCCGGCGCCTGCTCCTCCCCGGTTGATCGACAGCATTCCGGCGTACTCGGTCATTCACCTCCTTGATGTGCGTCGTCGACGACGGCAGTTTCCAGTAGACTGGGAGGGCTACGGACCTGAAGAGCGGTCCTGGATGCCTCGGAGTCGCATCCTGGACACCTCTCTAACCCGCGATTTCCACCCACCCACCACCCAGCCTCCATTACCCCACGTGCTCCCTCTGATTATCCACACCTGCAGTCAATTTCCAATCACCCCCACAGTACTTAAGCACTGGCTCCCCACAGAGCCAGTGCTAGTTTGTTGTTTAACCTCTTGTCGGTAACTTCGTCCCCGCCTCTTAGACCCTTTTACTCCTGTTTCGGGTTCCGCTCCCGTTCCTGTTCCCATTACGGGTTCCGTTCCTGTTCTTGCTCCCGTTCCTGTTGCCTGCCTGCCTGCCTCCCCGTTGCCGACCCCTTGCTTTCCTGACCACCCGCCTGTTGCTTAGTCCCTGCCTGCCTGCTTGCTTTCCTCGTTGCTGAACTTCGCCTGTCTGATCACCCGCCTGCCTACGTCCCTCGGCCTGCTTGCCATCCGCCTGTCTCCACGTGAACGACCTCTGCCTGCTCGACCACCCGCCTGCCTAGGCCTTGCCTGTACCCGCAAAATAAATCCTTTTGAACCCGTTCCCTTCCTCGTCTTGGTGTCTTGCATTTGGGTCGTAGTTCAAAACCTTAACATTTGGACAAAGACTCACCACGGTTGACAACGTATTGCTTATCTTCCTTTCAGAAATTTAATGAACAGAAATCACAAAGGGTTGCACTTTAAAATGAGGTTATCATAATAAATACTCACATTAATACTGTAAATAGCAAATCACGTTTTAGGCTACTCATATTGTATCGCTAGGACTAGGACAACACATCCAACGTGTTGTAATTAAGCCAACAGATAACAGTTGAACATTAATGTCTTATTTCTGCTTAAGAACATCACAAAAAGCAGCCTATGACTGAACTGAAATTGGAGGCATAAAACATTTTTGTTAACAGTTTATCTTACCTCTAGGCTTGTCGGTGTAAGTACCAGCTCTGCCTGTTTCTGAAGAGGAGTTCAATATGTCTGAAAACATCAGATGACGCTTTTGGTTTCAGTTCAGGGTTGTAATAAAAGGAAATGCATTTCCTTTGCAAGGTAACACCCTTATTTTCCGACCACCAAGTCCTACAAGTGTGCCTTCACTCTTTTACTGATTTAATATTATTCACACAACACCCATGTCCCACAATCATTTATTTTAATGAATATGTTTCAGCACATCTTTGAAAAACGATTTAGGAGTTATTGTACGTTTGACACGAATAACGTGATCAAAAGTCAATTTCCTATTTACAATAACAAAATAAATTTACAACCACAACATTTTGATTAAATATAAAATGGTTATTCTATTCTTCTTTAAACTATACACCCAACACATCAATATCATGAGATCCCATCAGCTTGACATGTTTTTAAAATGTGTTTGTCTTAGTGTACCTAGGAAAGTGCAACACAATAACATGTATTATTATTAATATAAATAATCTCTTCTTCTGCTTATGGTTGGCCAGATATAGTAACTTACAGTAACACCTGCCCATAACACAGAAAAATCACCTTTGGAACTCCTGTCTGTTAATCTATCACACACACAAAATGCATACATAAATACAAGATGGCTACTAGATACATGTATTTCCTAAAGAAGAAGAGTCACAATTCTCACATAAATAAATCTTTATTGATATAAACAAGGTTTGGTTTAAGCGTAAGAAAGAGCAAACTGATGTCAAATTGCACCACAAGTCTTACATTTGAATGACTATAGAAGATAATTATATTAAACATGTGCTTTTAGTATGAAAGAATCGTGCGTTCATTGTTGTGTCACGACTCAGTGAGGGATTGCATCACTTCCTGTAGGGCTAGAGACACCAAATTGATCATCTTACATTCTTGAGTCCCTTTTTCACATGAAAGAGAACCCATGTCACGCCACCCTCTTCCTCCACCTAGTGGCACCGGCTGCCATTTCATCACGTGCACTCTGGTCTACACTCCTGTTCCCAATCAACAATCATCGTACCCTGTTTCCCCCTCGTTCCCCGAGCAGCCGGCGCCAGTTCGTTGTATCACTCTTAGAGTTAGTACCTCGTTCCCGCATTTCAGATTTGTGCTCCCTTGTCCTCGCGTTTTCCTTAACCTGCCTTTCCTTGTGTCCAGCTCTCCTCGGATCTCTGCTCGTCAACCTGCGTGCCTGCCTGCTGCCGAACCTCCGCCTGCCCGACTACGTGTTGCCTTGCCCTTGTCTGTGTCTCCTAAGTAAACCCCTTACCATCTCCGCGTTGCTGTGTCCTGCGTTTGGGTTTCTAGTTCCGTACCATAACAGCAAGACGTCACCTTCATCTTCACACAGGATTGTGAGCTGTCGTCTGTGAGGCGTGAGTTTGTTTTTAATGAAGTTCATGTTGGAGAAGACCTGCTCACATACGCGTGTGGGTCCGAAGATCGACAGGACTCCAAATGCATACTTTTTCATGTGCATGAAAAAAATATCGTTTCCTTGCATTGCGGTGAGTTCAAACTGCCAAAAACTCCGAATTGATCACATTGTGAGCTCGTTTGAACTTTCTCAAAGAGGGGAAGTGAGACAGTGTACCTCTCTGCCAAACACTGTCCACTTGCGCTCAGATGCCAAAACCCCCTCCAGCATCTGCAGGGCTGTGCCTCCTTCCCCCTGAAGAGTTGTATTCAGCGTGTTCAGGTGCGCTGTCATATCTACCATGAATTGTAGCTTTTCCAGCCACTCTGGCTGTTCCAGCTCAAGAAAGGTGAGCCCTTTGCTGCCCAGGAAGGTGTTCACCTCTTCCAGACACGCGGCAAAGCGTTTCAGCACCTCCCCTCTGGACAGCACCGGACATTGTTGGGCAGCAGGAGATCAGAATGCGTTCTTTCCACCTCGTTCAGTAACAAACGGAACTGACGGGGATTTTAAACCTTTTGCCATTATTTTATTGACAATCTGAATGACAACATTCATTACGTCTGTGCATTCCGGAGGAAATGTTTGCGCGCACAATGCCTCTTGGTGCAGGATGCAGTGAAATGTCAGCAGCGTCCTACCCAGCGACTACTGCAGTAAAGCCACAAAGCCCTTATGCGCTCCTGTCATTCCCGGTGCCCCGTCAGCAGCCACTGACACCAGGTGGGTGGTGCTTATTTCGTTGGCTCTTAAACAATCCAAGACAGCCTCACAGATGTCCTCCGCCCCGTGTTTGGCCTTCTAGTGGTATCAACTCAGCGTCACATCCCGCCCCCTTCATTGAAGACTGCACTCTGTCCTTGTGTTTCCTGGTTCTGATTGTCTCCCACTCACCTTGATTGTTTTTACCTGTCCCTCATAACAGTCCCCTCCTAGTGTATTTAGTCTGTGTGTTTCCCTTCCTCTGTGCCAGTTCGTCTTTGTTCCTCAGTGTCAAACGTCCCAGCATTACTCCAAGTAATTCCTACGATTCCTGCCTGTTTTTCCCCCTACTCCGCCTTTTGCCTTCTCCCTACCGGATTGTTTGTCTGATCTCCAACTGACTACCCGTGTACCGACCCTTGCTTTTTTTGGTAAAGACCATTCTTACTATCCAGACTGTTACCTCCGAGTCGTGCTTTTGAGTCCTTCTCCCCCCCCCCGTGCTTCACCTAGTTCTTACACTCAGTCATTTGTTCACATATCGGCAGAACAGCGCTATTTATTCCAGATCGCTTTTGTCTTTGGACTCATCGCAGGTCGTTGAGTCCGCCACAGCTGAGTTGATGTCTGGTGATGTTTTCTGACTTCTTTATGGTTCTGAGAGAGAGAGAGAGAGAGAGAGAGAGAGAGAGAGAGAGAGAGAGAGAGAGAGAGAGAGAGAGAGAGAGAGAGAGAGAGAGAGAGAGAGAGAGAGAGAGAGAGAGAGAGAGTTGTGAAATATTAATGAATGATTATTTTATATATTCTCCATCCGTGAACGGCTTCCCGTGCCTGACTATTTCCTGAGCAACCACAAAACGAATATGTGGAGTTCAATTTGCAGACTTCATCCACTTCTTGGATTGTCCGGATAGTTTCCAGCAAACGGTTGTGTGTTTATTCTGAAAATGTCTTGCAACATTTGAATTTTTGTTGATTGACAACTTCTCACCACATCTTAAGCACACCGGTAAACCAGTTTGGTCAGCAGTGAAGGGAAACGAATCTGCCCACGTAGCATTAAATGTTCACTTTTCTTCAGAAGCTTCTCTTTTCTTGGAAGTTCTCCATGGTTGGCCTACCGGGGGTCAAAGCTCAACAAAACAAAAAAAATCCCGGGCCGGCGGGTGTCGCACATTGGTTATTTGGACCTATTTTGGACCTCTAAAAGAAAAAATCTAAAGTCTTGTAGCAGACTAGCTCAGATTTGATTGAACGGGGAGTTTTACTTACTTCTACCTGATATTTGTTTTGAACAATCATGTTGCTGGAGGCAGGGATCTGTAAGCATGTAATTGGCTACCAGCGAGCACAAACTGTGTATCTGTGTGTGTGTGTGTGTGTGTGTGTGTGTGTGTGTGTGTGTGTGTGTGTGTGTGTGTGTGTGTGTGTGTGTGTGTGTGTGTGTGTGTGTGTGTGTGTGCAGCCAGTGTCATTCAGGTGGCCAGATGCTGCAAGGCGCGCTGACCAAGGGGATCTTGGCCATCGGTGGTGTGGTGGTCCTGGCCTTGTTTGCCCCCATGGTGCTGGACAACTGGGGCTACAACACCGACTACATCTCCACCAACGACCTCTGGAAGACTGTGCATGACTTGTTCTTGCGTTACTGTGACATACAGTACAAGTGTTTGCCTCCTGTCTAGACTGCACGTCACTGGTAGGTCTTGTAGCCGTTATAGAATATTAAATTGCTTTCACTTATTCAACGCCTAGAAATGTTTTTGGATACAATTGTCTAATTGATTGAAATATGTCTGGTTAGAGTTACCTTATATCGGCTTTACCTGAAATACCTACTTCCTTCAATGTAATTTTATTGGATTTTTCATAGGCTATTCTTATAATACATAAACATGTTAGCAATTCTTCCCATGAATTACTGAACCATATATTAAATGGGCAAAAATTGTATAAACGAAAATGAGAGATGAGAGAGAGACAAAAAGAGCTCAAATACAAACTTCCAAAAAGCATAGACTAAAACATAGAAATATTCACATTGCATGATTGCCTGCAATGTGAGAAAAATTGAAAACAAAGCCCAAGTGCATGGTGCTCTTTAATTTGTATTTAACAAAGTACAAAAGTGTACAAAAGGTTTGTCATTAAACATTTGGTTTAAATTGTATGTCTATAATGTACTCTTATCTATAATGTGGTTTGTCTGGAGAAAGAATCCCACGCGGTTGCTGTCATCCCCACTAGTGTTGGCTTTTGAAAACAGCGAACATCACCACGACCACGCCACCCAGCAGAAGAACTGCGCATGACACACCAGCAGCTATACCTCCTACCTTAACCTGCAAGGCAGAACACACACACACGCACGCACACGCACACATACACAGAAAACACAGAAGTGACTATGTGACGATAAATATACCCAGTACATAGTTGGTGATTATTTTGATATGTTTACTTCTGGTAAACCAGACTGCTTCTTCTCAAAATACAGTGTAATTTGCTCCTGTAATAGACGTGTCCATGTAGTGTAGTGGTACAGTGTCGGCCACATGGACATTGGGTTGCTGGTTTGAGTCTGACTTCACCCAAACATATTGTGAGACGTGGCAACGGGTGTAGTCATTACTCATTACTGTGAGTAACAACTACACCCGTGGTTAGCTTGAAAAGGGCGGCCACTGGGATAGGCGGTCCGTGGGCAGTGAATATCTTGTGTGACTGCATGCAGTCCTAGTTATTAATATAATTATTCTGCTTATGGTTGGCCATATCTAATTACTTACAGTAACACCTATCCATAACACACAGACAAATCACCTTTGGCACTCATTTTCTCAGAAATAGACATGGCTTATATCCAACTTACTATAGTACTACATCAATAAGGTGGATGCCCTAATCTATCACACACACAAAGTACATACAATAATACAAGATGGCTACTAAATACATGTATTTCCTAAAGAAGATGAATCACACAATTCTCACGTAAATAACTCTTTATTGATATAAACAAGGTTTGGTTTAAGCGTAAGAAAGAGCAAACTGATGTTAAATTCCACCACAAGCTTTACATTTGAATGACTATAGAAGATAGTTATCTATATTAAACATGTGCATTTAGTATGAAAGAATCGTGTGTTCATTGTCGTTTTTCAATTTATATATATATCTATATATATGTTTCAGGACTGCCACTGCCAGAGAGCAAGAGATATCACTTCCTTTCCAACAATACTTCTTACTTTCCATCTTACTCATGTATTAAAGATACTGCATCTTCATTATTGGCAGAGATAGGCTTCTGCAGAAGATATAATGAAAACACCTTCTTAGTTGTGCTGCTAGTGTAAAAGTTAAAAGTTGGAAAATGATTGCACCTTAATGCCAGAAAAAGCAATTCCTCATTATAAAAAATTTCAAACGATTTGTGGCACAGATAGCTTTGCAAGTTGCTTCAACATTTAATATTTGTGCCTGGTTAATCTGTATGAAAAGTTCAAAATAGCATCTGATAAGATATGTATTAAAATGTTAGTATTTCTTTTACAATCCACCCACTGAACTCAAGAAGCAAGTGCTGACTTGCCAGCTGACGCTTGTTTCAGGTAAAAAGTGTCAATCATGTTTTGCTGGTGGTAATCAAGCCCCTCCAGATCAACAGATGTCAATCATCGCGTGTTCTTCTTTTCTTTGCTATAGCCTCCAGAGATGGCCCCGGCCAGAGCCACCCCAACAGCAGCCCCTGTGGCAGCGCCTGCTGCTGCTGCTAAGACTCCATTGCGCACCTGTGATGGGAGGTCCGGTCACAATGAGAGCGCAGTGACTTTAACGGTTAACCACAGACTACAATCAAACACCAGCACAACACTACTTCATTAAAGGAAAAACAAAACCTAGAACAACTTATTTTCGATGTAAAGTGATGTAGGAGGTTACACAGTATAGTGCTATGGATTGATCCTGATCCAAATCTCCACCTTAAAGATAAATAGCCGTTATTTAGCAGGTTAAGAGTCATAGCTTAATGTCTAATGAAGTGAACTGGATTCACATGAATCTCTGCATCTGAAACAGACATTTTGGATTTTCCATGAGTTGGACTTGACAAAGCATAAGCTGTCAATCTAATATACTGTATGTCAGGAATACCCCTGACCTGATTATTGCTATTTATGATTGGTTTAAATTGTATGTCTATAATGTACTCTTATCTATAATGTGGTTTGTCTGGAGAAAGAATCCCACGCGGTTGCTGTCATTCCCACTAGTGTTCGTTTTTTAAAACAGCTAACACCGCCACGACTGAGACCGCCTGCAGAAGAACTGCTATACCTCCTACCATGGCCTGCAAGGCACAACACACACACACACACACACACACACACACACACACACACACACACACACACACACACAGAAAACACAAAACACAAGTGGCCATGTGACGATACTGTCACATCCCGCCCCTTCATTGAAGACTGTACTCTGTCCTTGTGTTTCCTGGTCCTGATTGTTCCCACTCACCTTGATTGTTTTTACCTGTCCCTCATTAACAGTCCCCTCCTAGTGTATTTAGTCTGTGTGTTTCCCTTCCTCTGTGCCAGTTCGTCTTTGTTCCTCAGTGTAAAACGTTCCAGCATTACTCCAAGCAATTCCTACAATTCCTGGTTTTTGATTCCTGCCTGTTATCCCCTACTACGTCTTTGCCTTCTCCCTGCCGGGTCGTTTGCCTGATCTCCAACTGACTACCCGTGTACCGACCCTTGCTTTATAGTAAAGACCATTCTTACTATCCAGACTGTTTTCCCTGAGTCGTGCTTTTGAGTCCTTCTTTCCCTGTGGTTCACCTAGTTCTTACGGATACATATACCCGGTACATCTTATACACCTTTCCAGAAGAAAATTGGGAAATAAAAAAATCAGGCACCAAAATAAGCTAAATCTTTGTGCCACATTTATTGTGATGCTGTGTACATGAGTATGATACATGCTGTTGTCCACAATAACAGCATAATAACTTTAATAACTGAGTTGGTAAATTGTGCGATAAATAGATAAATACTCATAACCTACATCTGTGTAACGACAGTACACATTACACACCAGGAAGGCTCACCTGTCGAGATTCACTCCTGGTCGTAGCGTAGCTCTGTAGCGAAGTGTTCGCAGTTGTAGTTTATGAGATCGTAATGGTGCCTGGTGCCCGCCAGGCTGAGGGCTTCCTTCACGATGTCGTCGGCGTCCCTGGGTATGTACTTGTCGTCCAGTATATTGTTGATTTTCCACTTGCAGTCTTGAACAGCATCTTTCAGCGTTTCCTTCAATACAATGCCTTTCTTATTGCGCCGGCCTGGCCCGCTTCCGCTGATTCCGCTGATTCCGCTGATTCCGCTGATTCCGCTGATTCCGCTGATTCCGCTGATTCCGTTTACAACTTGATGGCATAGAGACAAAAGGAGAGGGGCGCTCAATGTTCAAATGTAGACCTATCCATTACTGTGTCTTTTGTATGTTTGTTACATATTAAAGAGTGGGGGGTTTCTATCGCTTTCAGACCCATATTCACATCTTAAGAAGGCCTACAACAAAAAGATAACATGAAGATTTCTTGAAGTAAGAAATGTTCAAACTATGTGAAGATGTCACCTTCAGTTTGGCTCCTGTTTTATGAAATGTCTCGTGTTGTTTGACCTACTTACCGGTTGGTACTGTCAGGTGAACAACATAGCCGCCTCCAATGTATACCGCCCAATGCTGGTATCCACTTTGAAAGATTTCTATCAGGTCCCCAGGCTGTGGGTCCCTTTGATTCTATTTGAACAGAAATATGATTTAGTCTCCTTTAGTGAGAACACTTAAAGAGCGATGAAAATGACATTGAAGAGTTTGGACATAGACTCACCATGGTTGTAATCTTATTGCTTATCTTCCTTTCAAAAATGAAATGAAAAGGATTGCACATTAAAATGAGGTTGTTATTATAATAATCACTCACATTAATACTGCAAATAACAAATCACGTTTTAGGCTGTTCTTATTGTATCACTAAGACTAGGACAACACATCCAACGTGTTGTAATTAAGCCACCAGAAAACAGTTGAACATTAATGTCTTATTTCTGCGTAAGAACTTCTCAAAAAGCAGCCTATGACTGAACTTAAATTGTAGGCCTATTTCTATAAAACATTTTTGTTAACAGTTTGTCTTACCTCTTGGCTTGTCAGTGTAAGTACCAGCTCTGCTTGTTTCTGAAGAGGAGTTCAAAATGTCTGTAAACGTCAGATACTGCTTTAGGTTTCATTTCAGGGTTATAATAAAAGGGAGTGCATACCTTTGGAGGGAGAGGTGCGAGTGCACAAAGTGTTTAACTTTTTGACAGGTAGGCTATGGAGAATCACATGATCCTGAACACCATTATTTTCTGACCACCAAGTCCTACAAGTGTGCCTTCACTCTTACTTTTACTGATTTGATATTATTCACACAACACCCATGTCCCATAATCATTATTTATTTTAATAAATATGTTTCAGCACATCTTTGAAAAACTATTTAGGTCAATTCAATTTATCGTACGTTTGACACGAATAACGTGATCAAAACCAATTTCCTATTTACAATTACAAAATAAATTGACAACCATAACATTTTGATGATTAAATATAAAATGGTTATTCTGTTCTTCTTTAAACTATACACCCAACACATCAACATCATGACATTCCACCAGCTTGACATGTTTTTAAAAAGTGTTTGTCTTAGAGTACCTGGAAAAGTGCAACACAATAACATGTATTATTATTAATATAATTATTCTGCTTATGGTTGACCAGATCTAGTTACTTACAGTAACACCTGCCCATAACACACAGACAAATCACCTTTGGCACTCCTTTTCTCAGAAATAGACTTGGCTTATATCCAACTTACTATAGTGCTACGTCAAGAATGTTGAATGCCCTAATTTATCACATACACAAAATACATATATTAATACAAGATGGCTACTAGATACATGTATTTCCTAAAGAAGATGAATCACACAATACTCACGTTAATAACTATTTATTGATGTAAACAAGGTTTGGTTTAAGCGTAAGAAAGAGCAAACTGATGTCAAATTGCACCACATGTCTTACATTTGAATGACTATAGAAGATAATTATATTAAACATGTGCATTTAGTATGAAAGAATTGTGTGTTCATTGCTGTTTTAAAATTTATATTACACACACACACACACACACACACACACACACACACACACACATATATATATATACAGTATCTCAGAAAAGTGAGTACACCCCTCACATTTTTGTAAGTATTTGAGTATATCTTTTCATGTGACCACACTGAAGAAATGACACTTTGCTACAATGTAAAGTAGTGAGTGTACAGCTTGAATAACAGTGTAAATTTGCTGTCCCTTCAAAATAACTCAACACGCAGCCATTAATGTCTAAACCGCTGGCAACAAAGGTGAGTACACCCCTACGTGAAAATGTTCAAATTGGGCCCAATTAGCCATTTTCCCTCTGTATAACTGAAAACATGTCTTATATTCTAGTTTCTTCAAAGTAGTCACCCTTTGCTCTGATTACTACTTTGCACACTCTTGGCATTCTCTTGATTAGCTTCAAGAGGTAGTCACCTGAAATGGTTTTCCAACAGTCTTGAAGGAGTTCCCAGAGATGCTTAGCACTAGTTGGCCCTTTTGCCTTCACTCTGCGGTCCAGCTCACCCCAAACCATCTCGATTGGGTTCAGGTCCGGTGACTGTGAAGGCCAGGTCATCTGGCGCAGCACTCCATCACTCTCTTCTTGGTCAAATAGCTCTTACATAGCCTGGAGGTGTGTTTGGGGTCATTGTCCTGTTGAAAAATAAATGATGGTCCAACTAAACGCAAACTGGATGGGATGGCATGTCGCTGCAGGATGCTGTGGTAGCCATGCTTGTTCAGTATGCCTTCAATTTTGAATAAATCCCCAACAGTGTCACCAGCAAAGCGCCCCCACATCATTACACCTCCTCCTCCATGCTTCACGGTGGGAACCAGGCATGTAGAATCCATCCGTTCACCTTTTCTGCGTCGCACAATGACATGGCGGTTGGAACCAGAAATCTCAAATTTGGACTCATCAGACCAAAGCACAGATTTCCACTGGTCTAATGTCCATTCCTTGTGTTTCTTGGCCCAAACAAATCTCTTCTGCTTGTTGCCTCTCCTTAGCAGTGGTTTCCTAGCAGCTACTTGGCCATGAAGGCCTGATTCGCGCAGTCTCCTCTTAACAGTGGTTGTAGAGATGTGTCTGCTGCTAGAACTCTGTGTGGCATTCAGCTGGTCTCTAATCTGAGCTGCTGTTAACCTGCGATTTCTGAGGCTGGTGACTCGGATAAACTTATCCTCAGCAGCAGAGGTGACTCTTGGTCTTCCTTTCCTGGGGCGGTCCTCATGTGAGCCAGTTTTGTTGTAGCTCTTGATGGTTTTTGCGACTGCACTTGGGGACACATTCAAAGTTCTCGCAATTTTCTGGACTGATCTTCATTTGTTAAAGTAATGATGGCCACTCGTTTCTCTTTACTTAGCTGATTGGTTCTTGCCATAATTTGAATTCTAACAGTTGTCCAATAGGGCTGTCGGCTGTGTATCAACCTGACTTCTGCACAACACAACTGATGGTCCCAACCCCATTAATAAGGGAAACAAGTCCACTAATTAACCCTGACAAGGCACACCGGTGAAGTGAAAACCATTTCAGGTGACTACTTCATGAAACTCATTGAGAGAACACCAAGGGTTTGCAGCGCTATCAAAAAAGCAAAGGGTGGCTACTTTGAGGAATCTAAAATATAAGACATGTTTTCAGTTATTTCACAATTTTTTGTACATAATTCCATATGTGTTCATTCATAGTTTTGATGCCTTCAGTGAGAATCTACAATGTAAATAGTCATGAAAATTAAGAAAACGCATTGAATGAGAAGGTGTGTCCAAACTTTTGGCCTGTACTATATATATATATATATCAGTTTCAGGACTGTCACAGCCAGAGAGCAATAGATCTCACTTCCTTTCCAACAATACTTCTTGTAAAATAAGTTCATTACGAATACATCTTAATTAAACCTTTTCTGAATCTAAATAGGTTTGATTATTTCCCTTCATTAAGTTTAAATGCCGAGTGCAGTGGACATATTATGCTTGTGCTCTTTTACGTAACTCTCAGAAAAAAGTGCTTCCTAAGAACTCTAACCTAAACTATGAACACTATTAACACTTTTGGATGAACACTTAGTTAGCTAGTCTTTAATTAGCATTTCATCTTGTGTAAACTAGGCAGCAAAAAAACTATGTCTTTATATAAGAGAGACCAGATGTCTCTACCTTACTCTCAAGTCATTGAAGGCCCCCATAAGTTGTGTTTTTTTTTTGGTTGTATATTCTGATGAAGACTCAGTGAGAGATTCTAAAGGGATACTTCCTAAAGGGCTAGAGCCACCAAATTGATCATCTTACATTCTTGAGTCCCTTTTTCACATGAAAGAGACCCCAGGCCTTTAGCTCTTTCCCAAGTGTAATTGGGACCCCTAGGATGACCTCTAAGTCATCTACAAAAAGCATAATTTCCTGTTGGGTTAGAGCCTCCTAATTGATCATTCTAGTAGACTTGAACGGCCTCTTTCATATAAGAGCGAGACCAAACATATTTATTGCAGGCAATGCCTACAACTTGTGAGCATGAAGGGGGTCCGGACTGCTACCACTGTGCTGTGATAAGGAATTGCCATGTCTGTATGAGGGGGGGGGGGGGGGGGGGGGGGGGATTCCTGGAGAGTAGGGGTACATCGGGCTCCTGGAGAGTAGGGGTACATCGGGCTCCTGGAGAGTGCATTGCGGTGAGTTCAGACTGCCAAAAACTCCGAATTGATCATATTGTGAGCTTGTTTGAACTTTCTCAAAGAGGGGAAGTGAGACAGTGTACCTCTCTGCCAAACACTGTCCACTTGCGCTCGGATGCCAAAACCACCTCCAGTATCTGCAGGGCTGTGCCTCCTTCCCCCTGAAGAGTTGTATTCAGCGTGTTCAGGTGCGCTGTCATATCTACCATGAAGTGTAGCTTTTCCAGCCACTCTGGCTGTTCCAGCTCAGGAAAGGTGAGCCCTTTGCTGCCCAGGAAGGTGTTCACCTCTTCCAGACACGCGGCAAAGCGTTTCAGCACCTCCCCTCTGGACAGCACCGGACATTGTTGGGCAGCAGGAGATCAGAATGCGTTCTTTCCACCTCGTTCAGTAACAAACGGAACTGACGGGGATTTTAAACCTTTTGCCATTATTTAATTGACAATCTGAATGACAACATGCATTACTTCTGTGCATTCCGGAGGAAATGTTTGCGCGCATAATGCCTCTTGGTGCAGGATGCAGTGAAATGTCAGCAGCGTCCTACCCAGCGACTACTGCAGTAAAGCCACAAAGCCCTTATGCGCTCCTGTCATTCCCGGTGCCCCGTCAGTAGCCACTGACACCAGGTGGGTGGTGTTTATTTCGTTGGCTCTTAAACAATCCAAGACAGCCTCACAGATGTCCTCCGCCCCGTGTTTGGCCTTCTAGTGGTATCAACTCAGCGTCACATCCCGCCCCCTTCATTGAAGACTGCACTCTGTCCTTGTGTTTCCTGGTTCTGATTGTCTCCCACTCACCTTGATTGTTTTCACCTGTCCCTCATTAACAGTCCTCTCCTAGTGTATTTAGTCTGTGTGTTTCCCTTCCTCTGTGCCAGTTCGTCTTTGTTCCTCCGTGTCAAACGTCCCAGCATTACTCCAAGCAATTCCTACGATTCCTGGTTTTTGATTCCTGCCTGTTTTTCCCCTACTACGTCTTTGCCTTCTCCCTGCCTGATTGTTTGCCTGCTCTCCAACTGACTACCCGTGTACCGACCCTTGCTTTTTAGTAAAGACCATTCTTACTATCCAGACTGTTTTCCCTGAGTCGTGCTTTTGAGTCCTTCTTTCCCTGTGGTTCACCTAGTTCTTACACTCAGTCATTTGTTCACATATCGGCAGAACAGCGCTATTTATTTCGTCTTTGGACTCATCGCAGGCCATTGAGTCCGCCACAGCTGAGTTGATGTCTGGTGAGGTTTTTTGACATTTTTATGGTTCTGTCTTTGTCGAGAGAGAGAGAGAGTGAGAGAGAGAGAGAGAGAGAGAGAGAGAGAGAGAGAGAGAGAGAGAGAGAGAGAGAGAGAGAGAGAGAGAGAGAGAGAGAGAGAGAGATTTTTTAAGTTCGTGAATAGATGTTGTGAAATCTTAATGAATGATTATTTTATATATTCTCCATCCGTGAACGGCTTCCCGTGCCTGACTATTTCCTGAGCGACCACAAAAACGAGCATGTGGAGTTAAATTTGCAGACTTCATCCACTTCTTGAAATGTCCGGATAGTTTCCAGCAAACGGCTGTGTGTTTATTCTGGAAATGTCTTGCAACATTTGAATTTTTGTTGTTTGACAACTTCACACCACATCTTAAGCATACTGGTAAAACAGTTTGGTCAGCAGTGAAGGGAAACGAATCTGCCCACGTAGCATTAAACGTTCACTTTTCTTCAGAAGCTTCTCTTTTCTTGGAAGTTCTCCATGGTTGGCCTACCGGGGGTCAAAGCTCAACAAAACAAAATAAATCCCGGGCCGCCGGGTGTCGCACATTGGTTATTTGGACCTATTTTGGACCTCTAAAAGAAAAAGTCTAAAGTCTTACAGCAGACTAGCTCAAATATGATGGAACGGGGAGTTTTACTTACTTCTACCTGATATTTGTTTTGAACAATCATGTTGCTGGAGGCAGGGATCTGTAAGCATGTAATTGGCTTCCAGCGAGCACAAAGTGTGTGTGTGTGTGTGTGTGTGTGTGTGTGTGTGGCCAGATGGTACAAGGTGCATTGACCAAGGGGATCTTGGCCATCGGTGGTGTGGTGGTCCTGGCCTTGTTTGCCCCCATGGTGCTGGACAACTGGGGCTACAACACCGACTACATCTCCACCAACGACCTCTGGAAGACTGTGCATGACTTGTTCTTGCGTTACTGTGACATACAGTACAAGTGTTTGCCTCCTGTCTAGACCGCACGTAACTGGTAGGACTTGTAGCCGTTATATAATATTAAATTGTTTTCACTTATTCAACGCCTAGAAATGTTTTTGGATACAATTGGCTAACTGATTGACATATGTCTGGTTAGAGTTACCTTATATCAGTCTTACCTGAAATACCTACTTCCTTCAATGTTATTTTATTGGATTTTTCATAGGCTATTATAATCCATAACAATGTGAGCAATTCTTCCCATGAATTACTGAACCATATATCAAATGGGCAAATATTGTATAAACGAAAATGAGAGATGAGAGAGAGACAAAGAGAGCTCAAATACAAACTTCCAAAAAGCATAGACTAAAACATAGAAATGTTCATACTGCATGATTGCTTGCAATGTGAGAAAAATAGAAAACAAAGTCCAAGTGCATGGTGCTTGCCTAACCTACAAAAATTTACAAAAGGTTTCTCATTAAACATTTGGTTTAAATTGTATGTCTATAATGTACTCTTATCTATAATGTGGTTTGTCTGGAGAAAGAATCCCACGCGGTTGCTGTCATCCCCACTAGTGTTAGTTTTTGACGATAACTATCACCGCCACGGCCACGCTACCCAGCAGAAGAACTGTAGATGACACACCAACAGCTATACCTCCTACCTTAACCTGCAAGGCAGAACACACACACACACACACACACACACACACACACACACACACACACACACACAAACACACACACACAGAAGTGGCCATGTAACGATAAATATACCCAGTACATCTTATACAGCTTTTCAGAAGGAAATTAGGAAATGTAAAAAATCAGGCACCAAAATAAGTTAAATCTTTGTGCCACATTTATTGTGATGCTGTGTATATGAGTATGATGCATGTTGTTGTCCACAATAACAGCATAATAACTTTAATAACTGAGTTGGTAAATTGTGCGATAAATAGATAAATACTCCTATCCCTTGCGTCCTGGGCTTTTATTCAGTTGACAACCTTATAATAGCCTACATCTGTGTAACGACAGTACACATTACACACCAGGAAGGCTCACCTGTCGAGATTCACCCTGGCCGTAGCGTAGCTTTGTAGCGAAGTGTTCGCAGTTCTTGCCTAGGAGATGGTACTTGTGCTCGGTGCCCACCAGGCTGAGGGCTTCCTTCACGATGACGTCGGCGTCCCTGGGTATGTACTTGTCGTCCAGTGAATTGTTGATTTTCCACTTGCAATCTTGAACAGCATCTTTCAGCGTTTCCTTTTTTACAATGGCTTTCATATTGTCCCGGCCTGGCCCACTTCCGCTGATTCCGCTGATCCAGTCATCACCTTGATCGCATAGAGACAAAAGGAGAGGGGCGCTCAATGCTCAAATGTAGGCCTATCCATTACTGTGTCTTTTGTATGTTTGTTACATATTAAAGAGTGGGGGTTTTCTATCACTTTCAGACCCATATTCACATCTTAAGAAGGCCTACAACAAAAAGATAACATGAAGATTTCTTGAAGTAGGAAATGTTCAAACTATATGAAGATGTCACCTTCAGTTTGGTTTCAGTTTTAAGAAATGTCTCGTGTTGTTAGGCCTACTTACCCCTTGTCAGGTGAACAACATAGCCGTCTCCAATGTATACCGCCCAATGCTTGTATGTAACACTACGACGGATTTCTATCAGGTCCCCAGGCTGTGGGTTCCTTTGATTCTATTTAAACAGAAATATGATTTAGTCTCCTTTAGTGAGAACACTTAAAGAGAGCAATCAAAATGACATAGACTCACCATAGTTGTCATCGTATTGCCCATTTTCCTTTCAAAAATGAAATGAACAGAAATCACAAAGGGTTGCACATTAAAATGAGGTTATTACAATAAGCGCTCACATTAATACAGCATAAAGCAAATCACGTTTTAGGCTATTCTTACTGTATCACTAGGACTAGGACTACACATCCAAGTGTTGAAATTCAGCCACCAGATAACAGTTGAACATTAATGTCTCATTTCTGCTTAAGAACATCACAAAAAGCAGCCTATGACTGAATTTAAATTGTAGGCTTATTTATATTAAACATTTTTGTTAACAATTTATCTCACCTCTAGGCTTGTCAGTGTAAGTACCAGCTCTGCTTGTTTCTGAATTCAATATGTCTGAAAACATCAGATGCAGCTTTAGGTTTCATTTCAGGGTTATAATAAAAGGAAGTGCATACCTTTGGAAGGGAGGTGCAAGTGCACAAAGTGTTTAACATTTTGGCAGGTAGGCTATGGAGAATCACATGATCCTGAACACCATTATTTTCTGACCACCAAGTCCTACAAGTGTGCCTTTACTCTTACTTTTACTGATTGGATATTATTCACACAACACCCATGTCCCACAATCATCATTTATTTTAATGAATATGTTTCAGCACATCTTTGAAAAACAATTTAGGTCAATTCAATTTCTTGTACGTTTGACACGAATAACATGATCAAAACCAATTTCCTATTTACAATAACAAACTAAATTGACAACCATAACATTTTGATGATTAAATATAAAATGGTTATTCTATTCTTTAAACTATACGCCCAACACATCAACATCATGAGATCCCATCAGCTTGACATGTTTTAAAATGTGTGTGTCTTAGAGTACCTGGAAAAGTGCAACACAATAACATGTATTATTAGGTCTTCACAGAGTATCTGTGGATACCTATTGTTATTGTGGGGTTTGGGTATTATTATTATTCCGGATTGGTAACGCCTATATCTCCGCGGTGGACTGGTCAAACGTTTTCAAATTTGGGGTGTATATACATATCCCCGGTAAGCAGGTCTCCAAAAGGTTTGGTGCTGAAATTCCCAATTGGGGGCGCTATAACTTCTGGTCAAAGTTCAACGCTCGGCATTTCCGCCACGATGATGAAAAATTCTGAAACTTGGTTTACATGCCTTATTTCAACTTGGTGTACATGACTTATTTCAACTTGGCGTACATGACTTATTTCAACTTGGTGTACATGCCTTATTTCAACTTGGTTTACATGCTTTATTTCAACTTGGTGTACATGCCTTATTTCAACTTGGTGTACATGCCTTATTTCAACTTGGTTTACATGCCTTATTTCAACTTGGTGTACATGCCTTATTTCAACTTGGTGTACATGCCTTATTTCAACTTGGTGTACATGGCTTATTTCAACTTGGTGTACATGCCTTATTTCAACTTGGTGTACATGCCTTATTTCAACTTGGTGTACATGCCTTATTTCGCATGCTGAATTTTTTTTCCAATTGGACCCATAATGTCCGTCAGGGTAGACTTTGCTGTACAGTGACATTTTCAGTTAAATTTCAAAATGTTCTTCTTCAGAACCATAGATTTAAATGACAAACAGTTTGAATGTACATGATCTATGGACTTGTCTGATCTTAAATATATCAGGGATTTTCGATTAGGTAAAAAATTGTCGAGTTATGGCAAATTCAGTTTGGTGTCGATATCCCATTCCATGACGTCACCGTGTCAAAAACAGTATTTGCTCATAAGCTTAATGCACAACTTCACCAGCAGGTGGCACAGAATAACACATAAACGGCATCTACGATTAAAAGCGTATTTTTCTGGGTTTTTATATTTCAAAATATATATATATATCTTTTAATAGAATTGTATACATTGGTTTGACGTTCGCCTATTCAAACCGATGCCTCTCTCCAACGCAGGCTAGGCCTTAAAGAGGTACACACATCATTTCTCAAAAACAAATTTTGAAGGTGGATTTTGACACTGTATACTTTAGAAACATGGTTGGTGATTATTTTGATATGTTTACTTCTGGTAAACCAGTTTCTAAGGCATACAAATAACATTTGACCATATCTACCAAGTTCACTATATCTGCCAAGTATAGAAGACTGCTCCTTCTTAAAATAAAGTGTACTTTGCTCCTGTAATAGACATGTCCATGTAGTGTAGTGGTACAGTGTCGGCCACATGGACATTGGGTTGCTGGTTTGAGTCTGACTTCACCCAAACATATTGTGAGACGTGGCAACGGGTGTAGTCATTACTCATTACTGTGAGTAATGACTACACCCATGGTTACCTTGAAAGGGCGGCCACTGGGATAGGCGGTCCGTGGGCGGTGAATACCTTGTGTGACTGCTTGCAATCCTAGTTATTAATATAATTATTCTGCTTATGGTTGAACAGATCTAATTACTTACGTAACACCTGCCCATAACACACAGACAAATCACCTTTGGCACTCATTTTCTCAGAAATAGACATAGCTTATATCCAACTTACTATAGTACTACATCAATGAGGTGGATGCCCTAATCTATCACACACACAAAGTACATACAATAATACAAGATGGCAACTAGATACATGTATTTCCTAAAGAAGAAGAATCACACAATTCTCACGTAAATAACTCTTTATTGATATAAAGGTTTGGTTTAAACGAAAGAAAGAGCAAACTAATGTCAAATTGCAGTCTTACATTTGAAGGACTATAGAAGATAGTTATCTATATTAAACATGTGCATTTAGTATGACATAATCGTGTGTTCATTGTCGTTTTTCGATTTATATATATATATATATATATATATATATATATATATATATATATATATATATATATATATGTTTCAGGACTGCCACTGCCAGAGAGCAAGAGATCTCACTTCCTTTCCAACAATACTTCTTGTAAAATAAGTCAATTACGAATACATCTTAATTAAACCTTTTCTGAATCTAAGTAGGTTTGATTATTTCCCTTCATTAAGTTTGAATGCCGAGTGCAGTGGAGATATTATGCTTGTGCTCTTTTACATAGTAACTCAGAAAAAAGTGCTTCAAACGAGTTGATACAATTAGTTTTCATAGGAAACTTGTTGCCAATACTTGTGTGCAGGAGTAACATATATTGTGGTTGTTTGCAATAAGAAAAAAATTGGCCAGCCTCCTTAAAAATAGATTATAAAATTAGATTATAAAGTGGAAACTATGGTATCATTTGGCATCCGTTTTTAGATTTTTTTTCCAGATCAACATCAATAATAAAACTACAATTACAGTTCTTCATTAGGTTACTTGAACTGTTAAAATCCATCTTACTCATGTATTAAAGATACTGCATCTTCATTATTAGCAGAGATAGGCTTCTGCAGAAGATATAATGAAAACACCTTCTTAGTTGTGCTGTTAGTGTAAAAGTTAAAAGTTGAAAATGATTGCACCTTAATGCCAGAAAACGCAATTCCTCATCATTATTATCAATTTCAAAAGATTTGTGGCACAAATAGCTATGCAAGTTGCTTCGACATTTAATATTTGTGCCAGGCTAATCTGTATTAAAAGTTCAAATTAGCATGTGATAAGATATCTTTTTACATTTTTGTATTTCTTTTACAATCCACCCACTGAACTCAAGAAGCAAGTGCTGACTTGCCAGCTGACGCTTGTTTCAGGTAAAAAGTGTCAATCATATTTTGCTGGTAGTAATCAAGCCCCTCCAGATCAACAGGTGTCAATCATCGCGTGTTCTTCTTTTCTTTGCTCCCGCCTCCAAAGATGGCCCCGGCCAGAGCCACGAGACCCAGGCCAACCATTGTGGCAACGCCTACTGCTAAGACAACCTCGCCTGCCTTGCGCACCTGTGGTGGGAGGTCCGGTCACAATGAGAGCGCAGTGACTTTAATGGTTAACCAAAGACTACAATCAAACACGTTATACAGTACAAACACAGTTTAGTGCTATGGATTGACCCTGATCCAAATCTCCACCTTAAAGATAAATAGCCGTTATTTAGCAGGTTAAGAGTCATAGCTTAATGTGTCATGAAGTGAACTGGATTCACATGAATCTGTATCTGAAACAGACAATTTGGATTTTCCATGAGTTGGACTTTGACTAAGCATAAACTGTCAATCTAATATATGTCAGGAATACCCCTGACATACACTGATTATTGCTTTTTATGATTGGTTTAAAAGTGTGCAATGTGACATGTCACTTACACAAGATATGATAATCCCTATTGATTTATCCCAGTAGGGAAATGTAGGATACCATGCAAACAATGGCAATTGACAGTATCCGTCATGAAATGTGTTTCATACTGTCTTAGGTAGGTTCTGTCTCCAACGTTTGATTGTGTGGCTGTGTTTGGTTACTCCACAATGATGCATGTCGATTTGTGTCACTTAACCCCCCCCCCACCCCCCAACCCCCCTAACCCCCTCCAACGGTTGATTGTGTGGCTGTGTTTGGTTACTCCACAATGATGCATGTCGATTTGTGTCACCTAACCCCACCCCCCAACCCCCCTAACCCCCTCCAACGGTTGATTGTGTGGCTGTGTTTGGTTACTCCACAATGATGCATATCGATTTGTGTCGCTTAACCCCCCCCCCCCCCACCCCTTAAACAAAACATACAAACATAATGAAATGATGCATATGTACAGAATTAAAAAAAAACACAAATACAAAAGCAGTGCCTTTCTGCTGGGCATGGAGCAAAGACGTGACGCTACATCATACCTGTCGAGAATGGGCCTTTCCGTAGCGCAGCTCGGTGGCAAAGTGCTCACAGTTCCTCTGGAAGACGCAGTAGGACAGCTCGGCGCCCACCAACGCACGGGCCTCCCGCACCACCGTGTGGGCAGGCCGCGGCTCGTACTGGTCATCCAGGAGGTTATTGATCTGCCACTTGTCTGTCCCCACTACGTCCCAAAGCTCAGCCTGCTTCACCAGGGCTCCCTCGCAGAAGACAGACATCATGCTGTTGGCTCCAGCGCCTGGAACCTCCGCTACAGTCAGACAATAAGAGAGCACGAAATGTGCTTAGGGAAGGATCCAATACAAATGTATTGTGTTTTCCAAGCATGAAGATTATTTTATCACCAAGCTGAAATAGTGTTCGAGTCAGCTTCTGAGAAAAGCCGCGTGTTCCATGAAACTTACAAGGCGGTGCCAAATGGACAACAAATCCATCGCCGATGTACACAGCCCAATGCTGGTAGGACCCACGGAAGATTTCTATGAGGTCACCCGGCTCCGGCTTGACGTCATACTAGAGAATATTTGTTTCGCAGAAAAATGATTTTGGAAAATGATTTTAGTATTTGATATCAAAGCAATACATTTCCCCCTAAATAGGGTCTTTGTCTGAAATGCGTAACAATAAGGGGTTTCTGTTTCTTGGAAGTGAGTACTAGGATACTAACCAGGGTTGGGGCCATGATGAGAAAAAGGTTTCACTTTCTTTCCTGTTAAAAAAAAATATATATATTTTTTTTCTACACATATTCCTACATGTTGGCTATCTCTTTGAATCATTACATACAGTTTTGCATCGTAAGTTATATGACATTTGTGTGGCTTTAAATATATAACAAAGTCGCAAGGTAGCCTTAGCAGTTAGTTAAAATGCTAAAATTGATTTGAACATATTTACAGTGTTACATAACCAAGGACACACGACGAGTCCCATTTACCTTGTAGAATGCCACATGAACTAAATATATTTCAAACTGGTTCTACTTGTTTAAAACGCAGCCTTTTTAAATCAGCTGGTCGTCGCTTGCATTGACCACATAGCAACACACAACGTCGAGTTAAATCATCTTGTTGACCAACCTTTATATACAACAACGGTTTAAAGACGAGATCTAATGACGTTACCGTTCGGACCTTGCTGCTAAATCGAAGGGTTTTTGTACTGAAAAGCCTCGGCCGCGTCAGCTGCTTGTGCCCGAGCTTGATGTCTGGTGTTGGGATGAGTGTCGACGTCATTGGTTTTAAAATACACACACACACACACACACACACACACACACACACACACACACACACACACACACACACACACACACACACACACACACACACACACACACACACACACACACACACGCGCGCGCGCGCCGGATGATTCCAAATATATTGTGTACGTTTTTGTATAATGTATAAATTACTTTTAACACTTTTGATAAAAAAAAATCACATGCACATTCCTTGTTTCAAACGCAGCTTTCATCATATCGGTAATATCTAGCAGTCTTTTTGACCGTCATCATTTATTGTGCCTCATTTAAAACCACTAGGTGGTGCCATCAACGCCGGTGGTGTTTTGTTGACTGTAATAACAATCGAAGAAGAGCTAACTTCCGTCTTTAATCGCCCTATTGATATTTGTGTCCAGAAAACTAAGAACAAATATATATTTCACCGTTGAAAACACACATTTTTCGTACATCTAAGGCAGCGGGGGCTTTTAATGTGATGCCCCAATGTTAAAAGAGAAAGCGATGTCTGTCGTCTGTGACGGGAACCCCCCGAAAGCGATGCAGACCTCTCACACTCACACGCCGCAAAATGCCGTGAGGTGAGTAGGGTAGCGAATTCCTTATGGGTGAATGTGGGTTAAGTGTTTTTCTGTCTTCCGATACAGTCATTACGAAATATTTTTACACACTCTTACACTTTTACACAAAACATGATCAAATATTTGATTAACCAGTTTGACAACGATATTATTCCTGTATTAAAAGTAGAAGTGTGTGTAAACAGTAATATGCGGTTTATCGTACATCCCTTTGCTCATGCACAGAGACCCATGCACTTACATTAATTGACGCATTGTTAATATAGCAACAAACTACAGGCATACTGGATAGTAAGCAAAAACAAGTGGTTAAAGGTATCACAACAACGTCATGGTAACAACTGAAACTAATATAGTGTAATGCTAGAAGTGCATCTTATAAAGATAACGAATTAATAATAAGGAATATAATATATTCTGCATTTCTTCCTCTTCTAGTGCCCAGGAGCTGTCCCAGGAGATCAAGTCATTCATCAGTGGCGTGGACTCTGTCCAGGGCCGCAAACTAAGCGTTCGAGAGCATGCCCGCTGTGCTGTTCGTCTCCTGCGCTCTGTTCCGGCCTGCCGTGGGGCGGTCTTGGAGCATCTGAGGGGCGTGTACGATGAGCATGTGTCCGCTTTCCTCCACCACCTGGAGACCGAGGGCGACGGCAGCGCAGGAGTCAGCTCCAACCTGGAGGACATCATACAAGTAAACCCCCTACCCCATTTTATCTGTCACATCTTGAGAATTACCACCGCAAATCCATGTGTACTGACTGCATTATGTTTGGTTGAAAGGCAATGGACATTGCTTTGACATTTTATTTATTATTATTCTACTGTCCTGAACTTTCTGCTGTGGCACCTGAATGTCCGACGTGGGATTAATTCAGTATCATCTACTTGTCGAAACCGAACCCTCCTCCCTTGTTTTCCAGGAGGTTCACGGGGTGTTGTCTGAGTTCATCCGCCTCAACCCCCGGGCCTGGGCCCCTCTGGTGTCAGCCTGGGCCGTGGACCTGTTGGGCCAGATGAGCAGCAAGCACGCCGGCCGCCGCGCCACACCACACTCCTCCAGCCTCAACGAGCTGCTGCAGCTGTGGATGTCGTGCGCGGCCACCCGCTCCCTCATGGAGGCCTACTCCCAGTGCCTGGCCGCCATGCTGGCCTGGTGCCCCGACGCCTGCGTGGACGCCCTGCTGGACACCTCCGTCCAGCACTCGCCCCACTTTGACTGGGTGGTGGCGCACATTGGCTCGGCCTTCCCCGGGACCATCATTAGCAGAGTGCTGGCCTGTGGCCTCAAGGACTTCTGCTCACACGGCTCCAAAGACCCGCTGCTGGCCCCGGCTGGAGGAGGAGACAAAGGGAGCCGGGTGCCCAAGATCGGCTCGGTGGTGGGAATACTGGGGCACTTGGCTGCGCACCACTCGGAGAGCATCCGCAAGGAGCTGCTCCGGATGTTCCAGGAGAGCCTGAACCCCTCCGGCCCGCTCTCCCCGTCCTCATCTGCCTCCTCGTGGGAGAACTCACCCCAGCTGCGTCGCTCGGCAGTGCCCTTCCTGCTGCAGCTGGCCGCACTGTCGCCCACCCTGCTGGGCGCCGTGTCGGCCGAGCTGGTGGAGCTCCTGCGGCCGCCCGTCCTACTCCAGCTGCAGGCTCTGCTCCTGGGCCTCCCCAGGGAGGAGCTGGAGAACATGCTGGGGCTGGCCGTGCACCTCATCAGCCAGAGCCCCACGGGGGGCGCCCGCGTCCTCCGCTTCCTGGCGGACACGGCCACCCCTGCGTCGGTCATCATCTCGGGGCCTACTCCCTCGCCTCTGGACGGGGTCCGGGAGGCCTGCGACCGCCTCCTCCAGATGCTGCTGCTGCATCTCCACAAGCTGGTCTACAACCGGCCCGACGGCACAGAGGGCATGGGTGGCGCTCACCACTCGGCCCAGCCACAGAGGGCCATCCCGTTCCTTGAGGAGCTGCAGGCCCACGTGGGTGAGCTGTGCGCCGAGACACTGCGGCTGGAAAGGAAGCGTCACCTGTGGCTGCACCAGTTGCTCTGCCTGCTGTCCGTGTACGGCGGCCCCAGCGTGTCCACGGAGGCCCTCTGCCAGCTGCTCGCCCAGGCCCGCAACCCTGAGGAGCTGGCGCTGGCCTGGCAGCTGCACACGCCGCTGTCGGCCTGCCTCCCGGGCCTCATCCCTGCCGCCGTCGGCCGCTGCGTGGCCCAGATCCACACCCACACCCTGGGGCCCCGGCAGCTGCGGCAGCTGCTGCTCAACCTGGCGGCGGCGGTCCAGAGCCAGGACGAGGAGCGCCGGGGCGTCGGGCCGGCCGCCCAGGCCTCCATGGCCGCCCAGGTCGGCGGCGCCGTCTCGGGCCACCTGCACGACTTGTGCCCGCTGCTGCTGCACGGCGACCCGGCCGTGTCCCACGCCGCCGCGCGCCTCCTGTCGGCCAGCCCTCTGCCGCGCCGCGCCGCCGCGCCCGCACACCTGCTGCAGCTGTGCCGCGCGGCGGTGGCTCACTTCTTCGTGGCCCTGCGGCGGCGCGGGGAGAGCGGCGCGGGGCGGGACGGCGGCCAGGCGGCCGAGGCGGCGGGCTGCTCGGCCCTGCTGCTGCGGCGGCTGGCGGCCTACTCGTCGCTGGCGCTCAAGGCGGTGCTGCAGCAGCTGGTGGAGGGGGCGCTGCACAAGGGCAACGCCGAGCTGTTTGGCGGGCGGATCGCCGACATGGCCGGGGACACGCCCCTCTCGCCGTCCCTGACCCCGGACCTCGGCGCCTCGTTGCTCGACACCAACTGCCGCTTTGGCAGCGCCGTCAACTTCTCCGGCAGCGTGTGGTCGGTGTTCCACGCCGGCGTGATCGGCAAGGGCCTGAAGGTGCGGGCCGCCAAGCCCCCCCACGACCCGGCCACCGTGGTCCAGGTGAGATGGGGGTGCTCTGTAATGATTCACGGGGGGCTTTATGTGATACTTTGATAAGCGTACGAGATGACTCTAGATGTTCTCTCTAGATTGTTCCTCCTTAATATTGCGTTGAGTTTGAAGGGATGTGTTGTTTTGATTTGATTTGATCTAGTCTGTTGATGTTAGGACTAAAAGAATAGATGAAAACAGAACTGTTCCTCAGTCAATCAGGTCTACCATTAGTGTGACTCTCAGAAGTGATAGCAAGTGTCGGGGGGGGGCCAACTGAATTGTAATGCGCCGACGGTCGTTGATACTCCTCCCCGTAGAACACCCAGACGCTGCTGGCCGTCACCGTCCAGTGCTGCAGCTCCTCCGCCCTCAACGGCGGCGGCGGCGGCGGCGCCGACGGCTCCCAGCGACACCCGAGCGCCGACCCGGACGAGCCCCCGCCGCCCATCAACGCCGAGGCGGCCAAGGTGGTGGCGATGACCCTGGTGGAGAACGTCTGCCCCGACGTGGCCAACGGCGAGCTGTCGTGGCCGCCGGAGGAGCACGCCCGCACCACGGTGGAGCGGGACATCCACATCCGCCGCTGCTTCGAGGCACACCCCGTGCTGTTCCCCCTGCTGCAGGTGGCGGCGGCCGGGCGGCCCGCCCTCTGCTACTGCTCGGCGGTGCTCCGGGGCCTGCTGGCCACGCTGCTGGCCCACTGGGAGGCGTCGCGCGAGGCCCTGGCCACGGACTCGCCCTGGCACCTCCAGGCCTCGTGCCTGCTGGTGTCCTGCATGGGCGAGGGCCAGCTCCTGCCGCCCGTGCTGGGCAACGTGCACGAGGCCTTCCCTTACCTCACGCCCTTCGAGGTGAGGCTGCTGCTGCTGGCGCTGTGGGAGTACGTGCGAGGCAACGGACCCATGCCCCAGAAGTTTGTCTTCAGCCCCGACAAGGGCCTGTTCTGCAGGGACTTCTCGCGGGATGGCGACGTGGCGCGCTACGTGGCGCCCATTCACAGCGTCCTGCACAAGAACATCGATAGACTCGGACACCTGTGCTGGCGCTTTCAGCTCTGAGAGCCGGAGAGAGGGCACAATGGAGTGAGATATAAATCTGAGTCAGAGACTTCTTAAGAGGAAAATATTTAACTCTATTTCGGATTTGTATGGGGGGGGGGGGGGGGGGGGGGGGGGGGGGGGTTGTGATGTTATCACTGTATCTAAGTTCCATTCAACTATTGCTCTTCACGTGTTTGTGTAGTTTGTATACTTTTTAGGCTTTTCTCTTACTAAGTAGTCAAATTAAAAAACGTGGCTGAATAAATGACACATTTGTATGTTAAAATGCATACAAAATATGTTCCTAATGGTTTCTTATTCCACACCAAACAGCCTTAACATGTTATCTCGGCTGTGAAAACGTTTTGTTATGATTTACACAGCGTCATTTCCTTCATGACATGAAAGTAGTATTAATTTTGTCCATAGTGTTAAATCTGCATTGTCTTTGTGAAGCACCTACTGTTAACTCAACAATTGAGGAAAAATAAAATTGGAATTTGGTCTAGCAACGTGTCATTCGCCCTCCAAATAATGAAGGAAGATTTTAATATTGTTCTTTATAACTTTCTTGAAAAAAAAAGAAAAAGAAGAAGCAGCAGGAATGGCTTTGAACACATTTTGAGCACGTGTGTATGTAGCACCTACACACAGAAAATCGGAGGGGACGCGCTCAGTTTCAAGCTGACGTGTCCATGCCTCAGAGGATGAAGGTCCACAGACTCAAGATATTCATTTATGGCATAGCGGGGAGCATTACATCATTTAATAGTATTTCGTTCATTGATTAGTTATAATTCGTGCATAGTTTTGCTGGGGCGTATGAAATACAAATGTAAGTCGTTGAGCCTTGATTTGAATATAGATTATTTATGCTGCTGCATATCTTTATTTCCCGACAATCTTTGCGCCAGGGTAGAGGGCGGAGCTATCTGGAGCATTACCAAGATGGCCGCCTTCGGTGAAAGGTAAGACAAAGCGATTTCACCGTTTAATCGTGCCATTAAATGTGTATTTGCTAAACTAACAGCATGCATAAAAACATAAATCGTGTCCAACATAGAGTCAATGCGAAGGGACACTTATTGTGATATGTCTGAATCGCAACCAGGAAGAAATACCGGAAAAGTCGAGAACCTTCAATGGAATTATCCAAGCGGTTTGACAGCCTGCCCTGACGCCGCTACCGTTAGTAAAGGCTGGTAGTTAAACGACCATACTGGCCTAATCCTTCAAGAGCAAGCAACGACAAAAGCGGCAGCCTGAACAGAACGTCTTAATGCAATAGTATAATTTGTAGTTTTGGTAGGTTTTCGCTTTAGCCTTAAATTATGCGGTTATAACGTTACACGTTAGCGGAGTGCTACCAAGCTAATTCAATCACTAACGTTATAATTTCACAATATCAAGCTAGCTTTTCTGGAATATACCCACGTGTCACCATTATAAAATAGAAAGCGCTTCAATCTATAACGTCCGTATTCAGTTCATTTTCTAATGCAATTCCGCGAATCATCATGCTGAGGAAATGGCTAAACTGCTTGAGACATTTTCTACCGCTCGTCTAGGAGCATTTTAGCCACGGCTCCAAAGTTCATAGCTTTTTTTCTACAAGGCCTGCTTTACTGTAAACGAACTAGGATGTATTTTACGCATGCTAAATGTCGATCTAGACTTGGTGCAGCCGAGATTATAAATTGGATGTTCCCCCGACTAGGATGGCGCCTGTTCTGATGCTTTGGCTGGCACTGTGCCTCAGTGGCACCTGGGCAGTGGACCGGGGAAATTTCAAGACCTGCGACCAGAGTGCCTTTTGCAAGTGGGTCCATCTGCACCATTCATTAAAACTTTTTGGATGATGCCTTTGCCAAGTTCAAACATAAGTATTGCTATTATTAAGTGCATTATGTCCATATGCGTGTGTCCACTCAGGCGTCAGAGGGCACTGCAGCCAGGCCAATCTCCCTACCGAGCGCTCTTGGAGACCATGGAGCTGACTCACACCAAACTCACCTTGCAGCTCATCAATGACAACAACAAGGTACATGAATTGAAACACTTTGTATTTTGATATTACAAAATGGTGAAGAACTGCCATTCTATGGGCTTTTTCCATATGTTTTCACCTTGTTCTCTTGACAGGTGCGCCTGCTGCTGGAGCTTTACCGTCTCCAGGGGAACATGACAAGGGTGAAGATTAATGAGCTCAAGCCCCTGAAGCCCCGCTACGAGGTCCCTGATGTTCTTATCCAGCAGCCCCAAACTGAGCCGTAAGTTCTCTTCCCCCCCCCCCCCCCCCCCCCCCCCCCCCCCCCCCCGGAGACCACACTGATGCAAACCAGAACAGGGGAGTTGGATGTGAGGCTTACCAACAGGGATGGCTTCAAATACGAACACACATGGGGATTGGTGGTTTGATTTGCATGGGAGCTAATTATGCTCTTTGTTTTAAGTTTGCCTGACAGCCAGACGTGCAGGGTTTAATACACCTGCTGCCGATTTTGGTGTTGCATGTTCTGGCTAGTATTAAACAGTCCGGCTGTCTTTATCAGGGGATATTGGATGAATCAGTCTTTGTTGCCCCCACCCCCCCTCCTCTTCCAGCCTGTCTCTCCTGTCTCAGGACGAGAATGGCGTGGTTCTCTCCCTAGGGGGCGAGGCCCAGCGGGTCATCCTCAGTGCCCGGCCCTTCCGCCTGGACATCATGGAGGGACATGAGTTGCTGATGTCCCTCAACTCCCGCGGCCTGCTGGCCTACGAGCACCTGAGGATGCGCAAGGACACGTGAGAGACGCACACCGTTTTTATTCCACACGTGCCATTCTCTGAGCTGCCCCGCGGCTTTTTGTATTCTTCGTATCCTGGAATCTATGGATGATTGTTTTCACGTAGATGTTTTTGTTTGCCCTTGAAATGGTTCATACTGTTTCTGACTGGTTGTTCTGTCCTCTTCTCCCTTATTGTCCCAGTTTCTCCTATTTAGTAACTAGCACAGTGGCTAGCGTGTGGGATAGTATCAAGTGGGTATTCTCTAGGTAAAGACCCTTAAAGCTTTTGAAAGTGTGTATTCTGTATCTTGTGCCAATGCTGGCATTAGTTGTATTGAACCTAAAGCAATGGTAGATGATCAATGTCACTGAAAAAGTCATATAAAAATTTAACATGTATTTAGACTAACGACGATCAAATTATGTTCTTACCTAATGAATTGTGACAACAACAAAAAAACATTCTGAACAAAAGTCATAATCATGATTGAGAATCGCACACCTAGCCTGCTGGGGTCTATCTAATTGAAAAAATATGTTTTTACTCATACTTTTATTATTCTGTGACGGTATTGTATAGCAAATTAATCACAAACTCAGAATTTTCAAGTTGGTTTAACACTGTAACTGCATGACTTACCAAGCTTCCTGATCAAATAGGCAAATGCCTTAGTTCCCTTCTTCCTGAGCCCAATATGGCCAAAGAAAAAATGTAATGTTTAATTTAATCAACCTTTAGACTGAATCTGAATTCAAACAAGAGCCATGTGACCTTTGAATGGACAGCCTATCCCAACAGGTTACTATTCATCTTTAAGACGTGCTCTCTCCAGAAGCCCATCCAGCAGCATCTTTCTTTGTGGTTATGAGTTAATCTCCACGTATTTGCACAGGCTCAATCATATGTGGACACCCATGGTTACCCCATGCGAGAATATAAATAATTAACAGCCACTGCTGTCACTTGCATTCACGTGGCACATTTCAGTTCCACTATTACTTTGGAGTCACATGCTCCTGCCAAAGTATGAGTCTCATTGGCTTCTATAAAGGTCCCTGTCCCATGATGCCGTGTAACAAATAGCCACAAGGCAGGGATTTGCTCATCTAATTCTTGAATGGTGTGTCCTGCTTAGCACCCAGCCGCATACTAGCCCCTCTTAGACACCTGATGGCATCCATGATATTGCATTCCTTTGCCTGTTTAAGTCCAACCCTCCTAGTTCCCTCATATTGTGTTACCACCCCCTCCCCCCTTTTTTGAACTGTGTTGCTCCCACTTTGACACCTTTTCTCTCTCTTTCTGTCTCTCCTTCGGTCTGTCTCTCTCATATTTTGCCTGCCTCTCCACCCTCCTTTCCCTCCATCGCTGTGGTGTCACGTTGCAGCAGTCAAGCAGACTCCGAGGCAGAAAAGCCGCCGGGCAGCGATCCGGCGGACCAGGCCGAGGAGGTGGGTTACTGTTACGGTGGGGCCCAACAGTCACGACTGTTCTCTAATGATTGAACAGGTTTGGATAACACTGACTCAAAACGACTCGTGGTGTTCTTATTGTTCGTCGTCCCTTCTCGCCACCTCAGCCCAAGGTCGACGACAAGGCGGAGGAGGAGAAGGATGAAGAGGGGATGTGGGAGGAGACATTCAAGTCCCACACAGACAGCAAACCCAACGGTATGGCCAACCGGCCCGGCTTGGTGCCACTGAGCCTCAAAGCAGCTGCGTTTGATTCTTTAATGGTGGAATTCACTATTTTCTACTTCTCCTACTCTGCCTTTCTAAAAAAAAAAAGGGATGTTCCTTGCTAGGACAAGGTAGTAATCAACCAGATCGGTTGCAATGAAGATGCAAGCACTGCTTCAATTAATCCTAGCTAAATAGCCACTGTAGAAATTCTTATGTTGAGTGACGTTTTGCTAACGTTAGTTGTTTGTCCCTCTGCAGGCCCCTCTGCCGTCAGTTTGGACTTCTCTCTGCCAGGAGTTGAGCACGTGTATGGCATCCCCGAACACGCAGAGACTCTTAAACTCAAAACAACAGAGTGAGTGACAACTCCTCTGTCAATCATCTGGAATGGATGGGATGTTAACGATTAACAAAGAAATGCGAAACCAAGACTTGCACAGATGCAATCCTGATAATGAATGGAAGGCAATTTAAATAAAGGAGAAATAGAGTTGCTAATCTTAATAAGATTTGTGTATGGTTAAGTTTTAGTCCGTAAGGTTTTGTAATTTTATGTGTGTGTGTGTGTGTGTGTCTCTGTGTGTGTGCAGCGGAGGGGAACCATATCGGCTGTATAACCTGGATGTGTTCCAGTATGAACTGTTCAACCCCATGGCCCTGTACGGTGTCGTCCCTGTCATGCTGGCCCACAACGCCCAGAGAACCACCGGCATATTCTGGCTGAATGCTGCCGAGACGTGGGTGGATATCAGCTCCAACACAGCTGGCAAGGTACTGTGACTTCTGGACAGTTCCAATTGCCATTCCCCGTTGAGCGCCTGCAAAATGTGTCCGTCATGTCTAATGCTCCTGCATATGGATGTTGATGATGGTGGAGTTCAATGTCTGTCTTGTCCGTTTTTTTTATTTTGGGTATCAATCACTCCTTGCGCCTCACTTCAATAGCTAGTCCTCTCTTTCCCATTCTTCTTCTTCTTCTTTGGCGTGTCCCTCTCCGTGCAGACGGTCTTTGGGAAGATGCTGGACTACGTGCAGGGCTCGAACGAGACGCCCCAGACAGACGTGCGCTGGATCTCCGAGAGCGGCATCATAGACGTCTTCATCATGCTCGGGCCGACCCCGCACGCCGTCTTCTCCCAGTACGCCTCCCTCACAGGTGAGAAAAAACCCTGACTAGGCTGTCTGTCACTTGAGCGAACGCGTATGATATTCGCCTTTTGTTAGTTAATGCTGCCACCTAAACCTTTCTAGATGTACTTCATGTGTCAGGATTAACCCAAAAATCTTGACAGTTTATCATTATTTATCTTACTTTTTTTTCCGGTAAAGCATTTAGCTTGGGACACTTGCAGTCGGACAAACAGTTTAAAAAATGAAATGTCAAAGAGCGCTAGTAATACATTGTTTAACATTTCAGCAGCGTTGATACAACTTTGACGCCTAGCTTAAGCTTTTGGCTCAGAGACGATACCGAATGAGAGATTGGTCCCCATCTGAGCCGGTTGATCTCTCTTTACCCCCCTTCTCAGGCACCCAGGCTTTCCCTCCTCTGGCCGGCCTGGCCTACCACCAGTGCCGCTGGAACTACAACGACCAGGAGGACGTGCAGGCGGTGGACGCTGGCTTCGACCAGCACGACATCCCTTACGACTTCATCTGGCTGGACATCGAGCACACGGACGGCAAGCGCTACTTCACCTGGGACCCGCACAAGTTTGCCACGCCCAAGGACATGCTGCAGGGCCTGCAGGAGAAGAAGCGCAAGGTACAGCAGGCGGTGCATGGACGCTGCAGTGGGGCGTTAATGGGGGGGGGGGCTTGCTTTAAGATGACCTTAGTCTGCCCGCAGGGACCCTACTGACCTTGACGGGCAACTGAATTTGTTGAACGTGTGCTTTGAAATCCTACCTGCCTTGCCCTTTCCGACCTGTTAAGTGTTGGTGGAGTGCTTTTCTCCGTAACAAGTGCGGTCATCTTTGTATGTTTTCCGAAAAGAATTAAATTGACCAATAAGCGCCATTCACTGTTGTGAATAGTGCATCTGAGTAGAAGACCTAAACAGACTTGTTTTGGCTGTCAATCAGTACAGTTGTTATTATTCTAATCCCCATGTTACTGACGATGTGGACGCTGTCGAAACCAACAAATGGACTGAAAATCGGAAGAAGTCCTAAACCAAACAAATGGGTTTATTTGCTTCAGTCTATTTTTTTTTTTTTCTTCTTCTTCCTGTCCTTGGTGGGTTTTCCTGCACTCTGTGATGTGGCTTTCAGATGGTGGCCATTGTGGACCCCCACATCAAGGTGGACAGTGAGTACAAGATCCACACGGAGGTCCGCTCCCAAGGCTTCTACATCAAGAACAAAGACGGCGGAGACTACGAGGGCTGGTGTTGGCCCGGTAAGAGACGACACTGCCCCAACCCCGTGTCCACAGATTGGTCTACGCATCAGCCTCTTAAAATTAGCAACACTTTCCCCCCCTGAGTCCCCTACTCGGTTGATAAGGGTTTGTTGTTATTGTAGTGCACCTGGCATGTTCATTTATTTATACACTGAAATGGCTGTTAAGGCCGTGGAGAGTGCTACCTCTCTCTCTTTGTCTCTCGGCCCTTGGCCGCCCTGACTTCTGTCTTAATTGGTCCCTGGTGATTACTCTCTCCAGGTAATGCCGGCTACCCAGACTTCACCAGGCCAGAGATGAGGGCCTGGTGGGCCAGCATGTTTGCCTACGATCAGTACGAGGTAGGCCCAAACGCCCCACACACCTAGTGGTCTGCTTATGCCTGCTGGGCCTGAAAACGTGTACTCGTATAAACGCGTTCAGGCAAACCGAAAACCATTACAAAAAGCTTGCAACCAAACGGTTTTGCAGTCATCTTCAAAATATTTTTTATATGATCTTTTATGTATTTTGGTAAAATGTGGAAGCGGGATATGTATATAATGAAACTGTCCAAAATAAAGCTGTCGCATATTGTCGTTGAGACTAAAATAGGTTTGTTCGCCAATATTTTTTGGCTGGCCCGGGTAGGTGGAATTCCACTGTGTTTGACAAGTTACACAATAGTGACGTCCCGACATCAAAGTCAAATGTATAGCAGCATAAAAGAATCAAGCATCTCAATAGCAGTTTATATAGTTTGAAAGTGTGTAATGTAGTTCGAAAGATGTTGGGCATTCAACAGATATTTGCGCTCCGAATTACAGCGATCTGACCCAGGGAACTAACGTCGCGATCACCGGTATGAGTCCCGTGTGTCTAGCGGCGTATATCTGCCCAGGAGACGGTCGGGCAGCAGCACTACTCTCTAGAGCCGTCGTTTAGGCAATATTTACAAAGCACCCTGCCCACTAGCTCTGCAACAACTAACAGTAAAAAGCTGGTTAAAAAAAAAACTGCATGGCCTGTGGTACTCCGGTGTGAATGTAACAAATATATCAACCTGACTTTAGATATGTGTTCATTGGTGGAAACAATCGCAGACTGCAACATTTTATATATATATAAAAAAAAATTTAGACAGCCTGCCTACAAAACAAGAAATCATGCACATAGAAATATGAATCCATGGCAGCGGCTTTAAAAGGGAATTTGTTTACTAACCCCCCCCCCCATAGGGCTCCATGGAGAACCTGTACACCTGGAACGACATGAACGAACCATCCGTCTTCAACGGGCCCGAGGTCACCATGCACAAGGACGCCGTGCACGGCTCCTGGGAGCACCGCGACCTCCACAACCTCTACGGCTTCTACGTGGTCAGTGCTCTGCCCTGCCTTGTGTGCTCATTCCGTTTCCTATTTCTGTGCCTAGCAATGCGTGAAGGGGGCCATATCCTAGACTCAGTGTCCCGTTTGGTTTGTAAAATAAATCCGTATATTGTATCTATGGATAGAAGTAAATTCCCAGTCGCTTTATGTGTAAATTGACCTTGAGGATTATAAGGCCCTTTCCTGTCTTCCCTTCCATCCATGTAGCAAATGGCCACAGCCGAGGGCCTCATCCAGCGGTCTGGGGGAGTGGAGCGGCCCTTTGTCCTGACCAGGGCCTTCTTCGCTGGGTCACAGCGCTACGGTGAGCCCCCTCGAGCCTCATGCTCTCCGGTACTCATTTAGGGAATGTTCACAGGCATGGATCTTTTTAAGATCAAAGTTCCCCTAAAGTGTCCTGTCAACGTGCAAACTAACGAGATGATGTTTGCCAGACGATATTGTCATCTCTCTGTCAGTAGATTTCAAAGAATGCCCAAAATACTTGGCTATCCCTGAATGGTGGTAGACAAAGGAAAAGGTATTTATTTATGTGTCCTGAGGTCACTCTCCTCACTGTTCTCGATCACTTTGCATCGCGACGGCTGTCCCACCTTATTCAGCTAATCGAGATGTGGAAGGACTCATGCGTGTGTCTGTGCATTGTGTTTGTGTCCAGGTGCTGTGTGGACCGGCGACAACGCTGCAGAGTGGGATCACCTGAAGATCTCCATCCCCATGTGCCTGAGTCTCAGCCTGGTGGGCATCTCTCTCTGTGGTGGTAAGCAGCGATGACACCAAATGACCTCCCAAGCTCTGCGGCCTTCTTCACATCCATTGATGGAGTCCATGAGCACGGTGCAATCAAACAACAGCACCTTGTCCGAATAACAGAGAAAATCTGCGGTTATGAATGTACGAGTTAAAATTGTAGAAAGGTTCATGGATTAAAGCTTTATGTTTTGGTTGAAGCAGAATGTGGCAACTTTTAACGGTTGTCATGGAAATTGGCGCTTTCGCCATCATTACCAAACACGAGGGAAATCCGACATGGAAATCCGACATGCTGGAGCGGGACCCGACCCTTTCCCCCACCTTGCTCCTCTTGGACTAACAATCCCCCTTCCTCTTTGTCCGTCCTCCCAGCCGACGTCGGGGGCTTCTTCAAGACTCCCAGCAGTGAGCTGCTGGTGCGCTGGTACCAGGCGGGGGCCTACCAGCCCTTCTTCCGGGCCCACGCCCACCTGGACACGCCGCGCCGCGAGCCCTGGCTCTTTGGCCCCGAGAACACGGCGCTGATCCGCGAGGTGGTCCGCCAGCGCTACGCCCTGCTGCCATACTGGTACCAGCTCTTCTACCACGCCCACCGCACCGGGCACCCCGTCATGAGGTGAGGTGGTCAGGAGAACCCTTGGCCTGTTGTTAAAGAGGAAAGTAATTCTTGTTATTTTGTCACTTTGAATCCACTGAGTCATTTTCAGAGTTTTTATTTTTATTTTTTTCATAAAGTGCTAAGTATCCCTTGTTTGAGAAGGTAGTTCTGTTGAAACATCCATGCAAGATTACAACGAGATACAAAGATGTTTAAAAAAAAATGCACCTCTTGAACGGCACCCACTGGTGAATTTAGGGCACTATATCGCACAGAATCAGAGTTGCTTTTATTACATCTTAACGTACTAGTACGCAAGAGTACAATTCTTAGGCTTGGATCTTCAACAGTCACATGGCAGCATCAATACAAGAGCAAGAACAAAGTAAGTAATGATAAGTAGCAACATCAATTCAACAATGTGTTCAAGTGGTAGTGGTACCAGCCACGTACAGTAGTGCTGCGACGATGTCTGAATTTCCCCACCGGTGGATGTTGACCGGAGACCACTGGGGGGATACCGGTAACGCCGTATAAAAAGAATAAAGGAAATTCCCAGTCCGCATCTTTCCGTGTGTGAATCATAGCCAGTGGAGACCACTGCTGCAGAATCACGCTTTTTTTCCTTTTCATTTCTGAAGAGGTTCCAGTGCTACTTTAGCAACACAAAAACCCAAACTACAGTAGAACGTAGGATTGCTGCGTGGACGTCAGTGGCTTTCAGAGCCGCTCGTCCGACTCATTTGAAAATGTCAGATGGGATATGTGGCATTATGAAATAAATGTAGCATTAAATGAAGAAATGTGGCATTGAGAAATAAAACTCCCATGAAATAAATAACAGTAGGCCTTAAAAAAAAAAAAGATTTTATTTTTATTTTCTATATTTATTGCCTCATTTATTTATTTCATATCTATATTTGTATTGATTTAATATTGACTCAAATAGCATTCCACACCGCGACCACACTACAGCATGGTAATACTGAGTGTCTTTGTCCTCTCCGGCAGGCCACTGTGGGTGGAGTATCCTCAGGATGTCGCTACGTTCGCCATGGATGACCAGTACTTGCTTGGTGAGTCGGCAGTGCTCAAATACAATGTCGAAAACCTCACTTTTGTGGTTACACTCTTTGAGCTTAAGAGTGTGTGTGTTCCATTTATTCGTGGCTTAAAAAACGGTTTTTTTCCTTTGTTACTACAGAAATCGATTTAGTTTCTGTGTGGCTCTCGGTAGTGTCGTAACCCGCTGAACCTAGGGTGTATCTCGTAACCTTGATTAAGGGTGTGTTCCCTTGACGTAGGCCAGAATAGAAACCCATTCAGTAACCGTAGCTAATGCGCTGACACACAAATAAACTGGCCTAGCCTTATCGTCATGGGCATGGATGCATTGGTGATGGGCCACAGCCTGCCATGATACATCCGTGCCGAAGGTCACAGCGAGGACCAGGGACGTTGGTTAATGTTGTCCTTTCGGTGTGTAAGATGGCTGCCTCAGTGCAATGTGCCAGCGCTGACTCATTATGCTGTGTTTCAGGGAGGGACCTGCTGGTGCACCCAGTAACTGAAGAGGGTGCCAGGGGTGTCACCGCCTATCTGCCCGGCAAAGGAGAGGTGAGACTACTCTATTAGTAGTTCATTTTTTATTTTACATCCAATACTTTTATTTTTGTAGCAACCGATACATACTTGTATATTCTACAAATCTGCTAAATGTCCCTTTTTTCTTTTTTTGTATCATCCCGTTACTGGAAAAGTTATGTAGGTGGTTGGGAGTGGTGGGGGGGGTTGAAATTGGAAATATTCAAACCTGTAGGCAAAATGGTATGGGTGGTCAGTCAGCTGCGTGAGTGGCCTCTGATGTAACGACGTGAGGACTTTTCAAACAACAAAATACATTGTAGTTCAGTGAAAACGAAATGGAGATGGGTCATTCCCAATCTCTGACGTGTGTGTGTGTGTGTTTACATGTTTGTGAGTCACACCCCATGGTTGTGTTTCTGTTTCCATGCTTCTGTTTGAGTTCCTTTTTATTTTTTTTATTTTTTATTTTAATTTTGGCCTCGTTGAATAGGAAGTGCTGTATTCTTACCGGTCCCGTCTGTGTTTTCAGGTCTGGTTTGACGTCCACACCTTCCAGAAGCACAACGGAGCCCAGGACCTCTACATCCCCGTCACCATGAGCTCTGTAAGGCCCGCGTGTTCTTCAAAAGATACTCACTCTGATATTAACTGCGAAATGTTTCCCTCATAGTATTTACCAGTCAAGGTGTACCTGTCCGATAAGCACGCGTTCCATCTGGTTCACTGTGTCCCTGTCTGTCGTTAAATTGTACATTTGCATCCTGTACCTTTTTTGACATTGTTCCAGCCACTGAGCTGATAAGCATGCGTTCCAGCTAGCTGAACAAGCTCTGCTCTCTGTAGATCCCTGTGTTCCAGCGTGGCGGCTCAATCATTCCCAGGAAGCTGCGTGTTCGCAGGTCCTCCGCCTGTATGGAGCACGATCCCTATACCCTCTACGTGGCCCTCAGCCAACGGGTAACTATTTCCATTCATGCCTGGTGTTTATCTCTCCCACACACACATGCCGCTATTGTGTCCCCCACACAGTCACCATTTGAGGCTTGACACCGTGCACTTGTTTGTCCAGCGCAAGGCCGAAGGCGAACTGTACCTGGACGACGGCCACACCTTCAACTTTGACACGAAGGGAGAATTCATCCACAGGAAGCTGTCTTTCTCCAACAACATCCTGTCATCCAGGTGGGACATTACCCTTCACTTTGCTTAGGGGGAGTGGTGGTGGGAAGGAACCCACTGGCTGAAAATGCTTCTAGCTGTACCCGAACTCTTTTCATGCACGGTAGAAAATTCAGAGCATTTCCAACGGCAGTTATTTGTCCTTGTATGCAAATAGAACTACTGTAACCGAGGAAGCCCACTCCGCTTTGTCTCCCCTCTGCAGTACCTTGGCCCCCGCTGCCCATCTGTCTACCAAGTCCTGGATCGAGCGGATCCTCATACTGGGAGCCAGTAAGCCCAGCAAGGTCACCCTCAAGACTGCCGGTGAGTTGTCGGGAGGGTCCACATTCTACCACGGGGAGTTACCGCGGAGCAACCTGTTTGCTCTGCTAGAACGTGATCAAATGAGCGTGAAGGCACACCTAGCCGTGTGTCATCAATAAACATCTGCCGTCAATATGATGTTACTCTGCCGTTGATTCGAGCAGTAAACACTGTGCTACTGGCTTGAAAGTGCATGTCAGATTTGTGGAAGTAGCTAAATATTTTCAGCGAATATCTTTTGTTATGACAAGATTGAGCTAGAAACACAGTTTGGTGTGTTCATATTTAAGGTATTTCTTCAGATTGGTAAAGATTGGTCCCAGGATCTCTAGAACACATTAGCTCAAGATGGCCGGCTGACTCTACAAGAGGGTCTTGAAGGCATCTCTGTCGCTCAGTTGTTACTGGTGTTCCCCCTACTGGCTGGCGTAGTAAACTACAGTTTGTGTTGCATAAGGGTCTACGCACATGACAGTATCAGTTTCCCTTGGATACAAATAGCAAAACGTTATTTATTTTGATGGCGAATTACCCCACAGTATATGTATATGACACTGAATATGTAACGTGATTATATCTATTTTTGGTAACTGGTAAAATGGCAATATAACATGTGCTTTGCGGTTAGGATAATAAAGGACAATAAAGATGGCAAAGCACACCCTCTAGTGGACTGTTGCTTCATTGCACTCTTGCTCTCAGCCACAGCACAACCCCTGTGTATGGAAGGGATTTGTACCTACATATATTTTACTTTAGTAGAAAATGTTTACGTTTGGTGACATGTGGCTTTGTTTGAGTGTGTTCGTGGATCTTGAGTTGACCGCCCCCTCCCCCTTGTCTTCCCCCTCTTCCGCACCGCAGGCGGCCAGGAGAGCCAGCTGGAGTTTGAGTTTGACGCCTCCATGTCAGTGCTGACGATCCGCAAGCCCGGCATGAATGTCGGAGAGGACTGGAGCGTGGCGCTGAAGTAACCACGGAGACCGGAGGAGAGGGACGACAAGGGGAAGACGGTGGATAGAGTGAGGGAGAAGGATGACAGGCACTTGAGACACACACACACACACACACACACACACACACACACACACACACACACACACACACACACACACACACACACACACACACACACACACACACACACACACACACACACACACACACACACACACACACACACACACACACACACACACACACACACACACACACACTGCCCACATATCCAATTAGACCACATGTTAGCGTGACTGAGCCACAAAAAGAATGTCACTACCATGTTCCTCATGTGTCCATTAAAACTAATAGTTGGGTACTAAAAGGTTGCCTTTAGATTTGGATGTTTTTTCCATAAGTATTTCAATTTAGATTTCTCATTTGATCATGAGATGATGTGTTTGGTAGTGGGCAGGAGAGCTCTCAGAGAGGATGTTTAATGAAGGCACACATTCTCCAGGAGCTGTTGAACTACATGGACATGTTTGTTTTTTCCCCGTTTTATGTTCCTTCAAAATCCATTCCATCCACATTCTTTTTTTTTTTTCGTATAGGAAAATCCAAAATGTGTTAATTGCACCACAAATCATGCAAGTTGCCTTTGGCTCAGTGATAATCTTGACCACAGTAGTTATGTCATGTACATTTCTTTTCTTTCACCAATTTCCATTGTTTCTGACAAATGTAACTGACAAACTATGTAGGATCAAAGTATTTCCCATTCAACCTGTTCCCAGAGTTGGTTTCAGCAAAGTTTTTGCACGTTGCAATTATCATGACACAACTCTTTTTAGAATAACTGCTACTACTGAAAAATTAGTAATGTTAAGCATTTGTTTTTAACCAAATGCAATATAGCAACAGGGATTGTGAACCACTGATGTGAAAGATATCCTGTTGGTGTATTTTGTTTTCTCCTTTTTTGTCCTACTTTTGTTTACTTGATATTTTTTTAATGCACTTGAGCGGGAAATAAAATGCAGTTGACCCGTTATGGTGTATAGCCCAACTAGCGCTTTATAGTTCTGATTTTTCTATTTCATTAAAATTCATGTGTAATTGGATTTGTGTTGACATTTCAGCAATACACTTATTACACCACATTACACTTGGAGCTGTAGGGTATTTGATTCGATTTTACTGTCACAATATAATCGTTAATTTGTTTACTACGATAGAACATCCTTTGAGATGTTTTTACCATTTACCTATATTTTTTAATTATCAAATACATTCTGGTGAAAGATTAAGCTACACCCAAGAGGTAAAAATTTAATATAAATAAGGAAATTAATTAGTTTTACAAAAATAAATATAATTTATTTTTGAAAACTAATAAATCAAAATTAAATCATCGAAGTAGCGTTATGTGATCGGTAGGAGGCAGCAAAGCACAAGACATCTGGCGCGACGCAAAACGAGAAGAATCAAACGAGAGCATGCGCAGGTCACCAAGCGAAGGAGAGAAATGTTGCGTTTAAGTTTTCTTTTTTTAAGTGCGCCGTGGGACAACGACATGCTGCTGTCCGAAGATGCCGAGCACCTGTGCTGCGCGATACGGCAACGACCGGTGGAAAAGTGAACCTAAAGTTGCCTTTTTCAATTAAGAAGTGTATCATTTCACCATTGTCCTTCTATTATTATCGTAGTTATAAACGTACATTTGCTATAACTTCAGTGATACGTACAGCCGAGTCACCTTTGTTTACTTTCCCCAATGTTGCGTTGTTTCTTCCTTTATTTGACATTTAATATTGCATACTTTTAACAGCGTACCTCATTGGTTTATGCAGCCAGTAAACATTGACAACCAGACAAGAATGGCAGGTTGTGTTCCCAACAGTTTTGAGGATGGGTGCCTTACAACATTTCCTAATGGGACGAGGCGTCTCGAAAGGTTTCCACAGTTTTCGACTTTTCCCATGCAACAAAGGTAGTTGCAGAGGTGTATACCACTTTGCATGTCATGATTGCACATGACCACGATTGCACGTGACCACAGCAACTTACCACACCAACACCTTAGTTGGAGCTGTTGATGAATCTATTGAATAATACCGATAACGCCATCACTTAAAAGTGTGCAATCTGCATTACAGATTTTTGGTCAGATGTCCTGTATCACAATCTTACACCTATCACAATAAATTATGCAAGTAGTTTATCAGTTTCAAAAGAGCCATAATGACTAACACAATTTTATTATTTCCTGAAATGTTCATGTAATTAAAAGAAATCTCATTACTGTGTATTGACTAAATGTGATGTAGACATTAGTGTGCACTAACCCAGGCACACTGGGACTTTTGTGGAATTAGATTATGGGAGAGTATGAATGCAAACGTCGAGCAATCAAATACTGTAAAAATTTTTATGTAGAAATTGACAATAAACGGGTGTTCTTTATAAAAATGTTTTGAACGAATTTTCCTCAAATAAGACATCACTCTAGGACTAAAAATGTGAAGATGGTGACATTTAATTGTTCAATCCTTCTTAATTAAAAAAAATAATTACTAATATATATATATATATATATATATATATATATATATATATATATATATATATATATCATGACCATTTGGATGACGAAAGTTAACTAAAGTTTCTTCCATAAAGCGGGTATAATCGCTGCATCGTGGATAGGATGTCTATGTGACCCTTTTCCTACCTGTTTTGTTTTTTGTCGCGTTCGAATGACGTATCACAACGTTTCTGGTCATGGCGGCGGAAGGTTTGGAAGACCTGAGTGGCAACGGGGAACTTGAAGATTCTTCAGGTTGTGTTTAATACGTTAATCATATTACTATGAATGGTTTATTGGTTGACTTTGCGATATTTTTCACCATTTTCTTGCAGTACGTGACTTAAAAGATTTACACATGAATCCATTCTGATCCTTGTGTATATGGCATGCTAGGCTAGGCTACTTCATACATACAACTAAAGTGAAATACGCTCAAAATGCTTACACGTATGTTTACAGTTTTCATGTATGTAAATAACATGGCATTGGGATTTCAAAGAATGCATTCAGATAGCACGCAGAAGTGATTTACTTCAGTAATAAAATAAGATAAAACTAATAATGACAACATGGAGCATGTACAAGTTTTTGAATTATAAATGTTGATGTCTTATTCTTTAAAATCCATTAATCTATCCAATAAGCCATCACGACGTCTCCATGCATATCTTACTTGAATGTACAATGTACACAGTACAATAATGTATCATTTATAGTGTGTGCATGTTTTTTTCTTTTCATCAAAATTGATGTATTTTGACATATAATTGTAAATGTATTTTCTTGAAATTATACATGATACATATTATAAGATTGGAAGATACAGTTGTATGAATAAGATGCAATGGTAATTTTAATGAAAGTCCATTTGTTATTTTGCATGACACTCGGCCAGCCATGCAAATCGTGCTAAACCTTTTCCCCCCTCCTTCTCCAAACCTGCTGGTTTTTTCACATGATAGCCATGGAGGCCACAGAGGCTCCACTGCCTCCCCCGTCAGAGGCTCCAGAAGAGATGTTGGAGGAGAATGGGTCTGGAGCCATGGCCCCAGACGACGCTGCCCCCGTCCGCGTCCCTGACCCCCCGACCTTCTCCATGCCCTCTATGCCAGAGGATGAGGAGGGCGAGCTGCCAGCGGACTTTGAGCGCTTGTGGAAGGCCGCCAACGACAATCCCAACGACTTCACCAGCTGGACTGATCTTCTGCAGTACTGTGAACAAGAGGTGTGTTGGGTTGTCTCTCAAACACTGTCCCCTGACTGTCTGTCTGAACAGTAACTATGATCATATGAAACTATACTTTTTTAAATGTATGTTTATAAAGTACTTTACAATTAAAAAGCGCAATAAAAAAAACGGTAACAGCTAATAATATATACATATATAAGGATACCAAAGAAAGAAAAAAGGTATATGCAAAAGAAGAAAAAACAAGCCTCCAAAAAGTAAAATTGTTAAAACCTCTGGCCAAATCTGTTCACAGCCTGTAAGACTTTTTTTCAATTGTCAGCCAGTAAGCCTGTTGTTTTAAAGAACTATGACGACGCATGTTAATTCCCTTCCCGATGTGTGCAGAGTCACATGACCGCGTCGCGCAGGGCGCTGGCGGCCTTCCTGGCACGCTACCCTCTGTGCTACGGCTACTGGAAGAAGTACGCTGACCTGGAGAGACGCAGCGGCTACAACGACAAGGCTCAGGCGGTAAAGATGATTTAGTATGACAGTATACCAACTACCTAGACAAAGGACCTGACTAAAAGGAGTTGGGTTTGCTTACTAAAGCCCCCTTCACAACTTGCAGTCTTACCCTGAAAAGTTCCGGAAGATTTCCAACATGGGGTCATGTGTGAATGGGAACAGGGATTGTTGTTCTGCGAAATGTGCACTGGCAATTTGCCTGCTCAAGACCTAGTAAAAGTTCCGGATCACTGCCGGTATGGCTGTGTTGTAAATGAAAGCAGTAACATTGCCGGGAGAGGCACGTAAGCGTACCATCTGTCTAACGTAAGACGCGTTTACATAGCTCGAGCAAACCAATCACAAGAACCCTTTAGGACATATTTGAATCCGCAACTGTTAGCTTTTCTGGAAATCCAATAACAAAATCATAACGTTTCTTTGTTTGCGAACAGGCCCCTTTTTTTTTTCAATAATAGTGCTTGCATCTGGACAGGTCTCGAAATAAGGGAGCTTCTCTCAGTCCAAGATTTTTATGGCTGGCTGGCATCCATAAGTGTTGCATTACCGCCATCTGCTAGACTGTCCTTTGGTCCATCTATTCCGGCTTTGCATGCCATGTGTGAAAGGGTGGAAGATGGAAATCTTCAAGAACGTAGCAGCGTGTGGGACTAGTGAAAGTCACTAGCGGTGCCTGAAAGGTTATCCCAGGAATTTACCGGGAACTTGGTGTGAAAGGGGCTTATGGCTGCAACGTGTCCCAATGAGTGTATCTGAGTCACCGTCAAAGCCAATTAATATGTATCCTTAAACGGCTCAAAGATCTAGCATGACATTGCCACATTTGACTGTGAGGCTGAAGAATCAAGTTTCACAGTCATTCCGATGATTTTATAGCCAGTGAATCTATGAGCAAATGGACCATCGGGGCTGGGTCATAAGCATCAGCATTCACTAGTCACAAGCTACAAGCATCGTAGCACTACGGACCAAGACACCTAAACAAACCAACTAAGCCTGCTAAAGAGCCACACCGCACATCATCTGCAGCACAAACTCACACTGTCGTTTCACAAGTGAAACCAAGCATGGTTACGGTGTGGTGCTTGTGTTCAAATGTTAGTACTTCTACATAAACATGTGGTATGAGTTCAGTGCTCAGTGTGTGTGTGTGTGTGCGGGTTGCAGGTGTGTGTGCAGGGCCTCCAGGCCATCCCGCTCAGCGTGGACCTGTGGATCCACTACATCAACCTGCTGCTGGGAACTCTGGACATGAACCTGCCCGACTCCCCCGACCGCATCCGCAGGTACACCCCCCCAACCTCACCGTTAGCTTAACTCTAGCCTCACAAAGCAGACTTAAGATTCACATCTACAGTCTGAATGCAGACCAGCGGAAATCTGGGTGAACGGGGCTGTTTCGCTTTCTTTTGCTTTTTATATTTGTTTCGACCAATCAGGTTGCTGGAGTCGGGAATCTGTAAATGTGTCATTGACATCAACAACATGTATTGCTGCTGTTGAAATACACAATACCGAAACTCACTAGTAGAATATCCCTGTAGTGAAACACTTAACAAGGCCGTTCTGGGTTTCCGCCCAAGTCTTGTGCTATCGTATTAGTATATATACAAGTATAACTCGAATGCTGGTTTTAAAGTTTTCATTCAATTTAGGATGTCTGATCACAGCCATGGACAACTGTTCATTCAATACAATCACCGTTCAAACAAACGCATAAATGCATGCGATGAGGCACTGGAGCCTCTGATACAATTTGCTCAAGCGGGGTTTTCTTTTACATAAACATGTCGTTTTGTAAAAACATTGCACATCTCACCTCAACCTCCAAAATCCCCAAATCATAAACAATCATGAGACTAGCCCGGGATTCCGGCAGCCACAGCAAGGCACTTGGAACCCTCAAGAGCATGAATGGGTTTTTTCTCTAAAAGGCGTCTTTGCACCTCGTTGCAGTGTGTTCGAGGGCGCTGTGGCGGCGGCGGGCGTGGACTTCCACTCGGACCGGCTGTGGGACCTGTACGTGGAGTGGGAGAAGGAGCAGGGCAACATGAGGGCGGCTGGGGCGGTGCTGGACCGCGTGCTGCGCGTCCCCACGCAGCTCTACAGCAGCCACTACGACAAGTAGGGCGACACGCAGGACACAGCGTCACGTGCACCACGTTGAATCCATTGCCTGTATAATTAACTAATTACAGCTGTGCGTGTACACGCGCGCGCCTGCACATGCAGTGTACGGTTAATTGAGTCGTCTGTATGCCTCTTTTTGATTGGTTTGAATCATTGGAATACCCTGACATCGCCAGACTTAATTCCCAAATGCGTGTTAGTCTGGAAGCTCTCCGTTCATTTAGGAATTCCAAGGGGTATTATCGACGGCCAACCAAAATCCCTTTGGACGCTATTGGATAGACCTACAACCAATCAGAGCAACGGAACTTTTGACACAAAGGAGTAATTTACAGTGTTGTACAGGCTATTTCACCATGGTAAATGTAGTAGACATACTTATTTATTTACCTAATATTTCAATCCCCCTCTCTGCCCCACAATAGTCATCTCTCATTTCAAATGTATTTGAGGAAATATTGGAGGAATATTAGTATTATGGCATCCAATCCAAAGCTGTGTGATGCTGCATACAGTGCCTGTTTAAAGTCTGTTTGATCTTGCAAGGATTGAGGTACAAGGCGAACTAATAAATCCAATCAAATCAAAACATTATCTCATCTTTATCCAGGAATCTTGAAACCTTTAAAGATATCTTGCTGTTGGAAAAGTCTTTAACTCGCTGTTGTTGGCGTGTTTAGAACCAATGGAAGCAGAAAACACAGCGGATTTCTATACAAGAGTCAGCGTATTCATTCACTCAACCATGAACCCTGTGCCTCTTTCTTTCTTTCTTTCTTTCTTTCTTTCTTTCTTTCTTTCTTTCTTTCTTTCTTTCTTTCTTTCTTTCTTTCTTTCTTTCTTTCTTTCTTTCTTTCTTTCTTTCTTTCTTTCTTTCTTTCTTTCTTTCTTTCTTTCTTTCTTTCTTTCTTTCTTTCTTTCTTTCTTTCTTTCTTTCTTTCTTTCTTTCTTTCTTTCTTTCTTTCTTTCTTTCTTTCTTTCTTTCTTTCCCCCCCCCCACCCCCCCTCGCCATGGCAGGTTCAAGGAGCACCTCAGCAGCCACGATCCCCAGGAGGTGCTGTCTGCGGAGGAGTACGAGGATCTGCGGGCGGAGTGTCGACAGAGCCAGAAGGCGGAGCGCGCCGAACAGGCCCAGGAGGTGGAGGAGGAGCGGCCCCCGGGGGAGGAGGAGCCCTCCACGCCCGAGAACCACGACTCGGTGAGTGGCCCCTCGCTGGCACTCCGACGCTCGCGTTCATGTTCGCCTCAAAAATATGTGGAATGTGGCGCCCCGGGTAGAGCGCGCGACCATCAAGGCTCATTCCTTACGCCGGCGACCCGGGTTCGATTCCTGCCCGTGGTCCTTTTGCGGCGGGTCCTCACCTCAGGATAGGGTAGTTGTGCCTAAGGTGTCGGACTCGCAGCCTGAGCCCAAACGTGCTGGGTTCGATCCTCCATGTCCACAGTCTAACCTGTAGGCGTCCTTGGTCTGCTCCACAATGACATGTCTCTGAAGTCCCTGAGTCGTTTTGAATAGCGTCTGCTAAAGGACTTAATAGCAGAACAATTGACAAGGTAGTGTTTTGTGAACACTGTGAAATGTCAAGTAGTGAAAATACCCCTGACCGCTTGGCTGAACCTTGGATCAAAGTGGGTATGCAATAGGTGGGCTCCTAAGTCATCTCTATTGCATTGGAGACACTCTGCTGTCAGTTTATGCGTGACATTTGTACTTTCTGTGTACACACATTAGTGTACACTTAACCCATCAATGTTTTGTCGAGAGGTTCATTTAAAAATGAAGACACTAAACAGGACCCTTTGGTGAACGGAGTGATACCGGCTGATGTATTCGGGGGATTGTGTTTGTCGGTGGCATGTTTCGATGAAGGACTCTTTGAATGTCCTTGCAGGAGGAGCTGATGCAGAAGATCAGGGAGCAGGTGGTCGCCCGTAGGGACCTGGTCTACCAGCACAACGAAGGAGAGGTCCGCAAGAGGTGGCACTATGAGGACGCAGTGAGTACACGCCTTCTGTCGGCCAGATCTCGGTGGCATTTTCAACTGCTTCTCGCCCACCACTCATCAATCAAAGGCTTGTGAGGGCATTGTTTCCTTCTTCTCTCTGTGCAGAGTTGCGCAGACTGACAGGTTGTGTGTTTCTGTCTCAATGTGCCACGCAAACACCGACTAAAATCTTGAAGCCTTAAGTGGGAAAAGTAATGCCGCCGCGGTTTAAGTTCAAACGCGCACTACTGTCTGTGGAGGCATTCAAAACTAAAATCACACGCAGTTGAACAGAAGCCCTGAGTGCACCGACACTTAACACTCACATACGACACTCCCGTAACCCATAAACAAAGGTCTGTTGTTGTCCCTACCACTCGATGGCTCCCTGTGGTTACGAGCAAAGTCATGCTCCCTCCCTAGTCATTCCTTCAGTCTCTTTCATCCATGTGTCGTACATGAGCGGATCATCATGTGACGGGTGTTTTTCCTTCAGTCCGACTGTTTTCCTCTGTCTTCTGCTCCCCTCTTCACTGACCCCTGTGGTGGTGTAGATCAAGCGGCCTTACTTCCACGTCAAGCCCCTGGACCGTGTTCAGCTGCGGGCCTGGCACACCTACCTGGACTGGGAGGTGGCCCAGCTCACCGCGGACACCAAGGAGCCCGGCCAAGGTGAGGAAACGATGGCCGTGATGACCCTGTCAGTCAGATCCTATTGGGTGTCCGTGTTGGTTACTGTGATGAATTTGAATAATTATACGAAGGTGGATATAGGGATGCATGGAACGTCAGGGACAGGGTCCTTTAGTTGTCCGGCCAATATTTTCAGTCCTAGTCAGCGGAGATTACACATCTGTCCTGAAAATCGATGAACATGAACATTTGGGGGTTTTGTTGAAAAATGCAAAAAAAGAAATGCTTTTGTTGTTCTGTGTGCGTAAAAAAAAAAAAGATATATATATATTTAAAAAAAAGCATCAATATGACACCTTGTCGTTTTGACACACCACCCCCACAGAGCCCAGCCAGGAAGCCGAGGAGGAGGGGTCAGAGGTTACGCCGCCGGCTCAGGAGACGCCGGAGAGCAGTGGAGAGCACCCTGTGGTCGCCGTTGACGACCACAGGGTCCGCATCCTGTTTGAGCGCTGCCTGATCGCCTGCACACTCTATGAGGAGTTCTGGACCCGGGTGAGAGAGAGAGAGAGAGAGAGAGAGAGAGAGAGAGAGAGAGAGAGAGAGAGAGAGAGAGAGAGAGAGAGAGAGAGAGAGAGAGAGAGAGAGAGAGAGAGAGAGAGAGAGAGAGAGAGAGAGAGAGAGAGAGAGAAGAGAGAGAGAGAGAGAGAGAGAGAGAGAGAGAGAGAGAGAGAGAGAGAGAGAGAGAGAGAGAGAGAGAGAGAGAGAGAGAGAGAGAGAGAGAGAGAGAGAGAGAGAGAGAGAGAGAGAGAGAGAGAGAGAGAGAGAGAGAGAGAGAGAGAGAGAGAGACGAGATGAACATTGAGGGTAGAATCCCTTTTTTAGAAGGGATGCCTTGATCTATGATGATCTGTCTGGCATGTCTGAACAATTTTCTTGATGACAGTCACTTGGGTTCATAGCGGTCAAGCGGTCATGTCATCTGTGTGGCGCTTGCTGGCGCTCTCAAAAATGCTGGCGTGAGCGGCACAACGGAATGTCACATCCGGATGATGAGCCGTGTGGAGCGTCTGGTGGATGCGTGCTATTGAGCGCTTTGTCTTGTTCTTCACCTGCAGTACGTCCAGTACCTAGAGCCCAAGAGTGTGGAGGAAGCACGGGCCGTGTACCGCCGCGCCTGCCTGGTCCACCTGACCCACAAACACACCATCCACATGCACTGGGCCACCTTCGAGGAGAGGCACGGTGAGGCGGGGAACGAGGCCGCCCAGCGGGATCACGAGCTTCCTTTTTACGATCCCAAATGAAAGGCCACCAATGGAAGGGAACAGTCCCCCCCCCCTCCCCAAACAGTCCTGCTCTGTAGTTCAGTGGTTATACTTTGATATTTGATGTTCCTTTTTAAATATTCTTTACAGATGCAACGAGATTGGGTTGCAACGAGATACACTGTATTCTAGTATCCCAATCAATTACACTAGCCCTTCAAGAGAGGTCCAGCATTTATGGCAATTTGAAAGCACACATGACCCTCCGCCTTGCGCGTTGGACTGTGCAAAAGTACATGGACATGAAAATGTATAAACCAGCTGAATTCATATCCCCCCCCCCCACCTCCCTTCCCCCAACAGGGGACCTGTCAGAGGCTCGGCGTGTGTTGGAGGCGCTGGAGACCACCCTACCGGGACTGGCTGCCGTCCGGCTGCGCAGGGCGGGGCTGGAGAGACGGGCGGGCCACCTGGACCAATCGGAGGCCCTGCTGAGGGACGCAGTGGCCGAGTCCCGGGAGAAGCCGGCGCTACACGCCTTCTACTCCATCAAGCTGGCGCGCCTGCTGCTGAAGCTGGGCCGCAACCCCAGCAAAGCCCGCGCCGTGCTGCACGACGCCCTGGAGCTCAGCCCGGTAACCCGAGCTCTACCCTGTTACCCCACCTCTACCCTGTTACTCCACCCCTACCCTGTTACCCCACCTCTACCCTGTTACCCTACCCTGTTACCCCACCCCTACCCTGTTACCCCACCTCTACCCTGTTACCCTACCCTGTTACCCCACCCCTACCCTGTTACCCCACCTCTACCCTGTTACCCAAATTATACCCTGTTACCCCACCCCTACCCTGTTACCCCACCCCTACCCTGTTACCACAGCTATACCCTGTTAACCAAATTATACCGTTACCCCACCTCTACCCTGTTACCCCACCTCTACCCTGTTACCCCAGCTCTACCCTGTTACCCAAATTATACCGTTACCCCACCTCTACCCTGTTACCCCACCTCTACCCTGTTACCCAAGCTATATGCTGTTACCCCACCTCTACCCTGTTACCCCAGCATAATGGACCAATCCACTTTTGTGGATTGGTCCATTTCCAACCCATTTGCACGTTGGCTTTACACCAAATTGAACTGTATTAGAATGTATTAGGTCTTTCTTTTGAAGTAGCAGCATCTTCAGTGCGTGAGGTGGAGCTTACCGTTGGCTACCTGGTGGCCGAAGGGACACATTCTCACATGCTCACCCCCATGCCTCTTCCCCACCCTGCCTGGGGTCACCGCCCCCGCTCCAGGACAACGGCAAGCTGTACATGAACCTGCTGGAGCTGGAGGCGTCCGGGGACCCCCGCTCCTCGGCCGGGGCGGTGCAGGAGTGTGTGACCAGGGCCCTGGCGGCGCCCCTCTCGCCGCGCACCAAGACGGCCTTCTCTCAGAGGGGCATGCAGTACGCCGAGGACTACGGCACCTCCATCCAGAGGTCAGAACCGACCCCCCCCCCCCCCCCACCCCCCCCACCTGCTCTGAGCTGCTGGCCAATCGCCGGTTTTGCATGAATTGCGTTTTTCGATCAGCTAGAATTGGACACCAAGTGATATCACCTCCTGTGGTTTTTAAGTAGTATTTAAGGAGCCAGTGAACCCACGGCTTCAGCTGGAATTCGAGGGTTTGGGGTTTTGGGCTGAGAGTTCTAGGAAGGACGGGGGGGGGGGGGGGGGGTGGGGGGCGTGTTGTCCCCATGGTTACGGCCCACAGCATATTTGTGATACTTTTGTCGTTGTGTGTGAGCGTTAATAATGAGCGGCGATGTTGTGCATGAAATGCGCCACACGCCGTGGCGAAGGTGTCCGGGAATCCTAACCCTCACTCGTACGCCGGCATTAAATACACCGCTGCCCAGACAGAGCTTCACCACACACACACACACACACACACACACACACACCGTGGCGTTACGCTGTAAGTGTCCGAAAACGTTCTCTCGGACGCCGTAGTCAACCGCTGCCCAGCGCTACACGTCCACACACACACACACACACCGTGGTGTGTGTGTATGTGTGTGAGAAAAGTGTGTGTGAGAGAAAGGCAAAAACATCGGATTTTACCCCTTTTTTTTTCTCTAAATTGGGGTCTTATTTCAGTAACGGTGATAAAATGGCATAGATTACTATGTTGATGATCATATGAAGACAAATTACCACGTAAAAACGGTTTTGGGTTCACTGGCTTTTTAATGTACCGGTTTTACATGTTTAAATTATGAAATAACTATCATTTGGGAACAAAATGATATTCGTAATGAGACCATGAAGGTCTATAACAGATGAGAAAACAGCAATATCCTGTGTTGACTGCAGTCTGTGTGGTTGGATCAATATGAAGCTCTTCATTCAGGCATAAAATAAGAAATGTACATAGATCTGTACATATTAGAACTGTGACCCTGAGAGATCCTTCAACCCTTGCCCTCCCCAGTGTGCTGGCCATCTACCAGGACCACCAGAGGCTTCTGAAGGAGCTGAACCCTAAGAAGAGGAGTGCTGAGAACGGGTGAGAGAGGAGGCGTGTGTATACTCCATAAACATCTTTGACGACGCTGGTCTGCATCGGGCATATCTGATATGAGTCATTTTGAATTTGAGCAGTGAAGAAATAATTTGCTTGCAAAACCTTTCCCTTCTCGACCATAACCATAAAGATGGTGGACGTGGAGTAATTTTAAATGCAACATTTGAAATGGGACAACCTAATAGATTTGAGCTCTTCATTTTGCATGTTGTGTGCCAATCACTGCCCCTCCCCCCCACCCTCATCTAATGGGATTCCACTGGATTGGTTGACAGGGACGACGAGACGGAGAAGCTGATCAAAGCGGACGACGGCTCTGCTGTCGCCGCGGGGCAACAAGTCCCGCCCACCATGCCCCACGTCCCCATAACCACGCCCCCGCCCCCTGTGATGGGCAGTGACGCCAGCTCCCAGGGGCCCTACGGGGCATACAGCAGCTGGTACCAGGTACGCCAAGAAAGACTGTTGAGCAACTATTCGGCCTTTTAAAAACCTGCGTTAGTCAGGCTGTGTGTGTGTGTGTGTGTGTGTGTGTGTGTGTGTGTGTGTGTGTGTGTGTGTGTGTGTGTGTGTGTGTGTGTGTGTGTGTGTGTGTGTGTGTGTGTGTGTGTGTGTGTGTGTGTGTGTGTGTGTGTGTGTGTGTGTGTGTGTCTTTCTTTGCATTTGATTGTTTAAACAAGATGCGGGGATTTCAGCAACACAAAGATGCGGTTATCTCAGACTTGTGTTCTCATTGCAGCAACCTCAGTACGGAAGCTACGGCTACCAGAACACCTGGAACTACAACCAGGGGTACTACCCACCCAGCTAAGTAGAAGCAGAGTGGGGGGCAGGGGGTGACCAAGAGCGGCATGACACCCAAGGAGGCATGACACCCACCAGAGGCCACAGGAAGCAACCCTTAACCCCCACACACACAATTTCCTTTCCGTTGCCATCCTTCCACTGGAGTCACCGGAATTGTGGGTAATCTAGCTGTGGCTGCTTATCATCCCATGTGGTTGATTTGGAAGATGGAGAAAAAGAGAGCGAGAAACATAAAGGACACTTGGTCGCACATGCTCAGTCCATAGTTCAGTGTTGTCTGTGGGGGTTTCGCCCCAAAATATGACGTTCACCCTTGACAGTTTGCATTTGCTCTTTTCATCTGCCCTGGGTGAAATTCCCGGCAGAATCTTTTTATTTTATTTGTATTTAAGAGGTCCCTCATGTAACCTCTTGGGTTTTAATCAAAACTATTTTTGTATGTAATTGCAGCCCCTTCCATCCAAATTGTAATGCTGTCCGTAGTATTCAGCCCCTTTAAACTAGTATGATTGGTGTACTGCATCATTCCACAGACTAGGCCAGCCATTTTGTTTTCGTGTTCTTCTAATGTGTATATAAAGGTGTTTTATAGTGTCTCAGTAATGGCGCTTCATTTGTGTCGAGTTTCTCCCAAGTTTGCAACGACGAACGTCTTAAACCAGCTCTTCCACCAAGCCAATGGGAGAAAAAAAAACCCTGCTAATGGGATGAGGGTGGTCCCTGGAATATCGCCTTGCTTTTGGGCAATGGAAGAAAAACACAAATTCATTACTTCCTCAGTAGTACTATACTAGAGTGGCGAGATGCCTCGACCTTCTTCGTGTGAGTTAATGAACTACACAGTGCTGTTTCACAGTCAACCCATCCTTAAAAGTCATGTTTTCACACAGGGACAACCTTGTGTAACAGTTGGTTTCTTTTTTTTTTTGGTAATACTTCTGCTTGTTCCTCTTTTGCCATTTTTAATAAAGAGGAGTGTATACCCGAAGCAAAGAGGTGTTCTCCACTTTTAGGTCCGTAGCAGGACAATATCTTTACAACATTCAGCTTATGATACAGCCGTAATGCTGCATCGATGGGTAGAAAATGGTCTGTTGAATTCAGTCAGGCATTTCTTTATTTGAAGCGGGTCCTTGGTGGTAGCACGGACATAACTCAAAGTTCTGTGAGTATATAAAAACATCTTGCAAAGCAGAGAATATCACAGAATAAGGAGAATCAGAGGTGGGACTCCACACAGCCCCTGCGTCATGACTAATGTTTGAGGGAACCTTTGAATGGTTTAGTGTTTTATAGATGTCCTTTTTATGTTCTGGGTGGAGCGCTACATAGCGTAGCAACGAATCAATGTTAAATTTTTTCTTACATCAACAGCAAATACCACCCATTGTTTTAACTATATCAAGAAATGATGTTTACACTTTTCCCTATTTAGACTTTATTTTTGTCATGGCCATCTGATAAAAGGGAGGACTTTTATAGTCCTGAGTACAAACTACAGCGCCTCATATAGTTAAAACAACTGATTGGTTGATTGGTACGCTAAAGTAGATTCCCCCCATAATCCCACCTAACAATCCACCCATGCGCCATATGCAGGCTTGGCTCATTTGACTCTGCTGTCCAGTTCCCCCCCTGGGCTCTTATTTTGAAGTAGCAGAAGTCATGGCGAGGTAGGCTCACATAGCATCTCCAGATGCAACCCCTCACTTCTTAATGACGACCAGCACAGCCGTAGGCACCAAACCTACAGCAACAAAAAGATGAGTGAAAACATAATTATGGTTCTGCTTAAACAATTCAATTCAAAAGTGCAACATTTACATTCAAAACAAACTGCTGACGGTTGGCACATCGGATTTGCATTTAGTCATTTAGCAGACACCTTTAAGCAAACCTCAAACAACTACGAATGCAGCGATTCTTGTTTCTCACTTGTTAAGTCACAAAGACACCCGAGATGGAAGATGGAGATGTCCCAACGGAACGCATTCTGAATTCAACGAGCGGGTCGCGCTCACCTAGCTCTTTGAGGGGCTTCTCCATGTCCAGCTCGGTGTAGACCTGGCGCGGGTAAGGCGACAGCAGGGTGAAGTCCTGGCCCTCGGGCGTGTTGCCGTTCATCTGCACGTAGACGCGCACCGCCGCCAGCGGCTCCTGCGCCTTGAACACGGCCGTGAGGGCCGAGCCGTCCAGCAGGCGCACCTGCGTCACACGGAGAGGTGGAGAACACATTCACGTCACTGCTGTGCTGGTCCACAGGTCTTGGAAAGAAATGGGAGTGGCTCTTAAACAAGATCAATGACATCCAAGAGCCCCCACATTATTAGTACATGTCTAGCATTCTATGGCCCAGTTACGGGAAATAGTTTGGCTAACTCACTCCTATCTGGCCGTTACCAAATTGTTCTACTGTTGATACTGTTTGAATTAATTTCAGCTTATACATTTCTACTACTCTTATTGTGATAGAATCTGATACTTCAATTTCATGTCCTTGCTGCTGTGGCACCCACATTTCACGTGGCGGATCGAAAGTAGTATCTTATCTTACATAGACTGTACAAGACTAGCATTTGGAACCTGGGTTCAAATTGCTATGATTTGATGACATCGTCGTCTTGCACCAATCAGAAACAAATTATAATAACTTGATTTTCCCCTCGTCCCGTTGTGTGTGTGTGTGCGTGCGTGCGTGCGAGCATCTGAAGGGCCTACCTGTATCCTACATTCATCGTACTCCTTCTTGGTGGGCGGGGGTCCCTGACCCCCCACTGGTGACGAAGGGCTGGGCTGCACAGGGGACGATGTGGACTCGGCGCCTTGCGGGACACCCCCCCCAAACTGACAAGTAACAAAACAACATTTATCTGAGTTACTATGAGAATTAAAGGCAAGGCATGTTGGTAGTCTAGGAAAAGGTGTAACCCATTTTGAATGCATTGGCTGGTTTCACTTATAAACAAGGATAAAGAGTTACCTTTTTTGCCCTTTCCTCTCGGTCACGTGCAATCTTATCTTTTACTCTTTGCCTGGCGGAAGACAGATGGAGAGAAATGCAGTATGGATCATTTGGGATTAGCGCCGACAATCCAATGATGTACACAATTGAGAGGGCAAAAGTAAGATTATAATCTATTATGTGGAAATTTTTCGTTTGAGAGACAAGCCAAAAAATACTATATATATATATATATATATATATTTCACCCTCAACTGCCTGAAATTATGAAAGTTATACTAAATTGTAACTACACTATTGTTATTGAATGCTTCTGTTGATTACAGAGCTTTGCTAACAACAAACATATTCTTTGCAAGTCATTTGCAATTATCATTATGTAGTCTCATAAATCTAACCCTAACCACAACAAATGTGTTATGGCTGACCATCGATTGGAAGAGACGAAGAAACTCAGTCAAAAAGGTTATATGTGTTGAATGCTGTCATGGCATAATCAAATGACCACTAGGGACTAGTAGGGACTGATTACAGGACTCTTCTACACCGTAGTGCTGCCGCAGCTGATCATATTGGAGGTCTACTTAAAAAGAGTCCCTCCGAAGTGCACACACAAACAAAACTTCGCCCATAGCCGGTGAAATGTCCTGTCCTGACACCAACGTCCTGGGACCAAGTGTCTGTAAAGACACTAAGTCCAACCCGTGCGAAATACATTTGTTAAAATCACCTTCTGAAACCTCGATATTCTCACTCTCGAATTGGTTTCTCTCCGAGGCCGGACGAATATCTCCTTAACAAAACAGGAAACCCAGCGTAACTCCCCCCCTCCCACTTACTGGCTTCCGGTGCAGTCTCCCCCCGAGAAGTTTGGCTATAGCATTGTCTGGATCTGAGAATTATCATTATGTAATGTGATAGAAAGTCCAGTTCAAGCGAGACTCACATACGTTATGTCCATGAATCTGTTGCTAAATACATACTTGGCCATCTTGTCCTCCATCTTCTCCCTGCTGCGCAGGTCGGCCATCTTCTTCATCTCGTCGTCCTGCAGCTTCTGTTTGATCTGCAGCAACTCTTGGCCGTGCTTCCTCCTCTGCTTCTCCCGCTCCACCTCCTCCGCCCGCTCCCGCTCCCGCCGCTCTGCCTGCTTCAGCCGCATCAGCTCCTCCAGCCTGCACACACACACACAACACACATGGATGCATGGAGAGGAGAAACCATTGATGGCTCCTAGTTAAATTGACTGAGGAAGAGACACCCCGCTTTAGATGCCATCCATCTCCATATCCAACACACACACACAGCTGTATTTTTGCCATATTCTTTGTTAGTGGACACCCAGATTCATTCCACACAACAAACATAGGGTGAAAAGGCAGAGACAGGTCACAAGTCAAGATTAAAGTCTCTGCATAAAGGGGATGACAGGGATTTCCGTCACCCAAACCCATTTATAGGCTTTGATGGAGACAGTAACCAGTAACGGTGCAGCCATGCCTTCTGACCTTTTCACTTGCTCACGCTTTTCCTCTTCTGTCATTGGTTGCCTTGTATCCCCATCCTGGGTTTCTTGTTCCATGTCTACAACTTCTGTTCCTGAGAAGACGAAAAATATTGCAACGTTCATAAAAAGGGTTTTTATGATTGGGTATGAAAAAAAGGTAAACCATTAAAACCGTGCCTGGGTCAGCAATCGTGATGTTAACAGATAGTGAGGCTATCTGCAAACTTCCTGGTTGCCTCCATGACCACTAACTTGACACTAACCTTCAGCCGTGTCTGCTACTGTGGGCTGTGCTGGACTGGCCTGGTCTCCCACCGGACCCCCAAGGGGGATCCCCGCAGGGGGCACATACGGCTCATCGATGTCTGGGTCACCCTCGTGCTCCATTAACCTACGGATGTCAATATCACAGGTGCAATTCTACAAACATCTTTCTGATCTACCGCCACAGAGTCAGTGGTTAAGTTAAGAGTATCGAAATGGGTCTGAAGAGGGAATGATGAGCAGAATATACATTCTTAACAGGTGCTATTAGAGTTTGACGAGAACTGAATATTCCCATTGCAGCGTCTCGCTGTCCTTTAGACACATACAAATAAGCGCATACCAGTTTTGGCCTACAGAGGTAACACACAGTTCTTCTACAAACAAACATTGAGCAACACAGGTACCCAACCGACTATCCAGCATGCATGTTGGGGCAATTCAATGAGAGAGAGAGAGAGAGAGAGAGAGAGAGAGAGAGAGAAATCAATAACTAGTATTCCTAAATCCTATATTTAACTGCCATTTAGAGTCACGTTTTCTATACAGTGTAAAATATTGTACAACTATTTTTTTTAATCGACTTATTGAATCGTGCTCATTCCTCACAGTATTAGGTTATAATTACCAGTCCATGGCTCGCTCTATTCCCTGGTTCCCTGTGTTTGCCACCGCTCTCTCCCTGTAATAAAGGGTGATTAATACATTAACTTCGCGGTGTAGTAAAAAAAATTACTTAAAAAAAAAACGTTCAACCGCTAAATTAGTCATCCTTTTCAGAATATCACTCACGCTCTGTTTCTGCCAAAGCCCATTTCCAACAGGCTCTCTAGGGTTGATAGTTCTGCCATCTTCTCTGGGGAAACAAAACCCCGGTTGGACAGATTATACGACCACTGCTTTTATAGCCATTTATGTAGTTGGCTAATATAACGTTAGCCAACTACATAATGGGTACCACTCTAACAACAAAACAGTCACTTGGACAAGCTAATTCAATTCATATATTTGATTCCTTGTCCACATAAGGGAATACAGAAAAATTATGGCAAAATAATGTTAAGTATAACAATGTATATCAGCGTCAGTTTAATTGAATACCTGTTTATCCATGGTGATCTACCAAAACTGCGAGCTAAATTTAGCTACTACTTGGCTAACATTTTAAGCAGGGAGGCTAGCAAAACATATGACCCAGCACTGTCTAATAATACCGAATTTATATTTATGAATAATGTTTTTAACTCCTGTACTTTAATTTATGGGTAAGCATAGGGTATCAACATATACAGATTAGTTTATTTTAGCTATAGTGTTGAATTGATAACATTTAGCTACTCACAACAGTCAGCACAGCATCTACAGTACGGAAGCCTTGTGAGGTTAACAAACCGCACTTGAATTAAGTTTGCACGGCTCTGTTGTATGACTGCCATCTATTGGTTGCCGTAAGAACAACTTCCTGTTTTAATCTTAACCAAGCCGATAGACCACCGTTAGTTACCCTGGACGTGTATATATGTAGACAACATTATTCAGTACTTAAAAGAGTGCAATAAGTCTATAGCCTACAATTACATTTGAATAGAGGTGTGTGTGCGTTATCATGTATACGTGAGTGTGATCGTGGGTGTGGGTCAAACTGGGTGTGACAGCATCATTTTACCTTTGCATTGGTTTTATAGTGTCTGCTTCTATTGCAGCTCACGTAGCCTAGCCTAGAAGTGTTTGCTCAAGTGTCTGAAAATGGTCACGAGTAAGCTGAATAAACCGGTTGCCTTAGTACAATGTCAGATGGAATGTTATTTTAAGGTTGGCTGAATCAGTTGAAAGTATTACGTTTTGTAAATCTGTATGAAAGATAATGTACATTGTTGAGATTTTTATTTGATAGTTATTTAGAAAAGGTATAGAGCCTATGGGTGTGGTGGTTTCCCTCGCTCTGGTACTACAAATGTCTTCAAGTACCAGTAAACGTGTCTTCAATCAAGTTTACTAGTACAACCTGCATCTCAGAATCTACCGGGTTTCAGATAATACGATGAGATCAAGGAAATATAACATCAGTACACTCTCTCATAAAACCCACTATAGCTGGCTAACATCTCACACAACACCAAACGAAATACTTCAGTATATTGCTATACAGTTCATGACAATGTCTACAAAAAAGTCTTGCTCTAGGTCCAAAGGCTGTTTTGTTTTTATGGATGCAGAGGTATCACGCCTCAAGAGCGGGGACAGGGGACTGGATGTGCCTAGGGATTCACAGAGAACCCTGGGGTCTAGGTTCAGCTTTGTTCTTGTGATACTGTCCGGTCAAACACCCCTCAAGAACCATTAAACCCTTTTCAGTTTCACACTCCTAACTGATAGGTATAATATATACCTAAATTAGGACATTACAAGTGGAGTAGAAGAGTTCCTATTGTTTTGAATTTACAACTCTTTTACTATCTATGACCCTTGCCTTGTCATGAGTATTTTATTGTACAAATCGACCATGTACTACACATGCACTATGACCTTTCCTCAACTTATGCCAACTTCCACCACTTCCAAATTAACCTCCCCCACCACCCCACCGTCACCCCTAATGTATAGCTATTCAAGCCTAGTACTATAACTATTAGAAACTTTAATTCTTAAATCAGGCCTCTAGTCATGACAGTATAGAGAGTGAGAGGCGGCTAGATTTGAATTATGGGAAATGCTGACTTGCATCTGGTTTTGGCCTCGCTTCAAGCTGTATGATGTTAGGTCATCCTCGTTTGTCAGTGGGAGTTCAACAGAATGCAGTTGGCTGTACTTTATGGGCTGGGCCGGTTACCTATTTACCGTAAGTGTAATGATTAATGACTTTCTCCTCGACACAGTCTTAAGCAGGTCTTAGCCGCCACTGTTTCAGAACTACGGGACAGAAAGACACAGTGTGTATTGCTACTCCTTCTCGTCCCTGCTCGACTTTTTTGCTGCTCTTTTCTTCTAATAGGCCTCCTATCTTCTACCTTTTTTTTATCATCCAATCTAACTAAAGGTGTGTTTTTGGTAAGTATGCATTCAGCTCAATCATCTAATCATTGTGATGTTTATTTTAATGTTTTAGGTGCCGTTTACTTCATGTAGACTGACTATAATGTTGTAAATGAGAGATCTTGTATCTCTAGATTCAAAGTAGTTTTTTTGTATTGCGGTTTCTTATCAATAATTAAAGATTAACTAAGCTGGCACAGTGAGAAAAAAAGAAAACAAGGGAAGGAAAGGGAATGCTTTTGGGGAAAGGGAACAGTAAATGGAAAGGATCCTTTCTATGTGCTTGCTTGTTGTAATGTTTGCCCCCCTTCTTCTGTTAAGGGTTACAGAGACAAGTAGTGAAATCACAGTAAATCATTAGGACGACGTTCTTTCATTAATTTGCAGCCGTTATGAATCCTCAATTAATTCACATGCTTGAAAGGGGAATTAAAATTGGCATGAAAAAAAGTAAGAAAATATTACTGAAAGCAACTCATAGCCAGACAAGCACAGGTAACCAAAGACAATGCACCCTTTTCACCCTTATAAGTAGCACCTGTGTTTGAACTAACACGCCGTTCCATTATCTTCACAGCATCAGTGCTGTTAGTTACACCATGATTTATCGAATCAAATGATCACACTTTCAGCCATTCCATGGAGCTCTCTCACTAGCTGCCGAAAAGAGCTGTCTAACAGGTGGAAAAAGCCCTTCCTCCTTAGTTAGTGTATTATTGTCGTATCTCATCCAAATACATATATATATATATACATATATATATATTGTTTTGAATAGGATATGATTGTCAGGGCTCAGAAGCCAAATCTGTTTGGACTCTGAACCAAATACTTTCACAAAAGGCAGAATGTTTGGTTAAATTCGCTCATTTAAAAGTTACAGCACAATGCCTCCGTGGGTCTTTGGGGATCACTATGTCTTAAATCAAATTGACGGTGCGGGAGGGCTAGTGAGAGGCTGATCAGGAAAACAGTGCAGGAGGCCTGTGTCAGGCAGCGAGATGAACAGCGTTGAAGGGCCTCATCAATCAAGGTCACCCGCTCTTCCGTCAAATTGCTTTGTGACCGTTTTTCCGCCCATGAGAGGGGTTAAAGTTGAAATCTCAAGGCAGGGAAGAGAATCCAAGACACTATTGTAGCTACGGTGTACGCGATTTTATAGTGCACACTCATCTTTTGTTGCTCCTTTTTCAAGGTGCTATCACAGCATGTAAGTAAATTATTAAATGGACGGGATTGCACAGGTCAATCACTTTCGGTGGGGGTGGTGCGCCCTTTCAACTACCAATAAAGCGCTTCCTTTTATTCAGCCAGCGAGTGACTCAGATTTTATGTGCATTATATTGGAAAGTTGCTATCAGCTCAGCAATAAAAATATTGATTAGGGAAGACAAAGGTCTTACACTATTCTTTATTGGGTATTCTTATGGTCTAAGTTGCATTATCACATGATGGCTCGCATGTCAAATCGAAAATAAAATGATTTGGTCAAGCCGAGTCAGCAAAGTTCCTTATTCACCAAAAGAGGGCAGTGTTGTCTCGTGACATTTGAGATGCACTGTATTCTTTCTGTTTGTGACTGGCGCTGGGGGCTTTCTTTGTCTTATGGCCACAATAAAAGCCATTAGATGAATTACAATATATTGTAACAACCATCCTGTAACAACCACCCAGAAAGAATAGCTAATATTGCTTAGCTATTTCCGTGGATTCATTGAACGTCTTACATAAATACAACAGTAGGCTAAGCAACAAAGCACACACCACAAAGGGAAGTAGCCTACTAACACCGAGCATGTTGACTGTCAATCAAATGTGATTATCGGATGGGAAATGTAAATGTAATTTTGTACTTTTGCAGATGCAGAGAGGCCAGATGTTTTCTCTATCTTGCTCACTGCGGTGGTGTTACTTTCTATATCATTACATTGTCCACAAGTGGTTGTCGGTGGTGCATGTCAACCCAAGTGCTGCAGCTGGAGTGTGGGTCTCACCAGCTGTAACAGCATCTCCATATGGATGAATCTCTGGCTTCCAGTGGAGCTGCTGTTATCTGTGGAGGGACGCCTGTGGTCATCCAGAACCTGCTGGGGGGTTTCCTGTAGTTTCCAAATGCCCTGTCACTGTCACAACGTGTCACGTTTTATGTTTTGAAATAAGCCTTTCTTCATTAATTAGTTCTATGCAACACCCTAAACGTATTTCTTCCTTGCAATAAAAAAAGACTAAAGTTATATTATTTGTCTCATTTTTCCAAAATGGCAAATTGTATTTCATAGTAATGAAATAAAAGTATTATTCTCTTTTCATAGACTTATCTAAAATGTATTTGGATAATATTATAAAATCAATGATGGCCTACTGAAACAGATAAGATAGCATATGAGATAATCACAATTGTCAGATCTAGAAATACCAAATGAAGCCTAACTATAACATAGTACTGTATAGCATTAGCATATGTGCAAAGGCGTATTTAGGCCTACTAAATACTTTACTGCTAGGCTACTTAACAAAATAAAACCCTGTTGAAAAATTATTATGATCATCATATTATCATAATCATATTATCAATATTGTTATTACTAGTAATAGTAGGACTAGTGGCAGCAGTAATAAGCTCAGAAGCATTAGTTAGAATAAGAAGTGTGCGTGCGTGTGTGTGCGTGCGTGTGTGTATGTGAGCGCGAGATTTAGAATACATTCCAAAAGTTACCATTTTCCTTGTTCTAATTAGAACCATAGCCAGTGATGACGAAGATGTTACAATGTATTTTTGATTCAAGTGTTGTCCAATGGATCCACGTTCACCCCGTCGGGCCTTTATTTTGAAATAGCAAGTACTTTTCCGGTATCTGAGTGTTGTCCTTTTGTGGTTCGTCACGTAAACTGTCAGCCGGTAGCTACGCTAGTTAGCTGAGAACAACACACGGGATTACATTTTTTTCCCCCATTTAACCTGGGTGTAGGGAGAGTTTGTTAATCAAATATAAATACGATGAATTTCAGAGAGGTAGAATAGGAAGTGACCTTGGCTAACGTGAGATAAAGAGGGTGCCTTGTCTGAATGATTGACCTGAAAGTGTGTTGCTAGCTAGTTCTCGAAGAAGAGGGTGGGGACAAAACTTAAAGACCTCGCCCTTTCGTTCCTTCACATCAGCAGGGTGCTCTTGACGGTGTGACAGTCCCAGGCCACAATTAAACCAGATTCAAACCTAGGGAGAGACTGACACCGTCGTGTCAACCAAGGGCAACGCTACAATGTTCAGGAAAAACGGAAAGAAAGACCCCGAACTGTTCCAGAATGTATCGGAGGGGCTGCGGAAACTATACCGGACCAAACTATTTCCACTGGAGGACACTTATCGATTCCACGACTTCCACTCTCCGGCACTTGAAGATGCCGATTTCGACAACAAGCCCATGGTTCTCCTGGTGGGCCAGTACTCCACCGGGAAGACCACCTTCATTCGACACCTTATGGAGCAGGACTTCCCTGGTATGAGAATTGGCCCAGAGCCGACCACTGACTCTTTCATCGCGGTGATGCACGGTGAGCAGGATGGGGTGATACCGGGGAACGCTCTGGTGGTTGATCCCAAGAAGCCCTTCCGCAAACTCAACGCATTTGGGAACGCTTTCCTCAACAGGTAAACAGACACAGACACAGACACACACACACACACACACACACACACACACACACACACAAAGGACCATTCCATTAACACGTCAAAGCAGTTTGATCAAATTCACATAGTGCCGGTCGTATAATATTCACAAGCCATTCCTGTGCTTGTGTATTTGGTTTTCCCTTGTGGACTTCTTCGCTATGCTTCATAACAACACTCTTTCCCTGATTTTAATCAAAACCCCACAAGCCCCTACATGCAACACACTTTGACAAAAAGCTCGGGATTATAATGTTGACCAACTTTCAGCTGTCATTTTGTGACAGCCAGTTTGTAACGTTTCTCCCCCCTGATCATCATTCATCATTCCAATAATTGGTTTAGTGTCTCCATCTATCTTTGTGGGACAGCATCCCTGACTGAAAGGGTTAGTACAAGTCGGTCTTTACAAATGCTGACCAGACGGGCAGGATTAGCTTCCCAGGTTGTAGCAGGCTTGGGCTGAACATTGCAGTAACATTCTTGTACTTTGTACTTTACAGTCACCTCTTGTTGAGCACATGGCAGAGTCACTCAGTGGCAGATGGCTTTGTCTCGCTGTCACAGCATGTCTTTCATTGAACATGCTAAAACTTGTTAGTGATGTTGCTAAGCAACCACAATGACCTTGTCCTGCTGTTAGATATGAGCTGCATAGCATCGAACCCTTTGTACCCTTTAAACTTGACACAACAGCACACCAACTTCACACCAACACCAACACCCCCATGTCTCTTATCTCTGAGTCATGAGGTCTACCTCTATTTAGTATTTTGGCCATCTGTGCTTTGGTGGTGAATATCTGTTAACCCTGACTCTGACAAACCTTCCGGAATCGTCCCCAAAGCGTCTGACTCACACTAAAATGCCCTTTTGCCAAATAATTTATTGGGTCACTACGCAGAAATCATGTTGAGGGAATGTCGACACGTTGGTGGGTATTAGGTAATAGGAAGTTGGTTTGTATTCTATGTTTGGACTTAGAAACCGCAAAAAAAGAAAGAAGATAATACTAACCAAATGCTTTAACAGATATTCAAAACCCAACAGGGCGGTGCTTTAGTGCACACAGATGAGCCAATATCGTTGAGGCCTCTGGTGACATCACATGGCTAGAAGCTGTTTGTATGTGAGCTCATTTCCTTGGAGGTTGTATAGGCCTCTCGCTCGCTCCCTGGCCCTCTTTTCCCAACCCACTGCTTGGTGTCACCTTGTACATGAGCAACCTACCAAACAGATGGCTGGATTTTACACACACACACACACACACACACACACACACACACACACACACACACACACACACACACACACACACACACACACACACACACACACACACACACACACACACACACAAATAGTCTGTCCCTGTAGATTGAGAATGTAAATGGTTTTCAGCCACAGGATGAATTAGGAAAATGTACAAGGCTAATTCACCCTTGTTCCCAGTTAGGCCAATTCTCATGATTCACTGGAATCCCTTTCATCACCTCCTTGGGTGTCTGCTTTGGGCTGTGCTGCAGTGAATGCCGAGGGGGATTTACACTCCTGGAGAGTCATTGAATCAAGACATTTCCATGAGGATACACTGTACGCAAACTCTTGCCCCAAATTAATCTATTTCACACAGTTCCCTTTCTAATAGCAGGCTCATTTCCGCATTGACCCGTTTGTCTCAAACGTGGCCTATGTTTGACTCTGATCGACTCCAGAAGGAAGCAGATAACGGCTTACGCAAACACGGGTCATTGTCCATTCCGAACAGCTTGACAAAGCACTTGGTGCGAGCACGCCGAACAATGGCTGTTCCTCGCCGCTGAGCGACATCGAGGGTCCAATGGTCCACCCTCACCAAAAAGTAACGTATTTTGTGGCCACCCCAATTCACAGGCCCTTGTGTGGAGCAGCACCTTAGGTCTAAAAACCACATGCCATGGTGTAGTCTCTCCAACCACTTTATTTCATTTTTTTCCCCTTTTCAATCCTCACATTCTTTAGGACATTCTCACAGTCTTTAGAATGGAGTGGTTTCCAACTGCAGCTTGGTTCAGCAAGAAGAGTGAGGATCCTAAAGGGTCAGTTTGATAATGGTCTTGTTTTGTGTGTGTGAGGCTGCCACTTTGGGTCCAGTTAGTTTATTATTATCAAGTGTTGTCAAGTCATGAAGCTCTGTAACTACACGCCATCAGCCTGCAGATTAGCCCACAACTACCAGCTTGAGCTCGCTCGTCCCATATCCTATAACCAGTCATTTTATGGAGAGGGTAAACAGAGCCAAGTCAGGTGATAGCCTGCATCTACAATGAGCTCCTTGGATTGAGAAATCCGCATTCCCTCCCCCCACCCCAACTTGCTCCTTATCTTTGCTTTTTTTCAAATCAATACAAATTTACCTCAGATTGCTCGTATCACAACCCGTCTTACATCACAAGCTGTGGCAAGGTCTAAGGATTATCTCTGTCGTTCTCCAAACAACAGTAGGCTAAAACATGATTGGATCTCCTCTCACTGCTAACCTATATCTAAGGCCTGCTTGTGAGTCTGCAGGCTGCCTAGTCTTGTTTGCGTGCTCTCTGTTGAGCCAGTATAGTCAGCAAGGGCAGAGTCAGCAGAGACTATGTTCCGCTCTGCAGTACCTCTGCAACCCCTCCCCCCCCACCCCCCCCCCCCCCCCCCCCCCCCTCTGTCCACACTCCACCGCCTGTTGTTCCTGGACACTCACTGACTCTGCACTTTTTCTAACCCCCTCCCCCCCACTTTGCGGAGAGGGGCTTTAGACACCGGAGAGCCCCCCCATTAGAGCCCCCCCCCCGTCCCCGTCCCCGTCCCTGATGCACCGCTCTGACAAGTTACATTGAACTTGAACGGAAATATTCAACGTGACTTCTAAATGTTATGCGGAGGCACTCAACCTTGTGTGTGCCAGCGCACTCCTCTTCCTGTCTGCTCGTGTGTGTGTGTGTGTGTGTGTGTGTGTGTGTGTGTGTGTGTGCATGTGTGCGTGCGTGCGTGTTTAGGAAGGATTGTGGGGCAGCGTGAGGAAGGTGGGCGTTTGGTGCCGGGGGGGGGTTAAAGGGTAAGGGGTGGGGCAGGAGAGGAAGATCTTCATATGTCATTGCGGATGGAGCGTGACTTCCAGTAACATGCCTTGTGTCTGTGACGTGGGACAACAAATCCCCCACCTATGCCACTATTTGTACCACACTGGATGGGCTTCCACTGTTTTTCCTGGTACTTGAGAGGAAAAGGCGTTCTGGGGCCTCCTTGGGAGGCCCGTTTGCCCTGCGCCTGGCCTTGGGCCCCTCTGACTCAGTATTGTGCAATGGGCTAAAATTTTTTAAAAATACCCTCTTCTTCTTTTTCTTCTTCTTCTTCTTCTTCTTCCTCTTCCAACCTAGAAAAGCTGTGTGGAAAATGTTAGGCTAGAGATAGCACAGAGAATCCCTGCCAAGATTCAGAGGAGATAATCGTCCTCTCCCCCATCTCACACACACATTAGACTTCGCTTTGTGTTATATTTTGACAGCTGCGTGTAGTGTAAACGAATGCCACACCTATACTAGTGACTGGCTCTCTGACTTCATTGACTTTCTCTTTTGTCCTTGGGATTTTTCCTTTTGCCCTCTCCATGTGCTGCGGGACCTCTGTTACTGTGTGTGTGTGTGTGTGTTGACTGACTGACTGACTGACTGACTGACTGACTGACTGACTGTGGTTTTTGCAGCAGGAATGTAAAGGCCAGGTTTTCCCGGTCTTGTGACCTGGCTGCCGTTCTCAGCTTATGTTATGGAGATAGAGTTTTAGAAAGCTCCAGAGACCGCACGCTGCGTGAAGCCATGGGGTCCGCCTCAAACAATCGTCTGCTTTGTGGCCCCAGCTCCGAATCCCCCCCCCCCCCTCTGGCATCACCCCCCATGGAACACGGTTCACTTATCGTCCCGTAATAATACCTTCCCGCTATTGCCTTCGCCCGCTGGCACCCCTCTCGCCTCCTCCCTCTCGCCTCCTCCCTCTCGCCTCCTTCCTCTCGCCTCCTTCCTTGTCTGTCAATCCCTTTAAAGTTGAACAATCTGCCCCAAACAGACAGACACACACACACACACACACACACACACACACACACACACACACACACACACACACACACACACACACACACACACACACACACACACACACACACACACACACACACACACACACACACACACACACTAAAGACACACTAAAGACACACAATGCGAGGACATTGTCCTGTTGACAAGCGTTGCATGACGAGAACAGAGCAGCAGCAGATCAGTGATTGATAATTTGACCGGAACACATTCCCATCATGTTTTCCCATGCCTGTCCACATGGAAATGTAAACACACATCCAATCTTTCTGTAACCTAAGAAAATAAGTGTGTGTGTGTGTGGATGGCTACATCAAAATGATTGCTCTTCCACTGCTAGACACACACACACACACACACACACACACACACACACACACACACACACACACACACACACACACACACACACACACACACACACACACCAGGACGAAGAGTTGTTTCCACGACCTACACTGTGTCGTACTCCCACAGGAAGCCCCCCCCCCCCCCCCCCCCCCCCCCCGGTCTTCCAGCGGCAGGGCTTTTTCCATTTTTACAGTGGGGGCATTCCATGCTCTGATGCCGAGACACTGCATCATAAAGTCTGTTGAATCTTCTTTCTTTAAATGTCGACCTTGTATATTAACCAAACCACACTGCTTTGTTCTTCGCCCTCTCTTTTTCTCTCTCTCTTCCTCTTGTTTTCTCTTTCTATCTGCCTCTTTGTGTCTCTGCTCTCTTGGCAGGTTCATGTGCGCGCAGATGCCTAACCCGGTCCTGGAGAGTATCAGTATCATTGATACTCCTGGAATCCTGTCGGGGGAGAAACAGAGGATCAGCAGAGGTCAGCTTTGCACGTGCACACACTCTTCACACACCCTCACGCACGCTCACACTCATACACTCCCATGCTCACCCGCACCTTGATAAGCTTGCTGTGGCTTACAGTTATACTCCCCCCTTCTTGATGAAACCCCCTGTCAGAGAAGCAGTTAATAGAAGATTGACATATGTTTTTTCCAACCTCATACAAAAATAAAGCAAGAGAAACACGCAGGTGAGAACTATCTGCAACATGTATTTCTTTACATGTAAGGATCACAAAACCATGGGAGCTTAAACACATGGAATACTGTTTTCTTTTTTTGGTTGTGTATTCAGTGGATGGGTTGAAGTTGTCCAACCTGTACCTGAGCTGCTCCTGAACCCCAAAGCCCACCTGATGATCCAGCCATGCAAATGGCGTCCCCTTAATAACAACAACAACAAGGACCCTCATAAGCATGATAGCTGAGAGAGTGAGGCAAAGAGAGGCATGATGGCTGCCTGAGACGCTGAGAGAAAGAGGCCTCCCTCTCCCCCTCCCTCCCAGTGTTACTGTACCTATGACAACATAGGCCGCAGACACTGTCATAAAGTGTCTGACTATTTCTTACCACTTCCCACAACACCTGGCTTTGACCTCAAGTCAGCCACGTGCCTGCCTCGCGCTCGTGTTGAGGTCTTCTTTGTTCTTTAAATCTAGCTGTGGCCTCGGTCTCGGATTCAGTTCTCCCTTTCTTCCGTCGCCATCTTTGCCTTTCTAACTCCGAGGTCCGCATCACGCAGATCGTGTTGCTCGTGAAGCCTACAGCTACTTTTAGTTTATAGATCCTATCCATTTCTGTTCCAAAAGTGCAATAGGATTGAATAATTGTTAGTCCAATTAGTCCTCAGGCAAAAACGTTTTATGCTCATCGTAATAGAAACAGTTGCATACGCGACTTCCTTTGGTGGCTCAACACAATGTGAATGATTGTATTTCTTTGTGTTGCTCCTTTGCTGCATTCAGAAAAATCCTAACAATCAGCGCTTTTCTCCGGTTCCTTTGATGAACCAAGAAACGAGGCCAAAGGTTTAAGGAAAAAAATTTCTTCTCCTTTTTATACCTGTTGCGTACTACATAACAGGAAACTCAAAACAACCGCAGTAGGGAAGCAGGGGATTTATTCTCACACACACGCACACGTTTCATGCATTGCTCACAGGGTGGGTGTTACTCACAGTTTGTCACTTGTCTCTTTTTATTAATCCCCGTGTCTCATGGGAGGGGGTGAGACGGGGAAGGAGAGAGAACCATATTGAAGGGCAAAGCCAATGAGGCAACTGTCAACATTCAGGCAGTTGAAAAACCATCTGATAAGAGAATGAGAGACTGTGTGTGTCTCGAAGGTGACCCATTCAGACATTCATATGGTATATGGAGACACACCACAGGCTATTATCTTTCTATGGATATATATTCATACACTACATGATACACACATAATATGCCTAGAGACACAGAGCTGTCCATGCAGACACATCATCATTTCCCAGTCAAAGTGTGTTGTCTGTGTAAATAAAGCCACCTTACTGTAATAATAACACACACTATGGTTGGCTGACCGGATCGGGCTGCTGAGGTGTGTGTGTGTGTGTGTGTGTGTGTGTGTGTGTGTGTGTGTGTGTGTGTGTGTGTGTGTGTGTGTGTGTGTGTGTGTGTGTGTGTGTGTGTGTGTGTGTGTGTGTGTGTGTGTGTGTGTGTGTGTGTGTGTGTGTGTTCACTCACATGTATGCATTCATGTAGCAGGAATGCTGTAGGATAACCAGGATTCATACCTTAAGTGTGATGTCCTCGCCCCCCGCACACACACACACTCGCCAAAGCCCCCCACCAACACCCAATGCCACGACCCTCTCCCAAGGCCTTAGATGGAATACATGAAATATCTTCTATCAGGGGAATTTGTGCTTCTACTCCACCATCCACAACCCCTAACCCTCATCTATGTTGCATATCAACAGTGGTACCGGGAACAGATGGGATTAGAACTTGCAGCATAAGGCCTGATTTGGTAGAAAATAGCTGTGGTAGAGGGTGTGTGTGTGTATGACTGGAGGGAGTATAGGATCATCTCTGGAAATACATGCACAAGTATGCATGGCGGCAGTGTCAGTTGTCAATGCCAGCTTTAGTAGGCAGATGCCCGTGGGATGCTTTGGTTGAAGAACAGCTGTTTCTTCATCTTCCCAGGGTGTGTGTGTGTGTGTGTGTGTATGTGTGTGGCAGAGTGGTGGGGGGTTAATGGATTTGATTGTGAGTGTGGGTTCTAAGGAGGAGAATGGCCCAGTGTTGCCTTGGCACCCACATGTCCTGTCTGGCACCCACCTGTCTTGGCTTTGTCTACAATTAAAAAATGTTCCCCTTTCTTTCTACGAACCAGGAACTCTGCTACTTTCTACAATGAAGGAGGGGTTGTGAACCTCATGTGCACACGTTCAGGCTGAAACACCATGACACATGCTGGTGGTTTCCAGCCTTGCCCTCCTCCTACCACTGCTCTCTCTTCCACTTTCTTTCACTTTCTCTATATTAAACCAGTCCCTCTGCTTTATAGTGCAGGGTATGGCCACTGATTTGCCGATTCGGTTCGAATCCCATTCACAAGGACCCAATTCGATTCAGTTTCTGATTCGATTCACTATCGAATCGTTAGGGATATTTCAATACCAATAATCGGTGGTTACAATACCAATTTGAAGAGATTCTCCGAGAACTAATGCAAAGCAGTTCCATTAATGAACATGACCGACACAATACGGCAGTCCAAACAATATAATGCAAGTTGTGTCCAAGGCTGGCCAGGCAAGACTAACGTGGTTAAATCTTCAAGCATCCATGAGAAAAAGTAAATATATTTGAAGAATGGTCTCTGGGGTGTGCGGTAACTTAACCTGCTAGTGCTAACCATGTGATACTTTCACTGTGACTCATTTCCCCTGTGTGCTCCCTCTATCTCTCTACTTCTCTCTCTATCTCTCTCTCACTCTCTCTCTCTCTTCCTCTATCTCTCTCTATCTCTCTACCCCCACATGTACATGCTCCATTGGTCTGGTTGGAATGTGCATCAGATCTGGCACTGATTGCGAGACAGCCAAGATGAGCTCTATGAGCAATTGCATTCTTTAGCTGAAGACTAATCAAGACCATAATTCAGTATTTGTCCACCTCTCTCTCTTACTCTCACTCACTCTCTTCCGTGCCTTGCTCACACTCTGTGCTTTCTCTTTCTCTCTTAAGACCCACAGCAGAATCACATTTTTTTTTAAGTCGTCTTAAGTAATGTTTATGGTTTCTGAATGAGTAGAGGGCAGAACTTGTATTTGAAATTGTTCAGTGGTGACGATGTGTGTGTGTACGCTGTGCTGTACACTTTACTATCCAGTGGAACACTTCTTCACCGACATGAGTGTCGCTAATCATGTCTGATCATATTATATTATTTAGTGACCCCTTTCTTTTCTCTTTCTCTCTCTTTCTTTCTCTTTCTCTCTCTTTCTCTCTTTCTCTCTTTCTTTCTTTCTTTCTTTCTTTCTTTCTTTCTTTCTTTCTCTCTTTCTCTCTTTCTCTCTTTCTCTCTTTCTCTCTTTCTCTCTTTCTCTCTTTCTCTCTTTCTCTTTCTCTCTCTCTCTCTCTCTCTCTCTCTCTCTCTCTCTCTCTCTCTCTCTCTCTCTCTCTTTCTTTCTTTCTTTCTCTCTTTCTTTCTTTCTCTCTTTTTCTCTTTTTCTCTTTCTCTCTTTTTCTCTTTCTCTTTCTCTTTCTCTCTCGCTCTCGCTTATCTCTCATTGGTTTTGGAGCGAAAGAGGAAGGATTTATAAACGAATCTATAGAATCTCTTTTATTGAAGACTAAAAAACGAAGTCCGAAATCTTGGTATAGTTATTAAGCCATCCATGCTCTCATTTTTCGTTGGCATGACTACTGTAATGCAGTGGGTCTATCTTGAAAAGACATGCTTAGACACTGCAGTCATCCAGTAGGCTAAGGCTAGAGTTTTAACAAAGACTAGGAAGCAGGAATCCCAAATATTTGGATCCATGGAGAATATGCACTTCTACTTTTACTTCTAACTCCGAAGCCGACACTTGAGTTATTTTATGCTCCGTAGGGCCAGACGAAGCCCTTGGCTCTTCATGTATGGTGACCATTCATCCGTCATGTCCCCGGCTCAGAACACTCCAGACTAAGTGAACCGGTCTCAGGCTTGCTTGTCAAAGGCGCATTAGAGAACAAGCCGTCATGAATGGCCATGCAGCGCTTCAGTTGCAGGCGTCCCCGGCCGAGGTGGATAAAAATGTGTCTGTCCAACTCCAACTTGTCGTCCCCCCCCCCCCCCCCCCCCACCTGCGTCCTCTCAGGGTACGACTTTGCGGCGGTGCTGGAGTGGTTCGCCGAGCGCGTGGACCGCATCATCCTGCTGTTCGACGCCCACAAGCTGGACATCTCGGACGAGTTCTCCGAGGTGATCCGGGCCCTCAAGAACCACGAGGACAAGATGCGCGTGGTGCTGAACAAGGCCGACCAGATCAGCACGCAGCAGCTCATGAGGGTGTACGGAGCGCTCATGTGGTCCCTGGGCAAGATCATCAACACGCCAGAGGTACGCGCTCCCAGCAGCCCCCCCCCCCCGACCCGCCAGCCGTTCCCTCGCGAGACCATGAACTTTATTAGCTTCTGCTTGGTTCATATGAGTGTCTTGCCAAGTGGCATTGGCTCTCTGATACAGTTTATTTAGTTTGGACTTACAACTTGCCTGCCGCCACTTTACAATCGCGCCACGGGCACATGATGTTTTATGTGAGTAAGTAACATCGCGTCTATTTGTGCCCTTGTGACTGCCCTGGTAATCTTTACCACATCGCAACAGACGCTGGTATATCCAGTATTTCAGGCTTGTAAATAATGGAGAAGAAAGCAGACCACTGGAGTACACTCGTATAGTTAACAAAAAATAAAAAAAATAAAAGGCTGGAAAAGTGGAAAGGAATGACCTCGCCACAGCCCAAAATTGAGTGCCTTTAGTGTCAATTTCTCATCGGGGAATGCAAACAATGCCCTTTCGAATACACTGGAATCTCTGCTGCTACTGCTCACTAGCATTACTCCTCTTCTATTTTCCGCTTTGAGGCCTAGGAGATGACTTTTGGGGCAGTACCAGTAGTCATTTAAAAAGGCTTTCAAAAGGTTATGGGGAAATGGTTCGTACCATTGTGGGATTGTGTGTTTTGGTTTTGTTTTTAGTTTTTGGCTTCAAGCTTAAATGGATTCTACAAGGGGTAAAGGACATTTCCCGTTGCTAGCTTTTCTTCTTCCTCTGCATTTAGCTGCCCTGTATGCCTTTGCCTGCGTGGCTTTGATCTACGATCGCACCTGTTGTTCAGTCATTGTTGGGAGCTGTTTTTTTATTTTTTTTGGGCCGCACCCTAACATGCTGGTACTGATACTTATGTCAGTGATTAACAGCACTTGTGACATCAGCTGTTTCACTCCTTGTTCACCCGGGGACCACTAAGGTCCTAGTGGGAGCGATTTTATAAATAGACAGCTTCTATGTGTCCAAGGAGAGGGTTAGGGTTTGGCCGAAGAACCGGTTTTACACTCTGCTAATAAAACAAATATTATCCTGTTTATGCAAAAACAAGCACATTGTCTGACGTCTTTAGTTCCCAGAAGGTGACTTAATGAAAGCTTTACTCTCAGGATGTTTGGAGCGGGCGCCTTGCGTAGAGGCGGGTTTTGAACCATGTGGGTGTTTGTGGGGTAAACGGCGTACGGGCAAGGGTTCTTTGGTGTTCTAATCACGTGGATTGGTGTCCTTCACCTTGAGTCACAAGACCTCTTGTCTAGTGGGGCAGAGGGTTTGTTAATGGTTGTTCCATTGGGGCATGATTAACACTCCGCCCTGACTAACCTTTGGAGCCCCCTGGATAATTATTCACTGACTTTTAATATCGTCTTGGAAAGACTCTCCGCACCGGTCCTGTTAGACTTCCTCTTCTTGATATACATAAATGTATTTGTGTGTGTGTGTGTGTGTGTGTGTGTTACTTTTTAAACACCCCCTCCCGCTGTCATGATGGCACGTCACCCAACGGGCTGAGCCTCCTCCCCTCGTGTGTGTGTGTGTGTGTGTGTGTTTGTGGGGCGTGAAGTCAAAACGCCAGCCTAACGCTCTGCGGCCCTCGGGTTGTTCCAGGTGGTGCGCGTGTACATCGGGTCGTTCTGGGCCCAGCCCCTCCTGGTGCCCGACAACCGGAAGCTGTTTGAGGCCGAGGAGCAGGACCTGTTCCTGGACATCCAGTCGCTGCCGCGCAACGCCGCGCTGCGCAAACTCAACGACCTCATCAAGCGCGCGCGCCTCGCCAAGGTACAGGCACACACACACACATACACACACACACACACACACACACACACACACACACACACACACACACACACACACACACACACACACACACACACACACACACACACACACACACACACACACACACACACACACACACACACACACACACACACACACACACGTTCTGTCTGGACAGCCAAATTATAGGCCCCATAGCTTCCCTTTAGTCAAAGTATAATTTCCAAGGTGTTGCTCATATCTACCTCTTTGCCTTTGAATTTCACCTTGAAACTGATATTTCTGTAGGCAAGTCGTTTGGAAAAGTCATCATTTACGCAAGGCTTTCACCATTTAGGTTCCCCTTAACTGGTGCAAAAGCAATCTGCTCAGACATTTAAATGAATCAATAATTTCTGTCCCTTAAATCATCCAATGTGAGTTTAAAACAGTATAATCAATGAAATATAATCAGTTAGGCTTGACTAAAGTTCCTCAAAACATATATACATAAAAAAGTTAATTGTTGATGATGAGACAGTTCCATCAATCGTATCATCGTGTGTGTGTGTGTGTGTGTGTGTGTGTGTGTGTGTGTGTGTGTGTGTGTGTGTGTGTGTGTGTGTGTGTGTGTGTGTGTGTGTGTGTGTGTGTGTGTGTGTGTGTGTGTGTGTGTGTGTGTGTGCGCGCGCGCGTGTGCGTGTGTGTGTGTGTGCGTTGCTGGCATCCAGGTGCAAGCCTACATCATCAGCTCCCTGAAGAAGGAGATGCCCGCTGTGTTTGGGAAGGACGCCAAGAAGAAAGAGCTCATCGCCAACCTGGGGGAGATCTACCAGCGTATCGAGAAGGAGCACCAGATCTCCCCCGGAGACTTCCCCAAAATCGCCAAGATGCAGGTGGGACACTTAGGGCCAGGTCAGGTTTATTCTAGTGTCGTTATTCTCATCGGAAGTGGTATTAGGTCATGGACGTTATGTAGCCTGTGATCACAATTGCGGTGTTAATCTTGCACTGTGAACGTTTTCTTTGCAGCCATCACAGAATGATTCCTCTATGAGATGTGTTTAAAGAGTCTAACTGTAGCACGTCTGAGGCTACCGGTAGGTGAGGAGAAATCCCAACAGTCCCAAGGAATTATAAGCTTTAATCCTCGGTCCCAAAATAATTAACGGGGATACCACGATTGCCTCTCTTTACTCAAAATATTGAACACAAGAAGAAACGTCGTTCCTTCTCATGAATGCAGGTGGATGGTGTCTCAGGCCCCAGCCTCGCTACCAGAGAGAGCATACATGACCTAATAGCGTTTTAACGCCATCCACTAATGATGCTCCCCTCTTGCAGCTACGTCTGATGCCAGGTAGAGCCACACCTGTCTCCCCTCAGGCCCACTCTCCCACCACGATGACCCATCCACTCACGACTCAATCAACCCAGGGTTTCTATTTTTATTCTACGTCCATGTTGTCTCTGTAGAAAACAGAAGCGAGAAAATCTATTTTGGATCAAAAGCGATGGCTGCAGTGAAACGTTGCCCAGCACCTCTCAGTCAGGTGACATTTAGCAACTCCCAAGACCTTTAAAAGGAAGAAACCCTAAGAGGCTTTTTGAGTTTTAATGAATAGATACCGGTGAGACAAAATACATTTATGTATAAATAATCACACTCTGGATAACAGAGTAACTGGTATCTCAGCTCCACTCAGAAAGGGGGAGTGTTATCGGTGGTATGACCTTTCACCCTCGCACCGAGCCGTCCTCTGCCCTCTCTCCGTGCCCCCGGCCTTCCCATCAGGCCTGGGCGGGGGGAGATTTATTTTTTCTGGTTTGTCAGGACATCCTGCCTCTTGTGCACCGGGTTCCCCTTTCGCAAGCCACTGATCTATTTCCATCCCCAATGTTCCTGTTTTCCTCCTGACCCCCACCTCCACCCTGCAGGAGCTGCTGAACGGCCAGGACTTCACCAAGTTCCCGGTGCTGAGGCCCAAGCTGCTGGAGGCGGTGGAGGACATGCTGGCCAACGACATCGCCGGGCTCATGGCCCTGGTGCGCCAGGAGGAGGCGGCCATGCCCAGCCAGTCGGTGAAGGGCGGGGCCTTCGAGGGCACCATGAGCGGGCCCTTCGGCCACGGCTACGGCGAGGGCGCTAGCGAGGGCATCGACGAGTTGGAGTGGGTGGTGGGCCGTGACAAGCCCACCTACGACGAGATCTTCTACACGCTGTCGCCCATCAATGGCAAGGTGTCAGGCGCCGCCGCCAAGAAGGAGATGGTCAAGTCCAAGCTGCCCAACACAGTGCTGGGCAAGATCTGGAAGCTGGCCGACGTGGACAAGGACGGCTTCCTGGACGACGAGGAGTTTGCCCTGGCCAACCACCTGATCAAGGTCAAGCTGGAGGGCCACGAGCTGCCGGGCAAGCTGCCCGAGCACCTGGTGCCCCCGTCCAAGCGCGGCCTGGTGGAGGACGAAGAGTGATCCCTGGGCCATCAGAGAAGAGGCAGGTGTGTGTGTGGGGGGGGGGGGGGGGGGGGGGGGGGGGGGGGCGTGGAGGAGCCCGAAGGATCGGCCGCTTCCAAGCCGCACCGCCACACCACACCACACCTGAGTGGGCGGGGGCTGGGTTCCCGGGCTTCACCGCGGCGAGGAGGAGGAGGAGGAGGAGGAGGAGGAGGAGGAGGATAAATTGCTGTGATCTTTTTTCTTTTTTTTTACCAGAGAAAGACTGGAGGGTTTTTAGTGTGGATAAGGGGATAATATGGGGTGGGGGGGGGTGGGGGGGGTGGGTGGAGAGGGCCTTGTGCATTAAGGGACGAGTGTGTAGTTAAAATAAATAAGGAGTCATTTGCCAACTGTTGCATGGACAATACTGGATCATTAAGTGATTCATGTCTGGCTGCATGGTGGGATTTGACATGGATTTGCACATCCCTTGTAAAAGATGTCTCTTAAATATACAGTCCATATATTATATGTTGTTCCAATGAAAAATAGCTTTTTTTTCCCATTTGGAGAGTGAGAAAGAGGGCCGAGCAGGAGCCATGGGGAGGAATCAAGTCAGCTGTTTTAGCTATATTTTTGTATTACCTGACTGTTAACTTTGAGCCTCTTTCCGAATGCTTCCCTTTTTGTTATTTTGCCAGATAAATAAAAAGGAAATATTTACCATCACCCCTGTTGTATGGATCTCTTACTGATTGCAGTCAATTCCCTTAAGTAGTACTGTCAATAATATTAGTATTAGAAGTAGTATCAATTAATTTAGATAAACCATAATATATCAGTAAATAGATGTGGCAGATGTATACTTTAAATCCTCAACTGCGTCATTCAAATAGTTCCGGTTGGACTTTAATTATGATTGCCGTTATTTATTAAACGCATTCTACTGCCCTCTACTGACCAATAATAGCGGCTGACCGTTTAGCAGCACCCCAGAGCAGCCTTTAAATCCGAGTGGCTTTCTGGCAAGGGTGGTGGTTGGTGAATTGAAGACAGAGGAACAGACAGACTGCAGTCATAGTGTGGAATAATGACCAGACATGTGGGGACAATTTACAGTGAAGGAATTTGTATCCGTCGAGAAACTATTGAGTTCACAATACAAGGACCTTCAGAAGCACCCTTTTTAACAAATAAAGTGCTTCACAGACACACACACACACACACACACACACACACACACACACACACACACACACACACACACACACACACACACACACACACACACACACACACACACACACACATCTTGTAGGCCTACTTGTGCTAGAGAGAGTCGCCCTGAAGCGATATTGTCATCTGAACAAACGGAGCGATTTGAATAATTCAAAAGCTTTTTTTATTTTCGTTGAGCATTTAAAATGGGTGAGTGTGTAACTTGGCTAACTTCCATGGTAGCTTAGTTCCATGTTGGCTCAAGTTGCTTGAATACGCTTATATTCTGGTGGTACCGTGGATGCATTATAATGAATGGTTCTCAGGCTTAACTAGATTATTGTTGTTTGAGGGTTTCCATGTTACCTAACATCGCAGCAGGTGAACATTAAAAAAAGAAGAAATTCCCATGGACTTTCTCGATATGTCTCATCTTGTCTTGTTGGCTGCTTCAGGTGATCATTGCTCTGCTCTGCACTTACTCAGTGGCAGTTCCAATAGTTTAAATCCCAGTAGTATATTTTCTATATTTTTTTAAATAATAATATACTGGATGATTTGTTGAATTTCACAAGAGTAACTTGTTTATTCTAAGCCCACGGTTTTGCAAATTTTTTATTATTTATTTTTACAATTTCTAACATACGTGACTATAGGTTCAACCAGGGTCGATGTTGAAAACATTACTTTGAGATAATGAGCATATAGGGCAATTGTACATATTTTGCCTTGAGAAGAAAAACAATAGTTTGAGCTGGGCGTTTGGTCAGGACCACCCCAGCATTCAGCAGCTAGGTGATGTATGCAGCAGCAGGAATGTGAGTTATGTTCATGAGGCCACATCGTACAATTTTAGACTGTGCCTCCGCAAGTATGTTTACACGTTCCCCAAGCTTCAATATCACTTGATCTGTCACTTATTTTAAGAATAGTCCCAACACGCATGCTACCTGCAACCTCATCTACCTTCATCCTGTTAAAAACTCCGCTTTCTTAACAGAGAAAGGTTTGTTTTGAAGCCAAATCTGTCAGCTGCTCAATGTCTGCCATGCTCAGATTCACGTGCTTGTCCTTTTGGCATTGTGGGAGATATGAGATGTTTGATAAAAGTCCAGAGGCACTCTCTTTTGTGTTTTGAATGTCCGATTACGTAAATATCTCAAATATATTTAAACATTGATATACCTTTGAATAAAAGCATGTCACCTCATCAAAGTCTATATCTATTTCTAACCGATATCTATTTATATGATTCGCATCCCGTTAAAATAATGGTGTGAGTTGACGAGCCCATCCTTAGCGTTTACAGTTAAAGGCATGGCACACATGGATCATATGACATGTCCCTCTTTGTACTGTATAGGACTGTATATTTAGGGGAATACGGCATCTTCTAATAGTCACTAGGAGAGTGGGAAACCAGGTCACCCTTGAACACCAATTAGTGATGGTATTTTGAGGAGGACAAACATGTCGGTTCACAATGTCAACGGTATACAATCAACTATCCTCCCACCGAGAACACCTTGTGTGACGCGCCACAGTTGATGTCACGAGCATGTTTTAAGTGTTTTATTAAAGCACACGACTCTGAATATTGTGTTCATCTCTGTCTACCTGTCTATGATGTTCAGCTGGGAGTGAAACGTATTGTATTTGAAGGGTTTTTAGTGTGCTGTCATGGTGATATCTTGGACATATTCTAGCACAGGCCTGCTAGAACGGCCACAGTGGTGTGAAGTGAGTATGTGTGCATGCGTGTGTGTGTGTGTGTGTGCGTGCGTGCGTGCGTGTGTGTGTGTGCGTGCATGCACTGTTTGTCTGGGTAGCCTCCTAGCCCTCCATCTCATGGTGCCCCTGTCTATCTCTTCTGTCTTGTGCTTCGTTTTTCCTGTCTTCCTCTGCGTCACTGTGGTAACCCCCCAACACTCCCGCTGTCTCTGCTCTACCTTCCTCCATTTTCTCTATTTATTGACCTTTCCACTTTTTGTCCCCTGCTCCACCTTTTTCTCTCTCCATCCAAGCCCACTTCTCTCTGCTAATATGTAATTTGTTATTATCATCTCTCTCTCTCTCTCTCTCTCTCTCTCTCTCTCTCTCTCTCTCTCTCTCTCTCTCTCTCTCTCTCTCTCTCTGTCTGTTTATCTGTCTATATATCTATCTGGCTATAAATTGATCTATCTATATAAATATATCTCTATCTTTATATCTGATCCATCCCTTGCTTGTTATTCTCTTTCTCGCTCTCTGAGATTGTGGGTCACACAGGTTTCTTCCACTTCTCTAAATATAGTTGCACCAGTCTTTGCAGCCTCCCCCCCCCCCTCTCTCCAAACTCTCCACCTCTCCTCGGCTCTGCGCACCGTCACAACTCACACCTCAGCTGACACACTGACCCCTGGGTGAGTCTCCTAGCCAACGCTTATGTAATTACTCTGGTTCCTGACTGCTACTTCTGTGAAGGAGGTGACAAGTAAAACGTCTGCATGAGCTAGTTAATCTGTGTGTGTGCATGTGTATGTGTATGTGTGTGTGTGTGTGTGTGCCTGTCTGTGTGTGGGTGCACATACACGTGTGTGTTTGTTCTTGTGAGTATAACAACACAGAGTGGGATAAAAAAAAACTGATGGTTTCTATGGAAACACTTTCATCGCCTTATATAACTCATTCAATTCTGCTTCATGTTAAAGACATGCAAACCTCACAACTCCTAATTATAAGGTGGTGAATGCTGGTTGTCTGAAAGATGTAAATTACTAGGATACTATAGCATTTAGTTAAATATCAAGTTAAATATAAATCACATGTGCCACTCAATCGTCAAACACAAGCATTTCAAAGGATGTGACATCTTTTATTCTTCGTAATATTGACAGCTTGGTGCATTGTTTGACAGGTAAGAGGAAGTAGAGTGCTACACAGACCAGCTGATGAGATGCAGGGGGGAGGAGGAGGGGATGGGGAGGGGATGACCCACATTTCACATTTTGGAGGGAGAAGAGAATGTAGAGTAAGGTAAAGGGTGGGAGGGGATAAGTGCTACAAACAAGTAAAACACATTCTCTCTTAACTTCATTCCAAGCCCAAAGTAATGGCCTTAACCAATAGAGTTAAGTCCTTAAGCTGAAGGATAAGCCTTAACTGGAAGTTATCTTGTCATAACATAAGGCTCAAACTATCTCCCCTTCCAAGTTTTCCAATCAGAAATAGAGCACAATAAAGTGGAACATCAACATTTCAACATTGGGATCAGAACTCGGCAAAGATGTTTGCCCTCACTTCCTGTCTGACAAGCATAGAGCTGCATATCTCTTCCCACACAAACCAATCACTTTTGTCCACTAGGATCTCCTTGTTAGATAGCTCAAGCAATTGTCCAATCAATGAACTGTAATCAAATGATCTACAATCAGAAAATGATGGATTGATATTTGGATCAAGCCAAAGTGCGGAAGGAACCAGGAGCCAGAACCCAGACCAGGACAGTATGCTGCTGGTCGTCATGGCGAATCGCAGGGCTCCGTGTTGGTCAAGCGTGACATCACAGCGATGGAAAATCAAAGTCTTAAATGGCTTTCAGTTTGCCGGGTCTTATCCACCGAGTTTCTTTTTCTTTTTCAGCTTGTGTGTGTGTGTGTGTGTGTGGTTGTTTCAGTTCAGCTCGGTTCAGTTCAGTTCTTTCGCTCGTGTGTGTGGAGCAGCCGCCAGCCAGTCACCTCTCTCGGCTGGGCAGTGTGCCCGCCTCCGGAGCTCCGAACATCTCCTGCGAGGCGTAGGTGATGTAGAGGAAGCCGTCCTGATCGCTGTGCTGTGAGTACACCTCCCCCATGCTGGCAGACATACAGGACATGCACCTCTCAGAGACCAGGAGGAACAGCGCCTGGCTCGCCTCCAGGTCAATCTTATACCTTGGGAGGGAGGGAGAGAGAGCGAGAGAGAGAGAGAGAGGGGGAGAGAGAGAGAGAGAGAGAGAGAGAGAGAGAGAGAGAGAGAGAGAGAGAGAGAGAGAGAGAGAGAGAGAGCAAGAGAGAGAGAGAGAGAGAGAGAGAGAGAGAGAGAGAGAGAGAGAGAGCGAGGGGAGAGAGAGAGAGAGAGAGAGAGAGAGAGAGAGAACACCATCAAACATAGGATAAAAACCAAAATGGTTGACGTGATTTTGGATAAAAAAGGAAAATAAGTCATCCAAAAGAAGGACAAAATGTTGATGGTTCAGTTGGTAAAGAAAGCGACATGATTATGCCTAACACAGACCACAAAGAGGGGATATCGTCATCTAGGAAAAGGGGCGCAAAAGGCAAAGATCTAGACCATCCGAAGTATTACATGGGTTCAGAGTGTTATATTTACTTTGCATGCAAACCCTTACCTGAGTAAGCAGAGGAACTGCCCTAGGGTGAGCTCCAAGGGAACCAGGAACTTGGTCTTGTTCAGTAAGGGAAGGTTCTTTTCACGGATGTATCGTTCTACAATGACCTACATGCCAACAGACAGAGAGAGTGTTAACAAACAATATAGTATGAAAGGCCTGGATGTGGTGCATCATTACATATGGATACCCCATAATATAGACAATAAAACTAAATACTTACTGGTATTTTGTTAGGGAATTTGGATCGAATGCTGCACACTTCATCTTTTCTTGTTTCTAAATTGAGAAGAAAAAAAAGCATTAATACATAGGCCTATCATTGTATTATTGTAGGTCTACACAACCAGACCTCTCGGTTCATAAGACTAGAATGATATAAATAAGAGCTTGTAAAGTTAAAAAAAAAGATGGGTAGAAAGAGATAGAGAATTAAAAAGAAGCTCACCGAGGCATTTCCTTTGCTTGAAGGGCGTCATCTCCATGGATTTCTCGAAGGGAGCCATGTCTTTTTTTCTAAGATGGTTTGCTTGGACCAGTGGTGGTGGTGAAGAGAGGCGGTGTGGTCGGTGCGCCTGTGGTGGTCTTACCCAGGCTGACAGTGTTGTCCCCACGGGTGGAAGTTAGCGAACCTCGCCAGACCGACGTTCCCGTGTGTGTTTTATAGAGAACGCGTGGGGGCTGGAAGGGGCCGAACTCTGCAGTTAACTATCAGCTAGCAGCAGGTCTTGTCCAGATGATCAACATGTGGTTCAGAGGGCGCTCGCCACTGTGTGCTAACTGTATGTGTGCTAACTGTGTGTGTGTGTGTGTGTGTGTGTGCGCGTGCCTGCACGCCTGCCCTCATGCTTCACACATACTGGTTATGTCACAATGTGCTCTCACATATATCTGAGACATTAGTGCTGATGACACAAACACACACACACACACACACACACACACACACACACAGTATAATGAGGTTAGAGATTAGGTAACGTCTTATCTCTATTAACATCCCATAGTAATAGAGTTGTTGAGTCTACTATCGACCCCCCTCAAGAGAACATAGAAACAATGCAGATACAGTGCAGGCCGTATATAGCTCAAGTATATGCAAACACACACACACACCCACACACACACACACACCCACACACACTCACACCCACACACACCCACACATGCACACACAAGCTAAAAGGCATGCACACACACGCACACACACCCAAACACACACACACTCACACACATACACACGCACACACCCACACACACACACACACACACGCAGAAACGCATGCACACACATACAAACACCACACCCACCCACAAACACACACACCCACACCCACACACTAAAAGGCATGCACACACAAACACACACACACAAATGCGCGCACATGCGCACACACACACACACACACACACACACACACACACACACACACATACAGAGAAGCAGTCAGAAGCAGCCAAAAACCAATCCTCCCATACAAAGTGCACGTTCTCCAACCAACAGTTTTCCAGGGGATTAGGGGGAACATCTGGCTCCTCTCACAGGGCCCCATTAACTCCAAACCCTGTTGGGGATTTGGTATCAATATGAGCAGTGATGAAGTCATACTATCTGGTAGTCGACAGTGACATACAGCAAACAATTACACTAGCAAATAAACTACATTAATTGTATTTTTAGCGCTTTAATTACCTTATGTACCTTATGTAGGCCTATCCACTGGATTTCTGGCAAGGTTTCCAATATTAAGGTAAATGTCGCCATCTGCTGGTTCGGTGTTTCGTTCCAAGTAGTTGATGTGAACGTGGCATCCGCTGCACCCAGCGTGTATAATAGTTTGTATGATTTAATAATTACACGGTGGAATATTTATTCGTTTGAATGGGGTGCTGTAGCACTATACTAGACATAACTAATGTTAAAGTTGAAATGGGTTATTGAAGAAGGAACGATGTATTCAACATTTATTTACAATTGATTAGTCTGAGTAGCTATATGACAACCACAAAAACAACAACAACAACAGTTATCATAATATGTACTATTTCTAGTAGGCGTAACGGTTACTACCAGGCTACTACTAGGGCAGGCCTACTACTCCTTTACTAGGGCTACTACTACTGCTACTACTACTACTACTGCTACTACTACAACTACTATTACTACACTACTACTACTACTATAATAATACTATACTACTACTACTACTACTACTACTACTACTACTACTACTACTACTACTACTACTACACTACTACTACAACAACTGCTGCTGCTGCTACTACTACCACTACTACTACTACTACTATACTACTACTACTGCTGATTCTACTACTACCATACTACTACTACTACTACTATACTACTACTACTACTACTACTACTATACTACTACTGCTGCTGCTACTATTACTAGTCTACTAATACTTCTACTTCTACTACTACTACTACTACCACTGCTACTACTATTACTACTACAACAAATAATAATAAGAAGAAAACAAATAATAATAAGAAGAAAACAAATAATAAGAAGAAAACAAATAAGAAGAAGAAGAAGAAGAAGAAGAAGAAGAAGAAGAAGAAGAAGAAGAAGAAGAAGAAGAAAACAAATAATAATAATAAGAAGTTTAACTACTATTATTATTATTCGTAATACAATTATTATGAAGGTATCCAAACCATGTCTGTATTAACAACCAGAACCTATTTCGTCAACGTATAACATAGATAAAGTGGGTAGGGTACGAGGGTAAAGGGTAGAAAGCAGACTACCCGTCCCTAAAGTCAACGGGACCGAGTTGGACATCCTAGGGATTTTCCACGCGTCCGTTCGAAAAACTTCTCCAACCAATCCCCGTCCAGATTTTGCGCATATGCCCCTCCCCCTTGGATACTTTTTTTTTTCCTCACTGTTGCCCACATGTAACGTTACCTCGCGCATTGTTCCATTTGCACCCACCGTAGGAGGCTGACCACGGGGTTTACTCGCACACTGCACATGGAACCACAATCCAATGTCAACACGAAATGACGAGAAAAAAAGCGATGGATCATGGTTATTTAATCGCCTTACAAGTAGGTGACAAGTGGATATAGTCTGCCGTCATTCGGATCCTGCAGTAGGCTACTATACCAGCGGTCTGCACGTATGGCACTCGAGATGGAGACGTTCAGCAGTAGCAGTGGTTTTCTTTCCCCCCCTTGACACAGCATCCGTTTGATTTGTGAGTGGCTGAAATGTTGCTGCCGTCGACAGCTCGAATGCCCATTGAGCTGACTAGTGCTGGACCTTAGCCCATCTGTCCAGTGATCGGAGAACCGAGTACGAGTATACGGCCATTATCGAGGCATCGCGGCCGCCGGTGCGCCCCCCGAACCCCCCCCCCCCCCCCCCCACCCCCAACTCGTTCCGTTCGCACCAGAATGGCCGGGCGACGCAGCTGCGTGACCTCTCTATGGTCCGGGTCCGAGCGCGTCCGGATCGGCGAACGGCTCAAAGCGACGTTAGCCGGGGTGCTTGAGTTAGAGTTGCTCCGGTCCAAACACCTGGACATGGTGGACGGTGCACTAGAGGTCAGACCCACCGCCGGCACCGTCACAGTCCACCAAGGATTGGAGGGGACCACCGGGAACCTCGACGGCGCTGCCTCGGATTTGGACCAATGTTCTGCCGTGACATCCCGCAGGCAACAGGTCAGTATGTTTGTCACGGCCTAGATCAGTGCATGGCAGGATTATTAAATATGTATGGATGATGGTGATATCATGCCAACAAACCGTTCCCTGTGGGGCTGTTTAGACCCCGATTTCATCCTCGCGCGGGTGCGCCTGCTTGTGTGCCTACTGCCGAATGCGTAATTGATCGAGATAGCGACACACAAGAGTCCATCCACCCGCGAAACCAGATTATTACGCCAATAGTGTTTTGCCTACACACAGTACTGTCATTTGCGCCACGGTTACAGTTCTAGTGCCAGTCTGGTCCGGTTGGTCTTATGGTCAAGGTTAGACTTAAGGACATATGTGAGAGAGATCTTGGACTTAACAAGCGGTACCAGGCAGGTGCTACATTTTGAGGTCTGAATGGACCTCTTTTTAAAGGTTACTGTGACGTGGGCATGTGTTCTGTACCAAAAAGTCAAACTGTGACCGTGAGATTTTCCATTCCCAGTTCTACTGACACTTGGTGGGGTTTGCTTTCCCGTTGCTATGAATGGACACTGGGTCCTATTTCCTGAAGCTCCATGAGTCTCTGGGAACAGCTAAGGCACAAAAACCACAGCACAAGAATGTGTGTTAGGTGTTGGTTACAGCTTCCTGGTACAATGACACACGGACTCCCTGTCAAGGGCATGATACTGTTCCATAAGCTTCACCCGTACTGTCCCATGACCCTTTTTCTACCTACCAAAAGTGTGTGTGTCCGTCTGTGTGTTTGCTTTTGAATCAGCTGCAATCTTTATTGTGAAAGACCCAGAGCTCCATGGAGACACATTGGAATGTGTCTGTAAATAGCCGTGCACAGGTTGGGAGGTGTGTGTGTGTGTGTGTGTTTCTCTTTTTATCACACCCACACACAGCCACTATACCCACCAGAAGTTGGCGTTTTTTACATGACCACCCAAGACCCCTCCCGTCAGAGAGAGAGCTAGAGAGACTTTGGGTGGTCCAGCTAACACATGTGAACCCCGACTATCTTATAGTTCCCAAACCAGAACCTCGGAGTAGAATCAGCCCCACCGGTGATGCAATCAGACAAACAGGTGTTTCTACAAAGTGTGTGTTTGTGTGTTTCTGCCCTGTGTTGTTGAGCAATCTGCCACAGACACGTTGGCACACTCCCTCTCCGAACCATGATCGAGCCGGTTTGTCAGCTCACTTTTGACAGCCGTAACACAGGACATGCTGCACATCTCAAGCGCTCATAAGGCTGTCAGAGTACAACTCCCATGAAACCCCAATCACGCAGTGTGGCAGGCTTGGTTTTTGTTTGTGTTTTTTGCACCAAGAGCGGCAGTAAAAATGTATCTAGACTCAACCTTGGGTCAGAGATGGCTCTCTCTCTCTCTCTCTCTCTCTCTCTCTCTCTCTCTCTCTCTCTCTCTCTCTCTCTCTCTCTCTCTCTCTCTCTCTCTCTCGCTCTCTCTCTCTCTCGCTCTCTCTCTCTCTCTCTCTCTCTCTCGCTCTCACTCGCGCCGCCACCGCCCACCGCTTGACACCCCTCTGAGAGGGTCCTCACTGGGTGGGGGGGGGGGGGGGGGGGGGAGGGAGAGCGAGAGAGATTAGTCATCACCACTGTGTGGGGATCGGCATGCTTGCCCGTCCGCAGCGTCGTATGCTGGAAAGTGCAGCCTACACACCGCAGCTGACCGGCGGCATCTTAACAGAGGCTGCTGTTTTTTTTCAGCTTGTTGCTGCACAGCTAATTGTGTTCAACAGCGTCAGTGTTCTGGCAACAGGAGGGCTTATTGTTACGTGTTATTATTACAGTCTTATTGAAGTTGTGATCGGTGTTGTATTATATAATGGGCAGTGGACCAGGAAGCAGAAATGCAAGAGAGAGTAGGAGTCCCGATTCTCCACGGGCTCTCGTGGAAGATCTGAGCAGGGCACGCTCTGAATACGCCAATTACAGGTCCTGTGCCGCAGTTTAGTTACTTCCCCCCTCCCCCCACACACACACACACACACACACACACACACACACAGACACACACACACAGCTGGTCTGCTGCTTCCTCTCATTGACTAAAACTTCAACTATCTACACACACACACACACAGCTGGTCTGCTGCTTCCTCTCATTGACTAAAACTTCCACTGTCCACACACACACACACACACACACACACACACACACACACACACACACACACACACAGACAGCCCGGTCCTCTTAAAAAGGTAGTTTGTTGCATGAGACCCATGGCTATTAAAATTCAGTTTGTTGCAGCACTGGACTGAGTATAACCGAATGCACCAATGCTAGTATCTCTGCTTACACATCGTCTAGCCTTCCCCTCTCACACAAAACAGGTGTCGTATTACAGCAGTCCAGGCCCAGCATCCCTGGCTTCCTGTCCGCTGATCTCCATGATTCGATCATGCCATCGTTCCTGCTGTAACATTATATGCCATAACACGCCTTGCATTAGGAAACATAAGAGAGCTTGTTTGTGTAGGCGTGCAGGTTCGTTTTTGTGTCCTCGCGAGGAGGACTGTCCAACAACATGAGGACGAGTTAATGCTAAGCTTGAAGCATCTGAGTAGTCTATTTGGGGGACTTGCATTCAGGAAAATGTGCATGCGCTATCAAGGGCTTTTCAAATAGAGAAGTGATTATGGAATGGTTTACAAAGGCCCTGTATACTTAACCCCGGACAAAATGACGGAGGTTTATTTGTGAGATGGACGTGAGCTGTGTGCAGCATGTTTTTGGACCTGGATGGGTTAAAATATTCTTCGTGGCCTGTTGTTTGTACTTCTGTGTGGGAAGAGAGGGAGAGAGAGTGGAAATGAAGGAGAGAAGTGCGAGAGAGCTGGCGTATCTGTGGTGAGGACGAGGTGGCTGGAAGGATATAATAGAAGCGGGGAGGGGGTGGTGTTTGTCAAGATGGGGGTGGGGGGGGGGGTGGAAGGGTGGTGTTGGACCTCCTTCGAGATGCCCTTGTCTCTCACCCGGCAACCGCCACCACCTCCACCTTGCTCGCCCTCTCACTGGCTGACTGGTGTTTATAATATTTTGCTCTTTAGGCTCTCTTTCTTTCCTCCATTCTTCTCTCCCTTTACATTCCAACAGCAATGTCAGCGAGAGGGCTGAGGAGGCAAAGCTTCAGGAGGGGATCAAAGTTCTATCAACTCTTTTCTTCAACATCCCGCCCTCCCCAAAAAAAACCAGTCCATCCATCCATCCCCCTTTCCTTCTGCAGCTCCTGCTGTTCTTTGTTACGTCATCTGTCTCTTGGTATTATCCTCCTAAATCCCTCCCCCTATCCTACGACCCTTACCCCCTACCACCATCACCACCACACTCTTCTTTCACTCCAACGGTGACTCACTACCTATATTGTCTGGCTCTTGGTAACAAGGGGGATTAATTAGTGCTTAGAGTTACAAGAGGTCTGTTGTCCAGAGACTATCTCTTTAATTGTAGGGTGTGTGTGTGTGTGCGCGCGAATGTGTGTGTGTGTGTGTGTGCGTGTGTGTATGTGTGTGTTTGTTTGTGTGTGTGTGTGTGCATGGAAATGGGAGATCTCCATCAAACAAAACCAATCATGTAAATCGACACACAGCGACACACAGTAACTCTGCCACCGAGGTACAATAAGAAGGCTTTTGTTGCCGCTGTGTTGTTTGGTGCCTTGAGACTTCCAGGAAGTTGGTGATGTCACTTTTTCGCTAATCTGTGTGTGAGAGGAAGAGGGAGAGAGAGAATTTTGGTTGGGGGGGATGGTGGTGGTCGTAATCAGGGGGGGGGGGGGGGGGGGGGAGGGGGGGGGGCACAACCTTAGGACAAATGCTTTCTTCATTTTCAAGTGCTTGTTGCGCGACATGACAGACCACCACTGTGGCCCTCAGAATCAGCAGGTTTCTCGCCGATTCAGAGTTCAACTAAAGTCTTCATCTGTTTGTATCTCTGTTTTATTTTTCAGACTTCCTCTCCCTCCGAAGTCATATCACCACCTTGTCAGGGACACCCTCTGGAAAAGGGGGTTAACCAAGGCGATGGGCCAGTTCATTGCAAAACCAGTGGGTTTGGTACCTCAAGGTGGTCCAATTTGTCCTGGGATGCGTCCTCTGATCTGCTGTCCCCCCCCACTCTGGACTCTAATAGTGGGATCCAGATGGACAGTGACTCCAGACCCAGCTCAGGTACGGCACTCAACCACAAACATGAACACGTTAGTTAAGACGTACTAGTACACAAAGACCTCTTCTGCTGTCTAGTCCGTTCACGGTGCGCTTATGTGTTAACCTGCACCTTCCGTCACCTTCTGCTACTATTGACTCCCATGTGTGCAGAGTTCTATTAAACATTAACTCTAACCGCCTTTTGTAAACCCTCACCTCTGCTTTCCAACACACCATCTATTATCTCATAGCTTGACCTTTTTCTCACCGGCTTCTTCCCCTCATAATATCGCTCCCTCACCTGTACACATGCCACGGTTGTCAGGTTTGTATTATATATACCTTTTGTAGTACTTAATGTTTTTTAATACGTTTTAAGGCAGATGCAATCCTCTACTCTTTTGTCTTATCCATCTACATTGTTCATGAGAAACCCGAAACATATCAGCCCATGCTGTAATCTTGACCAAATATTGCATTATTTTCCAAGGAATGTTTTTGCAGATCCAGTCTTTGCCAGTTGCCATTTGGTGGTAAAAAAAAAAAAAAAAACAATGCTAAAAATATATTGAGGTTGCTATGTACCACAAAGTTGTTCTACTGGCCACTTACTCCTCCTCCCTCACTAGTCCTACCACCACCTGTACTTCAGGGACTGTCTGCAGACCAGCACTTAGACTCTGTGATTGCCCCTTTCCCCTCTCTCTCTAGGTTTCTATTCGGTAAGCGGCAGCTCTTTGTCGGACTCCTGCTACTCGGTGTCCAGCGAAGCGGCTCTGGGGCTACCTGGGCCGCCCCACACCAAGCCCCCCAGGCACGGGGAGCAGCCCTCTGCCCCTGGAGAGCCCAGCGCCCCCCGGTGGCCGGAGGGCACGGGGCGCCAGCAGCCTGCGGAGCAGAGTGTCCCAGAGGAGGCGGACGTGATGGGGAGGGGGTTTGTCTCAGGTGAGCCTCTAGTTTGGGGTCCACAACCTCAGGATTAAGATTTTATGTATTTCATTCAACGGGGGGCTTTACCCTGATTGGTTCTATATTGAGGAACACCCTACATACTTGATAACTTGTCAAGTAAATACTTGACAAGACTGCAATTAAATCAGGATCAAGTGAACAAAAGCAAGGCATGCAGGGGTCATCGCTATAGAAACCTGTTAAATATGCAACCTTGTGCTGGACAACATGACATGGGCTACAAAAAGAAAAACAACTGAAGGGATTAACATTGTTGCCATTCTGATGCACAGCAGTAGTCCTGCATTTGGTAGAATGTGTTTGAGCTGCAAGTTGACGGTGAGTGTGGAGTGGTAGTTTCACATCTGTAGCACTTCAACCATCTTTCTGTATATACGTGTGACATATTCCAAGGTTTTGAAGACACATTTCTGAATATGCACTTAGTTGTAGGTGAGCTATGGTACAGTAGGCCAGAATGTAGATGCAGTGCATGGTCTAGCTCAATGAAGATTGTCCACTCTTCTTAACACTTGAGAGTTATCCTTATGGATGGAGGTTTATACATTTATGTTTCAACGGAGCCAACGGTTTTTAAACAGTCCAGGAAAGTATTCTAAAACAAACCTTCGTTGTTTGTTGCAGGGGACTTTGAAACAGCCGGCCTGAGCTTTTTATCCGACCTTTGCTCATCCCTTAGCGACCCTCAGACTTCTACCCTGGTCTCTCTCCTCAACCCCCTCTCCTCCTCTTCCTCCCTTCATCTGAGGGCTCAACTGGATCCGCACTACTGCACAGACCTGGTGTCACGACGGACCAAGGAGGTGTACTCCTACCCCAGTCCGCTGCACGCTGTGGCCCTCCAAAGCCCCCTCTTCACCCCGCAGGGCCACGAGTCCTCTGCCTCGACAAGCCCTGAAGGTCCCCCACTGGAGGAATCTCCAGCCTCTGACCCAGACCCTGTCTCCCCCACGGCCCAGAGTCTACCCAGTCCGCCCTCCCTCACCCAGCTGGAGCAGTACATCTCACGGCTGGCTCACCAGTACCGGAGCCGTGCCTCTGCTTCCACCATGGACCTTACTCAGGTTTCCACTTCTGGCGCGGCTGCCAACAATGCCCTCCGCACTCCTAGCAAGGCCCACGGTTCTACGCAGTCCCTCTCAGCCTTCGAGAGCCGCATGGCGCCTTCCCCCAAGCCACTAGTGGGCAGCGCTACGCCGTGCAAGTCCCTGATGGGGAACACAGCCAAGGTCAGCCTCGGCAGCGTCGGGAAAAGAGCCAGCAGGAACTCCATCAACCTGGGTAACCTTCCCTCCGCCACCGGAGAAGACCTGAACATCAGTCTGCATCTCAACCTCAACCTCAACCTGGCCCCCGGTGTGAATGGCAGCGTGGGGCTGGCGGAAAAGACTAAGGACGGCAGCTGTGGCGCCCTGAGGAATGACCTCTCCGCGGCCTCCTCCACCTCGGCGACCTCGCTGACGTCTACGTCTACAGCGACCCCGGGGCTTAGAGCCCGGTCCCGCATCTCCACCTGCCCCTCCACGCTGAGCCACCGCAGCTCTCTGGAGGTAGCGCCAGGCACCGGAGCAACTCCCACATTTGGATCTCAGAGCTTCTGCCGTTCGCTGGACTGGAGCACCAGCGCTCCGCCAGGGGCAGCAGGGCTGGGGATACATTCTGGATCGGCCCCCGGGTCCCAGCGCAGCAGCCTCACCCAAGAGCTTCGCGCTAGCCCTATGCTGAGTGAGGACTCCGCCATGGTGGAGGAGATCGTGCGCCTCTCCGGCCTGTCTAGGGCCATGGTGGTGGGGCTGATGGACCAGGGCGTGGAGCTTGACGTGGAATGCTTCCAGGTCGAGCCTGGAACTAGGCCCAGGAGCCAGGGCCACCAGCCGGGATATCCGTACCGCATGGCGTCCCAGGCTGACCACTCGCACCCTAGGGCCAAGATGCGCTGCACGTCCGTTGACACGGAACTCAATCCGCAGAGGCCCATGCAGCTATCGCTCAGCGTCACCCACTCGCCACAGTCGAACTCTGGCCTCACCCCGCCGCTCTCTCACTCCCCGCGGTCACAGGCCAGTCTCACCCCTCCCCTCTCACACGCAAACAGCCCTATACACCCGTACCACTCTGCCCAAGCGCCTGCTCTGCACCACCCCTCCTCGCACTGTAACTACCAGCAGGCCCCTTGTCCCGCCGACCTGCCGTCTTCCACCGCCTCCTCTCCGGCATCCCGTCCCCTTCCCAGGGGCCACTCCCCTCCCCGCCCTCTCCAGCCGTCCCCCTTAGGCTCCACTCCTCTCTCCGTGTTCCGGCGGGACGCCCCGTCCCAGTGTTCCCTGCCCCGCGGCAGTGCCAGCGCCCCTGCCCCAGCCATCCGGCCAAGGGGAGGCTCTCTCCGGCAGAGTGCAGAAGCAGCAGGTGGAGGAGGGAGTGGTGGCGGTTGGAGGAGGTCCGAAGGAGAAGGCCTCTACCGAGGGAAACATGCATCGCGAGAGCTGATCAGGGCATCGACGGTGAGCAGCTACGCCCACCGGGAGAACTACAGCTCTGCCTGGGGGGAGGACGAGCGGGACGGAGAGCCCAGGCCCAGGGAGGCCTCCACGTCCAAGAGGACATCGGGCCGACTCTGGAGGGGCTGGGACGGGCGCCTCTGGGGCAAAGAGTCAGAAAACGAAAGGGAGGAGATGGACAGAGCCGAGTACGGATACGGATGGAGTAGGAACGGGAGCTGGAGGAAAGACTGTCGGAGGCAGCAGGCCATGACGGGAAGCTGTAAAGAAAAGAGGCCGACGGTGGACAGCTCCCCGAGCTCCTCTAGGACCAAAGACAAAGGTGGCTGGGAGAAGCGTAGCTCCAGCCTGAGGCTCTCCAGGACTCTGTTCCGCAGCGAGTCGCAGGGCCTGCTGGTGCCCCGGGCCCGGCGCCAGGAGCCTATGAGGGCCACACCGTGGGTCTCCTCCCTAGACGTGGCGCGGTGCAGGCTGGAGCTCGAGACGGAGGACGGTGTGAGACCTCTGGAGGGGGATGTGGATAAACGCCTGTCTTCCACCGCCAGTCTCTTTAACCTCTCTCGTTCTCAAAGCCTGGAGGGCAGCTGTCAGTCCCTCTCGCCTCCCCTCTCTTCCCCTTCCTTTTCGCCATCACCACCGCCCCGTACCCTCCAGCGATCACGATCGCTGAGGGACCTTGGGAAGAGAGTGTTTGGCTCCATGAGGTCCTTGAGTCTCAAGAAAAGATCGTCAAAGAAGTGAAGCAGGAGGCCTCTATCCTCAAACTATTACAAAAACGTCTAGTCAGTATTCTATTAGGAATTCCATGTAATAAACACAACTTTTAATCACATGAATGATGTTGATGGATGTACATGCTGCACTTCTGCATACTGTTCTGTATTTCTGTGATTCAGTGATAATGGCTTTAGTGTGGATGTGAAGTTATTATTGTTTATTGGCAATATTGCCTGAAAAGTACAATCATATTGGCCAGATATTGACCAAAAGCAAATAATCTTTAACTCGATATTGTGCTCAGGATTTTGAAACGTATATCCTAAGATTTTAATGGAAGATGTGTATCCTAAGATGTATTTGAGAATAAACAAGACTATAATTAATAAAATAAACTTCTAAATGAATACAATTGTGTCCATGTATGGCATCATTTCTAGTATTGTATTGGAAAAAAAGGATAGCAGTTTGACAAACTACAAAAAGTATTTATTGAATCAAACAAAACAAACCAACAGATTAAAGCTACGACGTCATGAAATTGACCGAAGGCATAAGAGTAAGACTGCAGTGATCGCGGCGTCGGCCATGCGGCTTTGAGGTGCCCGTCAAATGGTATCCATCTTCTACAACTTAACATTGAAGACACCAACAATGTTTCATCACTTTTCCACCTTGGGTATGTGTTCAGTGTGGCCTGCACTTTGCACTCACCTGCTGTCATGTTGAACCTTCGATGTTCAAATTAGCATGCACTCTACGACCTCAGAAAACGCCTCATGCACACACCATCACGGAGACGCTGTGCGTGTGATCTGTTCATTGTTTATTAGCAATGTGAGGCACCATTATGAGATCAGCTCAAGTCTGACACAGTGGATCTCTCTGGAGCCTTGGCTCGTAGTAGCGCGGGTTTGGGAGGGTCGGCTTGTAAGGGACTAGCCGCTGGTCACACTGGCCTGATTAGACTCTTCAGCCTTGGAGCTGGAGGAGAACATACCCCGGTACATAGCCTTCTCCTTCTGTAACTCTGACTTCAGCTTCTCCTCCGCCTTCAGCAGGTACTTCTTCACGTTGGCATCTGCAAATATTTATAGAGCTATCTAGTGAAATACAATTTGTGGCTAGCAAGCTAGTCTAGAATTCCTGAACCACCAACTGAGTCAGATGAAAACAAGCATAAAGTGGATGACATTGCGGATACCATATAGCTTTTTTTCAATGGGTGAAGTCGATTTTGTTAAAGAGTAACCTAACAAAAGAATACAGACCACAAACAAAGAACCTTCTTTTTGTGAAATATGCATTAAAATGGAGCTCGGAAATAATCCTTTAATGTATGGTTTTACTACACAATGTTAGTCTTACCCTTCGGCTGCCCGCTGCAGGCCTGGGTGAGATACTGCTTGGCAGTATGTGCATCGCCCAGCTCCAAAGTTGCGACCCCTGCCCTGTAAAGCGCTTTGGGATCCCCCGGTCGTCTCCGCAAGACGCGCAGGCTGTACTCTTGGACACGGGCATAATCAACGCTTTGTTTCTGGAGCAAACAGGCTGGGAAAGATTGGACATTGGAGGACAAACAAATCAAGTAAGTGAGATGTTGTGTGGCATATGAGGGAACAGGATAATCTCATGGTTGGGGGTGGCTGGCTTGGCTAGCTGAAAGGCTCCGGGTTCGATCCCCAGTGTCGGCCGTTGACGAGTCGGCACGTCCTCAATGACATGCATCTGTATTAACTTACGAGTCGCTTTGGATAAATACCCATTAAATGACTATATAGCAGAGTAAGTGAACTACCTTGGTGGTAGACTTCCTGTGTGAATGTGTAACTGTGCTTCCTGGTGGGCACCAGTCTGATCTAGATCCGAACAGTGTTGCAGATCTATTGTGGTAGGGAAAGTTGATAGCCTTGTATAATACCACATTCATTGATTCATAGCTCAAATGTATTCTTATTTTCTTGGGACTTTAGGCTAAATCATTTCAAGTGGATTGCGGTTCTAAACTAAAATACTTTCCCTCATACCTGCTAGGTTATTGTAACAGTCCACCTGCGTGTTCCTCAGCAGTTCATCTTGTGCTGGTGTCAGGACGGGCACTTCTGTTCCAAACCCTTGAATTCCTGCGGTTACCTCGGAGTCCAGGCTCCGCAACACCAGCAGGGCACGGTGGTAAGAGCCAATAGCGGACCGTACCCTCTTCCCCCGATAGAAGCCGTTCCCTTCGGCTTTAAGCCGGACCGCGTCCTGCAGCTGGGTGTCCAGCTGTGCGGGGGTGAGTTTGGGTTTGGGGAGGCGACCAGAGAAGCTGGCTGCCGCTGCACTGGATGGTTCCGGACTCTCCCTTCCTCCTGAGGCCTCCATGACGTCTGCCGAGGAAGTAGAACTGGACAGCTGGTGGGACGTCACTGAGGGTGATGCATTTAAGACACGAGTGGAGAATGACTATGCAAAGCTTGCACAAAAAGTACAGAGTTATTTATCATTCTGGCATGATACTATGGGCTACTACATCACCATTGAAATGGGTCCGATAAGCGGTATCAGATTATGCCCATTATACAAATCGGACACTATACCATTGTAGGCGCTGGACTGGGCTGTTTTCGTTTGGTGATGCCTGGGGGGAGTGGGCGTGGACTTAGGACGTCTGGGGAACGGTTCTGGTTGAGTTGTGTTTTAATAAATGGAGGCAGTTGTCTTGACGCTCCAAGAGTATAAATTCTCGAGTTTTTGTTAATATTTGAGAGAATCTAGTGAGCCCATACACCTCGGACGCTACACCATCATTTTAGATGAATTGATACATCCCTATATACATATGGAACTGGGATATCTCATAATATCATCGCCATTGTTACTGACGATATTGACAGAGGCATATATATCTGACAATAATCTCAGTCAGATGTAACATCAGACATAAGGGATTTAATGAGCTAACGTAGCATAGCAAAATCAACCATCACAACTCACCCGGAAGCGTGGTAAGTGACACAAAACTTACAGGGTAGGCAAAATATGGCGAGCTAACTTTACATTGTTACAAGATAACATCAGGAGCCGCTCATTCACACGTTGTTTATTCACACTCAACAAAAACGAAAGAAACTAAGTTAAAACAATTGACAGATGAACTCATGGAGTAGGATTACGTCCTACCTTGCAGAGATTACTGGACTTCTCGTTTAGCAGCCATACTACAGTGGATGGAGCTTCCTCGTTTTCTTCTTCTGCGGTCAAATATAAAACACCTTGAACTACTTACTGCCATCTGGCGCCATAGCCAATATTGCCTTACAAATGCAGTATATTGCTATAGTGTGAGTGCTGTGGAGCCCCCTCCAGAAGTCACCATAGCTCACTTTTTAAACACCTGAACAATACTTATTGGTGTCTTGGTGTCTGTTCCAATCACAAGTAAAAATAATTATTCTAGTGACAACAATCACTTGTCAGTAAGCTAAATAAATGTCACTAGTGACTATTCATTATTCCATGTTAAGACGTCTGTTTACTATCATCCTATTTATCAAGGATTGGAAAAACGCACTATGAGAAGAATTATCTTGGTGTTTCCTTGATGGTGAAACAACCATCACAACCACTAAAAAGCACCCAAGATTCGGATATGTCACGGAACATCTCAAGCACTAGATCCTGATTGCACATCCTATAAATGAAGTTCTCTCTCTTATCTCATTCATTTCAATTATATGTATATTCTGTAAATATCATCAATATCAAAGTATGATTATGTCTCTCAAGCAACAGTTATTGGGGTTTTAATTCAATGTTAATGCAAATTTGATTTGACTTTTGACAGAACTGCTGTACTACAGCAGTGTCAACGTGTGTTGGTGACAGCTCTGTTGTTTACAAACTGGCCTACTAATACTCTTTGGTTTCTGCGTTTCTACTCTTTGGTTTCTTTCCCCCCCCCCCCCCCCCCCCCCCCCCCCCCCCACCTTCCTATCTTCCCATTTTGCACCGTCATCAATCATTTCATTTTTTAAAGTCTCCCTAATGTTCATTTTCTTGGAGGCATGATCACTTTCCATGACATCTTGGATATCTTGGAACTCACACACTCCTATTCCTCAAAACGAATATTACACGGGCTGCAAATAACCAATACGGAGGCTGAGTAGTTCAGGCCTATCATTTAGGAAATTACACCATCCAACCATTAAAAATAAAATAAAAAAAAATAATAATAACTGGGTTTAATAATGAATAATTCAAATATTGTCCAAACGTAACTAACGCGTTTCAGCTTTTCAAACGCATGGGGGCTATCTCATAGGGCCAGTGCAGCAGAACGCATAGCTAGAAAGTGATGTTTTATCTGAAGGCTGCTTTGTTCTGAAAGGTTAGAGTACAACATGATCGCAGCAGCGCACGCATGATCAGTAGCGCTCCACACAACTGCAACAAGCAAAGATGGCGGCGGCCGTCGACAGTGTTGTGAAAGTGTAAGTATCTTCATTTACCGAAATATTACACAGCACGCTATCTTTTAACCACTGCATTGTGAAACACGTTTTTTTTTTTTCGAACGAATGCGGCGTTGGGGTGTTGAAAAGTGAACGCTCTCTTTTCGGAGTCGTCCAGGCAATATGGGCCCTAGAGAAAATAAACGTGATCAAATGAACTAACGTTAGCCGTGGCCAGCAAAGCTGGAGTGAAATAGAGCTCGATTTTTCTGGGAAGACGTTATGTCTGATGAGCCTCGGTGAACGTACGGCGTGGATGTGGGGTTTGGGGAAATAAATAGCTAAGATCAAACGGCCGCTGAGTAAATCAGTTGATTTTAAGATGTGCAGTCATTAGCTTGGCGGGCGTTTTTTGTGGAAGACGCGAGGCTCGTCAACAGTCACCTTTTGTTCTGCTGGGCTGCTGCTCTCTGCATTGTTGCTTCAACTATCACAGCTGAACAAGCCCCTTTGCACCTGGTTTCTATGTCACTACGGCTAAAAACTAAGCCTCGTTTTGAGTTGTTGATACTATAACGTCCGAATGTGGAGCCGAGAAAACGCAATGGAATGGAATGCAATGCAATGGAACTGGATTGTAAATGTCCTTGCATGTAAATGTCATTTTTGCATAAAATGGCTGAACTTGAATTATTATGAAGTTACTGATCACAAATGGGAAACGTCACATTTTAAAGCATGCTATACCAATTCATGTACACATTAAAACATTGTTACGCTCCACACTTTCGCACAAGGCCTAATTCGTTGATTTAAATGGTGAATACACACACACACACACACACACACACACACACACACACACACACACACACACACACACACACACACACACACACACACACACACACACACACACACACACACTCTGTGTAAACAGTATTCGTATTATCCTTCCTTATTTTCTTTCTTCTTCCATCTGCTTTAGGCTGGGCGAGCAGTATTATAAAGATGCTATGGAACAGTGCCACAGCTATAATGCCCGACTCTGTGCCGAGCGCAGCATCCTCATGCCTTTCCTGGACTCCCAGACCGGCGTGGCCCAGTCCAATTGCTACATCTGGATGGAGAAGAGACACAGAAGTGCAGGTCAGGGTTCCCACCACCGCTCCATTTGTGGTTGACTTGTTGACAAATAACATTCCGGTTGTTATTTAATTGGCCGGAATGGTCTAAGGTGTTTAGACCAAATACCTATAAAAAAAGAAAACGGTATTTGTATCAGCCACATAAACCATAATGTATCCCATAGGTTAAAGGCATTTTCTAAACGAATCTTTGAAATTGGTCCTGTATGGAGCGAGAACGCTGCTACTGCACTTGTTTCTTAACCTTTTGCTTGATAACAGTGTGTTTGTTATTGTGTCCAACCAGGTCTTGCTCAGTGAGAAGTCTTGCGAGAGTTGAGTTGTTGCAGGAAGAGAACAGTGGAAATGTTACTGAGATCTGGAGAGAGGAGAGGTTTTTTTTTGTGTGTGTTGGACTACAGAATGCGTAGCTTAGTGTTATCTAAAAGATTTGGGCGAAGGAGAGTTGAGACTGTTAATGGCAATAGGGAAATATCCTGCACCAACGAGACTTCTCCTTGAGCGAGACTTGGTTGGACACAATAACAAACAGAACGTATCAAGCGAAAGCTAAAGAAAACAAAGTTGTATTCCTCTGTAGGGATCCTTTCCATAATTATATAACATAATCTTTGCCTGTCAGTGGTAGAAGCAAGCACTTCTAGAGGACGTACATTGATGGGGCGCTATTGCACCAAAGGATTAAAGTGCAGCCCGTTTCCACGGATACCGACTGCAGCGTTCTCGCTCAATACTGGAACAAAAACAATTAAAAAAAATCGCTGTCCCCATTAGTCCCGTAGACCCAAAATGATCGGAAAATAGGGTCCGGGTGGAAACATCCAGAAGTTTTCCTTCAACACTTCCCGTTTGTGTATGTAAAACGATAGAGGGCTAATATTATTCCCAAACATTTGATCTGCTGCCTCTGTTTACTTAACCGCTGTGTCTTTCTGTTTGTACTCCCTCTATCTCTGCCCTCCCAGGCCTTGCCCCAGGCCAGCTGTACACGTACCCCGCTCGCCGCTGGAGAAAGAAGCGTCGTGCCCACCCTCCCGAGGACCCCCGCCTGGCCTTCCCTCCGCTCAAAGCAGGTGCGTTAAACTGTCCTCTGAGGCGCTGGGCGATGTCAGTTGGGCCAGCTTCGACCGCTCACTTTTATTGCTTACTTTTGACAGCTTAGCATGCGCGTGTGTTTACAGGATTTTGTGTGTTTTTTTTTTTTTTAACGTTTTTGATAATCGTCCGGACGGAAACAGCGGAGCCTAGAGCGGTACAAAAGTCATCACCGGTCAAATTACATGGGTTCAGTTCTCAGAGGGATCCAGTCGTTGACATGCACGCGTGCATTGGCTCCCCGTGTGTGTGGACGTATGTTCATCCATGTGTTGTGGCCTGGTGGGCGTGTGCAGCCGATATAGAGCTGGGTCTGAAGCGCGACGCCCTGGGGGCCGTGGATGGAAGCAGCCTGGAGGCCCTGCTCAAGGGCGAGCCCCTGGACAGGAGAGGAGGCGCCACGGCCGACGTCCGTGGACCGGAGGAAGACCCGGTACCGGAGCCTGTCGCTGCCTCCGCCTCCACCCACACCTCCTCTGGACGCATACGCAAGGTCGGCCCCCCCCCTCCTCCTCCATATAGGGGCAACCAACAGTGACGCGGATAGTGCTCTAGGCTGTCAACTCCTAGTGAAGTGTCTGCCATTGTTGGGATTTTTTGGTAAAAACGTTGAACCGTTTCCGTGTTTGGGACTTGATACGGGGGTTTGTGTGCCGGTTCCGTTTTCTGTAGCGGGTGCTGGACCACGACGACTACCTGGACGACCTGGACGATGAAGACTTTGAGGACGAGACCCCCAAGAGACGAGGCAAGAGCAAGTCCAAGGTAAAGCTGCGCACCCACACCCCAGGCGCCAGCTAATGCACTCACAAACGCCCATGCACCGTGGCCAAGGGGGGGGGGGGGGGGGGACATTAGGCAGGTTATCTGGGGGTCTTTTATTTTTTAGCATCAAACACTTCATTTCCTGCATTCTGGTGAATATTTATGCATCAATTAATGCTGGAAATTCAGCATTAAGTCAAGTTCAAGTCCAATTCAAAATATAAGGGAACAGAATGCAGTTATGCTCTCCGGTATTCTGTATTGCTTTCAAATATCTACTCTCCCATTGATCAACTATTGTCATTTAATATTATCCCTGCGGAGTTAGCACGCATATAGACGTGATTTAGTCTTCTGTCCTCTTTTCTTCTTCAGTCCCAGTGCTGAAGAAAAAAAGCCCCCCGCCCCCGTCATTGTTGTGTATGAGTAGTCCTCTGCTTCTTTCATGTTTTTATGGGCTGGGAGGGGCAAAAATACGTGTTCCGAATATTGAGGGGCATGTATCCCATCAAAATCAATGCCTATGTACTCACTCACTCACTCACTCACTCACTCACTCACTCACTCACTCACTCACTCACTCACTCACCCGCTGAAGTGGCTCATAATTCCTTTTCTCTGAAAAATGGATGAAAGGAACATGAATGACGAATCTACCTTTTGGTTTCTCCACCCTGTGCTCAGCACGTCTACCTGAATTAAATGACAAATGAGCCACCCGCCTTCGTACTTTGCCCAATGTTACGGTTAGCGCGGGGTGGTTCACATCTTAACCGCTGGCTCTGTGTGCGCTCCTTCTCAAGAGTCGCAGCGAGAGGAACAGCAAGAAGAAGTCTGAGGCTGCAGCCGCTGCACTGGAGGAGCGTGACAAGCCCTACGCCTGCGACAGTGAGTACTGCCGGACTGTCTGCAGCATGCCAGACAGAGCTGGGGTATGGGGCTTGTGAAAGCGAAGATGGGGAGGGGAGTTGCGGGGGTTCCTTGCATGCTTGAAGCTCAAAACAACGCTATCCGGAACCTAGCTAGGAGTCCCAACGTGTGGAAAAGTCACAGGATGTATTTTCCTGTCACTAACGTATGACTTGCTTTTTCTCGTCTCCATTTTTTTACTGCTCTCGTCTTCTAGTTGACATGAGATTGAAATGCGCCAGGAAATTAGTTCAAGCAGAGCATCGCCCACAACAATGGACTCACCGACCTTTTATGATTTATTTTCTAAACATTTTGGGTTGGTCCGTTGCTGCTGCCAATATATAACGTGTGTGTGTGTGTGTGTGTGTGTGTGTGTGTGTGTGTGTGTGTGTGTGTGTCAGTCTGTGGGAAGCGCTACAAGAACCGTCCGGGCCTGAGCTACCACTACACACACTCTCACCTGGCGGAGGAGGAGGGCGAGGACCGCGAGGAGGTGGAGCCTCCTCCCACTCCTCGCCAGCCTGAGGAGCAGAAGAGTGAGTCACCACTCTAATGCACACAGACAGAGGCAGCCTGCTACTCACTCTCTCCTCGTTCTTTCATTTTAAGCTTGTTATTTAATTTTGTGTTGTAAAAATGTCGTTGTCATTTTTTTTTTCAAAAGGGTAACATTTGACCCAGGTGCTGGGACTAAGAGTGTAGGGGTCGAGGCTGTGGATGTTAGGTCGTTTGGTCCATTCTGACCCCCTCCACCGTGCCTTACTGCATGACTCAACACTCTCCCTTCCTACTAACTAACCTGCACACACTTATAAGTAGGGACTCTCTGTTTTCCCCCCATAATTAATCACTGCTTTTTCATATGATTTAATCTAATATGAATGTGTCGGGGGGGGGGGGGGGGGGGCATTTGCTTGTTTCTATGGAGTTTCTTGAGGTTGACGAGCCTGGTGAGAATGTATGGCATAATTGCTTTGATTGAGGAGAAAAGAAAAAAAAAGGCTGTGTTGTGGAGGAGTTCTAATCGGACTTACCTAAAGAGGGAAGACAAATGCACTTACCAGTGCATGAGAGAGAGAGAGAGAGAGAGAGAGAGAGAGAGAGAGAGAGAGAGAGAGAGAGAGAGAGAGAGAGAGAGAGAGAGAGAGAGAGAGAGAGAGAGAGAGAGAGAGAGAGAGAGAGAGAGAGAGAGAGAGAGAGAGAGAGAGAGAGAGAGAGAGAGAGAGAGAGAGAGAGAGAGAGAGAGAGAGAGAGAGAGAGAGAGAGAGAGAGAGAGAGAGAGAGAGAGAGAGATCTCTCTCTCTCTCTACACCCACTTGGCCTAGGATCCCATTTGTGTACGGGCGACACCCGGGTTTTCTGTGCTCAACAACCTTCTTCTTCCTGCCCGTTGTCTCCGCTCAGCACCCAAGAAGGGTCCCAACGGACTGGCGCTGCCCAACGACTACTGTGACTTCTGCCTGGGAGACTCCACCCTCAACCAGAAGACCGGCCAATCAGAGGAGCTGGTGTCCTGCTCCGACTGTGGGCGCTCAGGTGCACTATATTATTTTTTTACGATCGCTCGTCGACAGAGCCTCACGCCGGCCCTGCAGGGTTTCTTGCTGAGGTTTGTTTCTGCGTTCGTGGGTTTGTTGAGCTCCTGACGCGTTTGGGATCCTTTCCTCTCGTCCAGGCCACCCCACATGTCTGCAGTTCACGGCGGTGATGATGGCCGCCGTCAAGACGTACCGCTGGCAGTGCATCGAGTGCAAGTGCTGCAACGTCTGCGGCACGTCGGAGAACGATGTGAGGACGCGCACACACACACACACACACACACACACACACACACACACACACACACACACACACACACACACACACACACACACACACACACACACACACACACACACACACACACACACACACACACACACACACACACACACACACACACACACATCTCTGGACTTTTAGAATGAACCGTAATCCAATAATTGTTTGTAACCTGGGCTGGGTATGCTGTAAAAATGCTCTCCCACATTGGGGAGGCCATTAGAAACGAACTGACATATAATACGTTCGTATCCCCTTGGAGACGACGAGCCCTGCCTTTTAAACAATGATGACGTCTTCCAATTCAAGTATCCCTGTTACAGCCTACCATTGGACAGGAAACTGATATCCACACACCTCTTTGAAGCCTAGCACAGCACAGGTCAAGGCGACACTGCTACCACATACTGTCCGAGGAGCCAGGAGTTATGCTGTCGCGTGAGGCGGCATTACCTTGACTGTGTGTGTGTGTGTGTGTGTGTGTGTGTGTGTGTGTGTGTGTGTGTGTGTGTGTGTGTGTGTGTGTGTGTGTGTGTGTGTGTGTGTGTGTGTGTGTGTGTGTGTGTGTGTGTGTGTGTGTGTGTGTGTGTCTCAATAGGACCAGCTGCTGTTCTGTGATGACTGTGACCGAGGCTACCACATGTACTGCCTCAGCCCCCCCATGAACGAGCCGCCGGAAGGTGAGCCACAAATGGACCTTTGGACCGGTTTCTTCTTCTTCTTTGGTGTTTATTTTAGCTCGTTTATTTTAGCTCGTTTATTCGGCTAAAGGCTAGCCCAGAGAACCGTTGTTTGTAACGTGGCCGTGGGTCTTCAGGAGCAGAGATGTAAGACCTTCCAGCTAAAGAAAGCCACTAGAATGACCCATAAAGGGCAGCATGGTTGAAGTGGTTGTGTTGATGTTTGTGCTTGCAGGTAGCTGGAGTTGTCACCTGTGTCTGGCCCTGCTGAAGGACAAGGCGTCCATATACCAGCAGAACCAGAGCTCGGCCTCAGATTGATTGGCCACACCCCCTTTTCAGTGAGCTATGGGAAATCCCCACTCCCCTTGCTTCAAAGCACCACAGAGTGCAGTCTTGATCAAGGAACACGCACACACACACACACACACACACACACACACACACACACACACACACACACACACACACACACACACACACACACACACACACACACACACACACACACACTTCTCCTAAGAGCAAAGAGGGAAGACTTCAGCCCCTTTGCAATATCATACTCCCAAAAAGAATACGCACACACACTATCTCCACTCAGTGTGGATGGATAAAGGGGGAGAGAGGGAGAGAGCACAGTAACCATGGTAACCAACGTTTCCATGGAAGCTCTTTTGGAGTGAAAAGATTAGCATGGCAGCTAATTACATAAGACCTACATACAGGCGTACATACTCACACGTCATACTAATACTGTTTGGACTGGTAAATCCTTTCTTAAAAAATTAATAAAAGCCAAAATGATATAGTTGCTATTGTTGTATTTCCTCCCTTGTATGGGACTGGGAGGGCACCTTTTAATGGATGATCAAAAACAGATCCTTTTTTGTGACGAGATATTAGTTACCACTATCTGTTGTGGCGTCTGTCTGTCCGTCGGATTGAGAGTTTACGCTACAGAGACGTCCACGGCTGCCTGCGTATCGATCCTTCAGGGTCAACGCGCAGGCTGTTCTCCTGTGGAAGATTAAGCCCACTGTCGTGACACGTTTCAGTGGGCTCTCCCAAGTCCTCTCTTTAGTTGCTGGATGCAGGCTGAATACGGCAGCAGACTTGATGGTCGGAGTGCTAAAGAAACGGACACTACATTTCGACGGGTGTCTTGGAAGTCGTGTTCACGGTCATGAGATGTTTTGTCATCGCCACAACTTACAGAAACATTCTCTTTTAGCCTTTTGTTGCCTAGCAATGCGCCCACGTCCATCTCCCCTTGGCTTGTTGTGATTCATTGCAGCAAAAAAAGAGTTGAGCTACATTTCATTTTTCTGTTCAGAAATATGTCAAATGTGGATGTACTTTTTATTGTTATTAGCTATCTGTTGCAGTGAACTCTTAAGTTAAGCCCCTCCCCCCCCAACACACCCACATACACTTTCTGAAGGTACTGTTAGTGTCTTTAACATCTGTGGTTGTGAATTGGCAGTGGCGTGTGTGTGTGTTACACATCTGACCCCTCCTGGCCAAATGGCACTGTGGCAGCAACCAGGACCCTTAGATTACACTGTTATCAGTCCCATCGCTGCTTTCACCACTGGTCACGCTGAGACGGATTTGCATGCAGATTGTAGCTGTTTTGGATGCACACGGAAAACTCACAGCATATTTTTAATATTTTGTACACACAGTATATATATATAACTTGATATTCCACTGGTATTGGGAGTTTTTTCTAGTAGGATTTTGTAAAGTATATAGTATAGCTTACAATTGGGGGGAAAAGTGTAGTTACTAACCAATGTGTATTGTATTTGGATGTTTTGTATTTTGTTATGATGGTGAGTTGTTTTGTTTTTTTCTTTGACATTTCTGCAGTCACCTCATAGACCTCCATTATGAGTATTTGTAATGGTTCGATTATATCATTTCTGGTGTTACTTTTCGTTTTTTTACATTTATTTTTTTGGTATCAAAACTGATTACGCTCCAGTGTAATAAAAATGTCATGATGTATTTGAATAACATGTGGTTGAGCAATTATTCGATTTATATTATTCTATAGAACTGAGTGAATCAATACATATTGAACAAACTAGAGCCACCTTTTTGTGGCCTATCCAACTTAAAGGATATAGTGTCAAAGCAGACCCTACTAAAAGTAGATTGAGAGCTCTAGTCAAAGATTTAGAAGTCAGTCAACCACATCCATCACAAAATGACCTTATCCATTATCACCATGTCCAATGAATGGCTATTACCATGCAACGAAACTAAGTGAACCAGTGAACTTTGCAGAGATCTGCAATAGGTCAGACATATTTGATGTTGCAGTTCTTTCTTTGGTTTCACTGTGAAATGGAAAACAAAAACAGGAAAATTTACAATTTGTTTTATTTCTCATGCAGATGAACAGCCAAGTATTTTCTCCACTGACAGTCAAAGGAAGAGGTATATTTCCCTCTAAAGAAAAATCGATTGTTTTAATGCTATGAAGCTTACACAAACAAATAAATTGGGATTTATGTTTTATTTACAAGAGACAACAGTGGTGTAGTGCAATTATCTACTGTATGTGGATTAGCCATGCTACATTGTACAGGAATACACACAAAGGCTTGATTCAAAATGTCTACATGGCTCCTACATAAACCAACCCCACGGACCACAAAGCCACGATATACACAGAAAATAAACGCATATTATCATGAGGATTGAGGAAGTCATTGAGGTCGCTGGTCGTCACAATCGTTTAATGTTTACATTTTTTATCACAATAGCTCAAACAACGTATTGCACTAAAAGGGCAGTGGTAACGGTACATTACAAAGTCAATACTTCATATGTTTGTTTTGTGTCAAAGTAGTTTTCTAATGGCACAACATGTGGGCTGGAGCTGTTTGGTATAAAACTGCAAAATACTGACTTTATCAAAGGTAAAGAAGTGCAGCCAGTGGGACAGAACAATCTTATAGCAAAATGCAGCAGACTTGTCTTCCTTTGTAATGAATCACTGTTTGCAGCACGGGGTATAGTAGCTGTGTGTGTGTTTGAGGGACCAAGGGACAAGTGTATGGGTGTGCCAGGGGTATAACGGTACACACCTTTCTTGAGTCACTACAAATACAACTTCCCATAGGCAAACACTGAGATATTTATGTTTTTATAAACAAAAATGATGAGAACAAAGTTAAACCCCTCGTAGTAGTTTTATGACGTGTGTGTGTGTGTGTGTGTGTGTGTGTGTGTGTGTGTGTGTGTGTGTGTGTGTGTGTGTGTGTGTGTGCGCGCGCGCGCGCGCGCGCGTGCTCTCTAGAGCCTCTCGAAGCCGACCGAGCAGAGCAGGAAGATGGCGTACAGCAGCAAGAGGCTGAAGCCCAGCCTTCGGTCCAGCCTCCAGTGGTTCAGGTGGACACTTAGGACCTGGTGGGGGAAGGTTCAGGTACAGAGGGAAGAGAGAGCAGAGAAAGGTATAGGAGACCAGTGTTTCCCAACCTCTGGGTCGGGTCCCACTTGGGGTCCCCTGATATGCAATATTATGGGCATTGGAGTTCAATGTGACCTAGTGTGAAAATGTGCTTTGCTCTGTGAAGGACAGGAACTCTTTGAACTGAGGGCTGCAGTAACCAGTGTTTCACTAGGGGTGGCGCTGTTCCTGAGGTTGATCTGTATTGTTGGTTGCTCTTTAACAAAAGCTGGCCTCTGTGGTCTTAGCTCCGTCTTTCATGACACTGAGATTTTGTACTGGATTGGTCTTGGTATATACATTTTTAATTCATACAAGGGAGACACTGGATATTTGATGGTAGCTATAGTGACATGTTCGTGTGGGGTTATTCTGCCCGCTGGGACTTTAATGAAGGGATTGGACTGGATTACTTACAGTCAGTACGACAGAGGCCAACAGGAGGATCACAGAGTACACCAGACCTTTGCTGTTGATGTAAACCTTAACAAATAAAGACACAAAACAAACAAAACAAACACTAGTAAAACTGAGCAAACAAATCAAGGACAAGCATTATATTAACTTTGTGGTGTGTGTCTGTGTGCAGGAGGTCTGTATGTGAGTAGAATGGGGTGGAATCAGGAAGACAGGCAGCGTAGATTTGGTGTTAGTCTGTCTGTTTCCGCAAGCAGAGGCTCCTTACCACTGATCCATAGTTGACTATGAGGGTCCTCAGTGCCCAGGGAAAGCCCAGACCAAGCAGCACGTCAAAGATATTACTGCCAATGGAGTTGGACACGGCCATGTCCCCCATACCTATCACACACACACACGCACGCACGCACGCGCACACACACACGCACGAGCGCGCGCACGCACGCACACACACACACGCACGCACGCACGCACGCACACACACACACACACACACACGCACACACACACACACACACACACACACACAGGAGATTTACATCAGAGCTGGACTGTAGGCATCACATCAGGTGTATGTGGAGGGGGTCACTGCTTGTGCTCACCCTGTCGGGCGACGATGAGGCTGGCCATGCAGTCGGGGACACTGGTCCCTGCAGCCAGGAAGGTGATGCCCATGATGACCTCAGGGATCCCCAGCGTGAAGCTGACGACTGTCACCTGTAGAGCAAACAGGCAGGACACTATGTGTGTGTGTGTGTGTGTGTATATCATAGGGACTGGATCCAAACAAACACATGCTACAATAACAACGATGGCATTAGAAAAACTGCATAGCCAAATGAGTGATGTGAACTTCATTCCAGTTATGTTGGCACGCTTGAAGCTGCAGACTCCAGTCCAGTGGTGAAACTCCTCAACTCAAGATGTGTGTACTGTGATTTGTGTGTGTGTGTATATGTATATGTTATGCATGGACATATGTATGGTTGTGTGTGTGTGTGCTTGTGCTTGTGCATGTGTATGGCTGGGTGTGTGTGCGTGTGTGTGTATGGCTGGGTGTGTGTGTGTGTGTGTGGCTGGGTGTGTGGATGACTGGGTGTGTGTGCGCGTGTATGTGTGGATGGCTGTGTGTGTGTGTGTGTGTGTGTGTGTGTATGGATGGCTAGGTGTGTGTGTGTGTGTGTGTGTGTATGTGTGTGTGTGTATAGCTGTGTGTGTGTATGTGTGTGGATGGCTGTGTGTGTGTATGTGTGTGTGGATGGCTGTGTGTGTGTGTGTGTGTATGTGTGTATGTGTGTACGGCTGTGTGTGTGTATGGCTGTGTGTGTGTGTGTGTGTGTGTGTGTGTGTGTGTGTGGATGGCTGGGTGTGTGTATGTGTGTGTGTGTGTATGGCTGTGTGTGTGTGTGTGTGTGGATGGCTGGGTGTGTGTGTGTGTGTGTGTGCGTGTGCAGCGTCCTACCATCCAGACCATGAGGTAGGAGAAGAAGGCGATCCACAGCGTGGAGGAGAGGAAGGTGAGCAGGTACCAGCCGCGCCAGCGAGGGAGCTGGCAGTTGGGCACGGTGCAGTAGAGCACCAGGCTGATCGGCCACGCGATCAGCCACCTCACACGCGCACAGCAGCCCTCTAGAGGCACAGGGCGGGACACAGATGTACGCATTATTACACACGCATTGACACTCACACACATACATATATAGACACACACATACAGGTAGATACACAGGTACAGATAGATACTATATACAGACCCTTTCAAAGAGGACCCTTTACTAGTTATATTAAATATTCAAGCAGGCCATATGTGCGTGTGTGTGGCTGTGTGTGTGTGTGTGTGTGTGTGTGTGTGTGTGTGCATATGGCTGGGCGTGTGTGTGTGTGTGTGTGTGCGCGTGTGCGCGTGTGTGCGTGGAGTTGCACTTTTATTACAGAGCAAGTGAACCCACAACCGTTTCTCTTTTGTTTTAAACGTGGTCATTTGTCTTACATGATCGTGAACATGGTAATCGACGCCATTTCATCACTGTAACTGATTATGTTACTGTTAAAAAAAAAGGGGTTCAAGCTTATGTTTTCGCCATTCTCCCCAAAAACACTTTGAACGTTCCGCTCCGTTGCAAACGCAGTCGGTCGTTCTTTTCGTGACGTCAGACTACCTTTTTCCGAGGTAGTCTTGGCGTCAAGACACCGGCCCCGGCGGCGCGGTGTGTGTGTCTGACGTCAAGGGGCCCCGGCCCCGGCGCGGTGTGTGTGGACGCGTGGAGCTCTGCCTGGCCAGCGGTGGACTGCGGCGGTCCGAGAGAAAGTTGAACATTTCGGACACTTATAGCATAACGCGCCCGGTGTGTGTGGATGGTGAAGCTCCGTCTTGAGCAGCGATGTACGAGTGAGGGTTAGGCTTCCCGGGCACCTAGAGTATAACGCTACGGTGCGTGGCGCATTTCATACGCAACATCGCTTATTATAATGCTCATACACAACGACGGTACTAAAAAAGTATCAAAAAGTTGGTGTGGGTCGTAAACACGCCCCCCTCTTTCCTAAAACTCTCAACCCAAAACGCATTTCTTTCAAATCTCATTGTTTTCGAATTCCTGCTGAAACAGTGTGTTCACTGGCTCTTTAATAGGGGTTTTAAGTTGGCAACATGAGGATCCATTAGGGATGAAAGACATCAGGCTTTTCTCTGAAAAACTTGCTAGTAAGCTAATTGCTTGCTAGTAGGTGAGATTAATGATGACTTTTGCGTTTGCAGATGACTTTTGCGTGTGTGTGCGTGCGTGCGTGCGTGCGTGCGTGTGTGTGTGTGCGTCCCGCCCAGATCCACTAACCTGGCATGGCGAAAGGTCTGAAGGGGAGATTCTCCTCTTCGTCGTCGTCGTCCTCTTCCTCCTCCTCCTCTTTAAGCTGCGCTCCCCCCGCCCCCTCTCCCACCTCCTTCTCCCTGTCTCTCACACTCTCTCTCTCCACTTCCAGGGGTTGTCTCTCTCCCTCCGCCGTTGCCCCGTTCTCATTGGCCCATGGCCCTCCGTCGCCAATCTCCTCTCCTGTGGCGGAGCCGTCCTCTACACCCCGAGCCTGGATCAACCTCTGCCTCTACAGTGGGGGGGGGGGGAAGAGAGAGAGAGAGAGAGAGAGAGAGAGAGAGAGAGAGAGAGAGACAGAGACAGAGACAGAGACAGAGACAGAGACAGAGAGAAACAAGGGTGGAAGATAAGAAATGTTAGAACATCCTTTGAGTCATCTCTGGTATTATTGGATTAAATCGTTTTTCTTTGCGTATCATGTCATGTAAAAAAAAAAAAATCGAATTTACACGGACCACAATTAAATGAAAAGCGATACGTTACAGAAGACAGAGCAGACCACTCTAAATATGATATATTAACACCGTAGCAGATCACATTTGCAAATATTCAAAAATATGACTTTACCTTACTACAGCCTACCAGTTCTGTTTTGTAACTTTCTATCCTGCCTGCGCATCACAGGTCATCACAACAACGTGCTCAGCCACTACACCCACCACCGCCCCTAGCAGTGACCGACACTAACCCACTCTGTCAACCCCCCCCCCCCCACGCATCAGGAAGGCGGAGGCTTGCCTCTGAGAAGGAGAGCTGGTGCTGGTGCTCCTCAGCCATCCCCGGCCCCGCGTCCTGGACCCCCACTGTGCAGGCGTCTGCAGGACGGGGGGGGGGGGGGGGGGGGGGGGGGGGTGACGGGACGGGATGGGGTGAGGGGTGGGGGAGTTGCTCCAAGGTGTGGAGGATGATGGAGGGGAGCAGAGGAATTATAAATTGGAAATGTGCGACGATCGTAAATAAAAGGAATGTTCGATGGCGCTGACCCAGAAAGAAAGTAGTGCTGCTCAAGGAAAAGAGCAAAAGACCAAATGAAGATAAACATACAGAACAGATGGGAGGGAAAACCAGACTAGGTGTTTTTAGAATCACCACCAACTCTCTCATATTCTTTATCAGACAAAGGCTACCACAACCCAAAAGGATTAGAAAACTTTTTGCTATCTATTTTTTTAGATTACTATTCATAAGTGCTGTTAAGTAAGTTGATTTACTTAACTTTACCCCAACATATAAATGCAGTCCAAGAAACATTTTCTTTAATGCAAAGAGTCTGAACTGTGTGCTGTCATATACGTAACTGAGACCTATTCAAGAGAAATGTTTCCAGAGCCCCGTCTCTCTGAGAGAGTGTGCTAGGCCTAGATAGAAGAGAGAGAGAAGATCTATTTCAGCGCATGGGATCTCACCGGGGAATGTATTTGGGGTGATTGACAGCATGAATGTGTGCCACTCTAAAAGGCCAAGATTTCCAAAAAATAATATATACATAATAATATATATTTTCACGCATGCAAGACACCGTGTTAGAGCGAGAAGGTGTGAAAGCACCACTGTGACCCCTAGGCTAAAAACAATTAATAAAAACACAATTGTATAATTAAATAGAAGGGCTAGCCACGAGTGTGTCAGAATAGTTGTGTACTATATACTCTGTACATTTTGGCTGCATCATTAGTAGTGTCAGTGAGATAATCTACAGAAGCTGGAGAATCACAGAGCATTTTCTTTTTAAATGTGGACACACACACACACACACACACGTTGCCATGGATCACCTGGTTTCAGCGGGACCATGTCAGTGTCACAGTCCCCGACGTGGGCCACGGCAGTGGTGCGGCACAGGCTGCTCAGACATGCCTGACCCCCCCTGCTACACCGGCCCTCCACCCAGCCACACAGTGCCCGGTTAAACCTAAACACACACACACACACACACAGGCACACATACAGGCACACAATCGCACAAACACATGCTCACACACACACACACACACACACAAACATACACACACAGGCACACATACAGGCACACACACACACACACACACACAAGCGGGAACACACACACATGGTCTCACGCACACACACAATCACACAAACATAGACACACACATGCCCGCACAGATGTCAGATGTTAGAACCTGTAACTATGGGGTTACAGCCCCATAGTTAAGAGAGAGTGTATTTCTTAGTGAATGTGGAGAAGAGAGGACTCACTTCATGATGAGGATGTAGATCCCATACATAGAGATCAGAATAATGGACTCCCACCTGCCTCACATGTGCAAACATACATGCAAAGACACATGCGTGCACACATACACACCCACACACAAGACACCAAACACACCCACACACACACACACACACACACACACACACACACACATACACACGCCCAACACACAAACACACCCAACACACAAACACAAGAAAACAAATCTGAGAAAACTCAAAATATCAAGAACAAGTAGTTGATGTTGACTTCACATTGATTCTACAAGAATAGGAGCACAAAGGAGTGTAGTGCAAAGATCCTTACCATTGGACCTTCTCATCGTAAATCACCTACAATTCACAAACACAAAATGACTCAATTTCACACATTTACACCCTCTGTAAAACATCTGAAATATTTCAAAGAAGTTAGATTGACCTCATTGTTTTCAAAATGGCTTTCAAAAAGGATGTATTCTACATCAACATATGTAGTGAGCAAACTTACTGCACTGAAGAAAATAAAATCCACTTTTCCAGTGAATTCCTTTTTTTACACAAAATATACCATATGTCATGGGGACTCAAATGGCACCAAATGCTAGGAATGACCGGATACTTTATCCACTTAGTTGACTAAATCCACTCCAATTTAGTAAACACTAAACCAATTAAGAAAGCACAAAGGCTTCAGTGATCTGAATGGAAGACAATCAGCCAGCTTTGAAAGCCTAACCATCACTGGACTCACGATCAGGCATGAGCAATCAATCTCGAAAGATCAATTGTAATATACAGAATCCACGTCAATCCATAAGGAAGGTGTTGACAAACAGAAGACTTACCATGATGAGCACCAGTATAGACAAGACGTAGAAGATGGAGTCACGGAACAGGGGCCACCAGCTCAGAATGATGGACTGATCATAGGATTGAACACAAGCACCAGACCACACAATAACAATCAGGAGAACCAAGCTGGTTGGGTGAGTGAACACAAGACCTGTTCTTTCTTGGAAATCGCTGGAGTCAGCTAAGGACAGCCTTGTTAGCTAAAAATACAGTTACCAGAATAACGACTACAACTTCTGGTTCATCATTACCATGGCAACCAAAGGCACAGCGCCGCACTGAATTTTCAACTGGTCTCATGGCACTACGATGTCAGAACAAATATGGTCCCAACAGCAAACCTAGTTACCAAGTTGATGGGTGCATAGACATATTATGGGAAGGAAGGCATCCTATCCGTATATACCTGTCCGGAGAAGATTCCACAAATCCCAATGATGACCAGGATGTTAAAGACAGCGGATCCAACGATGGTGCCGACTCCTAGATCTCCTTTGGTGATAAACACGCCTGAAACATGTGAAACACAGGGAAGACTGGATCATGGGTTATCAGTCATCACTGGATGCCTTCATATCAGTCAGAAACAGGATCCGTTTTTATAATGAAAGCTTCACTTCTATTTCTTCTATTTTGTCTTGTTCTTAAGAAAGTAAAGTTAAGCCATGTAATGTTGATTCGTCTCAAATGTTTTCGTGATTTAGAAGACACTTTCTTTCAGTATTGAGTTAATCACAATCACCAGAGGTCAACGTTGCCCATGTGATCTAAAATCGGTGGGACTTTTTAGATATTAAAAGATTACTCAAAGATCAGGAAAGGGAGATGCAGTTCACTTCTTAAAACATTCTTCCATTATTTCTGTTGCCAGTAGTCAGTGGTTAACCTAATATGATGAGCAGCCCAGCTATGCTATGCTGGGTTAAACAAGGCAAATAAGGCAAAGTAAAGTTGTTTTTAAGTCTGGAGACTAGAATACAGGATATAATCGTGCTTTGATTAGTTACACAGGTCAATCCCACTACAAGCGCTGCGGTCGAATAGTATTTTTTGGTTAGAAAGGCTGAGTGAAATGACCCAAAAGTATCTAAGTGGCAGCCATGACTAGAGCTGTTTTGAATGCTGTAAATGCTAAGGAAAGGTGCTTCAATGCTTCCTTTCTTATCTCTTTTAGCATAGGGTACACTGGACCATCCTTTATGAAAGGAAAGGAGACAATGCCGTCCAACAATTCCTTGAGGCAGGAACATTTAAGATTTATTTTATTCATAAATTCATGACAGATACAGTGAGAGTTAGGCAGGAGGGTACGGGAGAGCGAGAGAGGGGAGGACATGCAGCAAATGAACAGGGGCGGGAATCGAACCCGGGTCGCTGCCGTAAGGACTAAGCCTTAATGGTACGCGCTCTACCTGGTGAGCCACCCAGGCACCCCCCTCAGGGAGCCTTTTTTTTTTAAATTTTTTTCATTTAAATTCCAACCTTGGTAATGAAGTTCTATTTTTCCCCGAGCTGTCCCCAAGTTTAAACAGCCTGCATGAATCAACGCGGTAAGAACTCTCCAGCAAAGTATCCAACGTGCGCCTTTTGCAGTTCGTCTTCAGAACGTTGCAGTTTCACCACGGCAAACCCACGTCCACGACATCCGCCGTTGCATAATGACGGAGCCAATGCAGTCGGATTCTCTTAGCACCGCGGTTGTCTATTCTTAAGTCCTTATGAATTCTCCTTCACATCTTTCCTTGACCCCATGACGTTTTTCCATCGAGGTCAAGGAAAAGAGGTTAGGAAAGGACACAGGATGTAATTTATTGGACTATTCGACTGCAGCCAAGGTCTCATCAACAAAAGAGGTTACTACAGGGCCCAGTACTTAAAACCCTATCCTAATCGGGTTAAGATCATTATGATTGCAGTTGCAGATGGTTGAAGTGCGTATTGTTGGCTAATTATACAGCAGGCTTTCTTACTGACCAATCAGGGAGGTGAAGAGCTCAGGGGCGGAGCTCCCGGCAGCCATGAAAGTTGCCCCGGCAACATCTTCACTGAGTTGAAGATTCTATAATGTTGGGGGTCAAGAAGAAGAGCAGAAATCCTTTTCACAAATAAAAACGAGTCACGTTTGGAACCTTTCACCATTGAATTCCACATTCTCCATTTGCATTCTTCGCACACTAAAATGTTGAAAGTAATTTAAAGCCAGCTTGTCAATGGCCTATTAAGGGCTCACCTCTGATATCTTTTCCAGTGACGGCACAAAATAATCATCGCAAATGATGGCAAGGGCATGGAACATGTAAACAGCCTAGGAGACACAATGGAAAAGGCCAAGGTTCAGGATTTCTGAAGTGCTTTGCATATGCATATTTGTGTGTGAGTGTGGGTGTGGGTGTGGGTGTGTGTGTGCGCGTGGGTGTGTGCCACTGTTGATGCAAAAGCAGATATTTATTCTGCGATGCCAAAGTCTAGTGATTACTTACACACAGTACATGAAGAAGTATCGCTCCCTGTCTCCTCTGTTTCGGAGTAAAGACATCTTCAGGGAACTCGTGCATGGCTGGCGAATAGGAAAAGAGAGACAGAGAGATGGTGAGCACGAGAGAGATGGTGAGCACGAGAGAGATGGTGAGCACGAGAGATGGTGAGCACGAGAGAGATGGTGAGCACGAGAGAGAGAGAGATGGTGAGCACAAGAGAGATGGTGAGCACGAGAGAGATGGTGAGCACGAGAGAGAGAGAGATGGTGAGCACGAGAGAGATGGTGAGCACAAGAGAGATGGTGAGCACGAGAGAGATGGTGAGCACGAGAGAGAGAGAGATGGTGAGCACGAGAGATGGTGAGCACGAGAGAGATGGTGAGCACGAGAGAGATGGTGAGCACGAGAGAGAAAGAGATGGTGAGCACGAGAGAGAGAGAGATGGTGAGCACGAGAGAGATGGTGAGCACGAGAGAGATGGTGAGCACGAGAGAGATGGTGAGCATGAGAGAGAGAGATGGTGAGCATGAGAGAGAGAGATGGTGAGCATGAGAGAGAGAGATGGTGAGCACGAGAGAGATGGTGAGCACGAGAGAGATGGTGAGCATGAGAGAGATGGTGAGCATGAGAGAGATGGTGAGCATGAGAGAGAGAGAGAGAGAGAGAGAGAGAGAGAGAGAGAGAGAGAGAGAGAGAGAGAGAGAGAGAGAGAGAGAGAGAGAGAGAGAGAGAGAGAGAGAGAGAGAGAGAGAGAGAGATATTGGGATAATGAGGTAGCTCAGGCCATAGGAGGACAGCGAGGATTCATAAATTCAACAACAACCCCCCCCCCCCCCCCCCCCGCTGCTGTGTTCCTTAGCAACATGTGTGCCAGTTACTTGAAGGTTATCATAGTGATGGTGGCGGTCTTCATGCTTCATGCGACTTAACCAGCTGCGATTAACCAGCTTGTTTTCTTATTCCTTGTGTTCAAAGTGACGCCGTCGGACTATCCCTCAGAGTTGTATCAGTTTAACACACTTCAAGCGATGACATGCTCAACTAATTGGCTATCCCCTTTGCAATCATTTACAATCATCATCGTCTTAGAAGAAAAAGAAGAGCATATCATTTTGTCATACCGTACGCTGACGTGCACCAGAGTATTACACCGAGGAATCATGTACATGCACTCTGACTCGGTTTGTGGCAAACTCTTACCCACACCCTCGTGTAAAAAAAATCCCATTAATGACAACATTCCCAGCGCACTCCATCTCTTCCTCAACTCTTCCTCCCCTCCATCGCAGCTCTACATCTTTCGGTAACCAGCGCAGGCAAAAGCGTCTCTGCGTGTGTATGTGCATGCGTGTGTGTGTGTGTGCGTGCGTGTGTGTGTGCGTGTGGCGTGGGTCGTGTAGATGAGAGAGTTCTAATCAGTGGTCTATTACCACGGGGGGGGGGGGGGGGGGGGGGGGGGACGACGACACTTTGAACCACGGCAGATGCACATGGCATTCAACCAGAAACTCAGCATTCCGTTTCCTAGCAACTAGTGAGTGTGTGTGTGTGTGTGTGTGTGTGTGTGTGTGTGTGTGAGTGAGTGAGAAAGTAATGGGGGGGGGGGGGGGGGGGGGGAGCTCAAAGACCTTAGCTGTGTTTAAGAGCTTCCGTGTGTGTATGTGTGTGTGTGCGTGTGTGTGTGTGCGCGTGTGTGTGTGTGTGTGTGTGTGTGTGTGTGTGTGTGTGTGTGTGTGTGTGTGTGTGAGGGGAGCCGCGTGGTAAAAGGGTGACAATTACAATTCTGGGGGACCGTCAACGGAGAGGGCTCTAGACAGATCATATCTGATTTATCAGTAGCTCTTGAAAAATCGCTATATACCCATACCATTTCAAATAAAGCAATATGAACATTGTTTGATGATAGAGGAAATGCCCAGTGTGGGCACACTAAAAACAAATAGAGGCAGAGATAGTGATGGCTGGATCAGGCAGACTGGGATTAATTAGATCCGATTTCAGGGGAGGATGCTGTCACATTCTCGACAATAGTTTGCCCCTTCTATGCTTCCTTTTCTCAATTTGTGGAATTTGTGTTTGGGTATTTGTCGTGCACGCATGCGCACACGCGCACGCACGCACACACGCACACACGCACACACGCACACACACACACACACACACACACACACACACACACACACACACACACACACACACACACACACACACACGACTAACCAGATCTGGGAGTGTTGGAGGTCTGATTGTCCGGGTCTGTGTTCTGCGGGTTAAACTCCCTCTTGGACCACAGTAGGACACTGTCCGCATACGTTCGCTCTGAACCTGCAGGAACAACCAACACACAAGCATCAATGAACTAAGCAATCATGAGATCTGCATCCATTATGTCTGTTGCTCTAAATTACGATTTTCAAATGCATTTCCTTATGGGAAATAACATCTGCAATCCGAACCTATAGCTTGTGTTTTGAAACCATGCGACGGAGTTAATGAATTAATTATGACCTAGAAAATCTAAACCACAGCAATGTTTTAACATTATTATAGGCTACCCACCTGTGACATTAAACAAATGCACGAGCCAGGTGGCAGCAAACAGACCGAGCCCGCAGACGCACAAACGCGGGAGGAGCCGCGTGCGTCTCGGTCTCACTGGCGCCTTCATCTTGCCTCGCGCCGCCGATCTCTCCAAGTCTCCGCTCAAAACATGTCACAGCTGTTCGCCATAGCAGCGGTAAAGCAGCCCGGTTCGTTTTAATAAAAACCTAAACAAAAAAAATAAATAGGTGAATGTTCTCCCTGGTCGCACGAACAGCTTTTTATTTTATTTTTATAACCGGGCTTCATCCACGCGCGGTAGATAATTGCAGGTTATCGATAGCATCCCAACATCTCATCTAATATCCGGTCTCACCCACGTAGGACGCTTTACAGGGTCCCCATTCAAAAAGACATTCCGGTAGCCATGACACCAGCGGGTGGAAATGTACGCGGCAGTGACTGCGGGAATATCGCCGAAGCTATCTGTCGCTTCCTTTCATCTAACCCCGACAGCCAGCTTCTTCCCCGTTATCGCGTGGTCACGGGGGGGGGGGGGGGGGGGGGGGGATGTTTTCACGCGTTCGCGCCGGGGTTTGTTTGGTTTTGGGTGGGGCGGCGAGGCGGCTGGGTCATTTTTATAGGCTCACAGCGAGCATCGCAGGAAAGCTTTAGGTAGTGAACTCAACGGAATTCAGTCGAAAACCAACAGCACTGACATTAGGTTTTCTCCTCGCCGCGTCATCGCACTAACCAATCGCCATGTTCATATTAGTAAGTAGGTCTACGTCAACGCATGTAGTTTATAATTGTTGGATTTTTTTTTCTTCTAGTTGGGATGGAAAATAGAACACCCGAATAGGCCGAGGTTGGCTCCTCGCCTACCCCATATAACATCTCTATATCTAGAATATTGTTATTTAATATATAAAGAACAAAAAAAAATACATACCAATCTCATCTTCATGGTGTGTGTGTATTATAATAATTATAATGTTCCCCAACAAAGTACAACTCAGTAGTGTCACACACACACGCAAAATTAAATACAAAATTACACTTTTTCATCAAATCTAATGATCTTATAATTACTCAATTAACTTAAATTACTCAAAATGAAAACTTCCTCCTTGAAAAGCGTTTCATACTTTGTCTGTATTTCCCTAAAGTTGTTATGCCTGCAACCCTGTACATGTAGCCTATTTATTCAACAGAATCATTTACAGACAATAAAGATGTACATTTCATTTTCAAATGTCCAATTCTTTATTGTACACATTAGTACTAATTCATTAAGAGTGTACTATATTACACATAAGAACATCAGCATATTATTAAAAGTCTTAAAACATAAGGCCTTTTGAAACAAATCAACAACATGTAAAAATTTTAATCAATCACAGATTCATTAAATGTCCAGCAAAGATAACAATATATATTATTTTATTCATATTGAACTGAAGGCTCATAATGAACAGTATATTTTCAAGGCCAGAAAAATATGTGTTTACGAAAACAATCATATTCAGTGCAAATAAATCATATTATCAAGCAAGTATAACACATGGGGATAGCTAAGACATATGTTGGCTAGTGGTGGAGTACTGTATTGTTCAGTCCTGCTCCCATTCCCCCTGCATCATGTGCACTTTTGGATGGCAATCATCATTGTGTGCACTGTCTACAACACTGCATCTAACGTGTTGTATGATTTTCCACACACTGAAAAATGTACATTGTTGATTTCTCAGATATCCCCCTTGCTTTGGCTTGATGCTAGATAGACCTGGTGAGAAGTACATCGTTTACTTCTCACTATACGATATACAGTGAGAATATGTAATACTATAAATAAAACAGTTTGGATTTTCCACTTCACCTGTAACTGTTAATTCTGAACCACCTAGCGTAACACCCCAAGAATTACCAGTACGATATTACCGGTATATCCAGTCCAAAAGGTAAACCTTGTTGTTTGTTATACAGTAGTAAGTAGTGTTGAGGTGACTATTGAAAAGTCATCGTGTTCTCTCACAAAGGCCTTTGGTGGTAAAGTGTGTGTGTGTGTGTGTGTGTGTGTGTGTGTGAGTTGGAGGACCATCATTGACCCTATTAACACCATATCACCCCCCCCCCCCGCCTCCAACAGCTGAAGGAAAAACGTCTGTTTCAGAAGGCCCGTTCTTGTCGATAGTGCTCCACCTAAACACCTTACCTCCACCTCCCCCTCCCTCTTTCTCTCTGGGATTTCCGACGCGCTCCACCGCTCTACCGCGCAGCCACGGCGGGCTCCAGGGACCCCGTGACCTGGAAGTGGATGCCGTCTCCGGGCAGGGGCGAGGGGATGAGTGGAGAGAGCCAGCAGAGGAACCAGCGGGAGCCCAGGCCGTGCTGCAGGTTCCCCAGCAGGCCGTGGCTGTAGGGCCGGCGCGACGAGTACCACTCCCGGGTGGTCTGGCCGCGCAGCAGCAGGAAGACGTGGAAGAAGAGGAAGGCGGACACCAGCAGCAGGCCCACCACACAGGTGTCGGCGATGAAGGCGAAGGCAAAGGCACGCGGGGACACCTGGCCTGTGGTTGGTTATGGGGTTGGTTACAGCCAACGAGTCGTGTGAGATCTTTTAAGTATTCATGCTCAGACTGCTGAGACTTTCACATAATGGCACACGTAGGATAACTGTTAAAATAAAGAATAAAGAACACTGAACAGCCCTGTTGTTAAAAAGGGTTCACCATTGCCCTACACACACACACACACACACACACACACACACACACACACACACACACACACACACACACACACACACACACACACACACACACACACACACACACATTTTCAACATTCGAGTGATCCATTCAAAAATACAATAGAAGAGCATGCACACCCACCCACCCACCCACCCACCCACCCCCACACCCACCTGAGACCAGCATGATCCAGGGCACGAGGAGCAGCAGCACGCTGTGGGGCGTCACGCCCTCTTTCAGGATGACCATGAACACCTCAACGTTCATCACCACGGCGTACAGCAGGCCCGACCACATGAACAGCAGGCAGCAGAGGAAGTAGCGGTAGTTGCGGAAGCCCACGCACTGGCCGAAGAAAACGCAGTGGTGGTCGCGGCGCAGCACGCACACCTTGCAGTCGTAACAGTGTGAGCAGCGCGGCGGCGTGTGGCTCTCACAGGTGTAGCAGTACCTGGGGGGGGGGGGGGGAAGAGAGAGAGAGAGAGAGAGAGAGAGAGAGAGAGAGAGAGAGAGAGAGAGAGAGAGAGAGAGACAGAGACTTAGTCACTGAAGGAGAAGTAGCGACTAGCTGACTGTTAATTTGCTTGTTACGTTTGCTATCTATGTTTTAGCCATTCAGCATTCGCTTTTATCCAAAGCTAGAGCCGCCTTTTTGCTCAAGGATGCCTGCAGGTAGACTACCGACATTTGGGTACAAAGCAAACACCCTTAGACCACCCCATTCTCTGTCACACAATGAATATTGTAATTAATAGCGAATAATTTAGCAATAGCAGGTGTATCTGCATCATGTTGTACTGTCTAGCATAGACAGCACAACATGATGCAGGTACATGATAACTTTATAAAATAAAGCCATAGTAAAACCAGCATGCATGCATTGTTTACCTCCATCCCTGGACCATGCCTTCTCCTCCCAAAAAGACACCTTTGATGGTTGGGCTGGTCTTCACAAAGAGCGAGGCGTTCCAGCATATGTTAACCAGCATGAAGTACTGCGCTAACAGATGAAAAGCCTTCCACCAACTGATCCACGCAGTCCTTGTCCAGTCCGCCTCTAACGGTGCCTCGACCAGGACCAGGTAGCTCACCTCTCCCGTGATGGAGAAGACCAGGAAGGTGTTAAGGACCACGGGAAGGTGTCTGCACACTCTCTCAACTCGGCAACATGCGTTACTGGCAAAGCTGGCCATCTTCCGTTGCGAATTTACTATTCGACACTTGTCTTCTCACGCTGTTGGGGACGCCGAAGGGAAAAACAGTGTGACAGTGTGACATAAAGAAGCGACCCGCAGAGAGGACCGCTTTCAAAGACGTACTGAACGATTAGTCACTAAAACGCTGGCTCGGTGTCCAAGAAAAATTAAACCGTGACATTCTGATTACTTCAATAGTTTAACACGAATGGATTTGAAAATGTTGGTAATTGTTTGTTTCTTCCACTCGTGATGTGTTTGTTCTTTGGTTGAAAGACCGAACGACTGTGTTACAGGAGAATGCAGCCCGCGACCCCAGCAGCCGCACACTAAAGGTTCCCCTCAGTATGAGTTGAAATCATGGCTAGACTTATATGAATAAAACTAATTAGTTGTTGATTAACACGACTCAATAGTATTCACTTCATTTTGCTGCGAGCCACTAATTCAAACATATTAATTATTACCTTTTGTTCGTAATAGATTACAAAATATTGGTGATGTGAACAAAAAGCCACTTTTCTCAATGTCAAACAATGATTCTGGCCTACATATTAAGTCTGCATACAACATCCTTAATTGACCAATATTCCTCTAGTAAGGTTGATACTGTATTATATTACAAACAACGTGCAACATGCAAATACACGGGGTTAATTGGTCAATCAATTAATACAACCCAACCCTGGTATATAACATACTATATTGTCAAAGGATGCTTTTTTGTGACAAAATGAATACAGTGCACATGGTTGTATGCTCTGTGCCCTGTCTGGCTCCGGGTTTATCAGTGCTTCCCATGAGGGCTATTCTTAATCCCTGTTAATCTCTCTGCGAATGACAGCCTGCCGTCATGGCTGCACTAGAAGAGAATCTACTGTCTCCCTGGCATGTTAACAAAACAAGAGATACAGTGGATGGTTTTAGACGAGAGAGAGAAGAGGGCCTAAGGAAGAGGTAAGATTGATTTTATTGTATTCATGTATTCGGTAACAGTGTTTTGAAGGCTAAGGAGTTGCTCTAAATGAAACGAAATGACACACACTGTTGTAACCCATGATGTCATTTTGATAAATGTCCTCAGCTGACTAATTGAATGGTTGACGGTGGTAATGCCATCATGTGTGTTTGCTGATTTGACTTCCAGTCAAACGTTGAGGTAAAGACATTTCTGAATTCATTCATTCATATGTCCTGAACAGTGAGAACCGCAGGATGCAACTGCAATGTGACATCTTGAAGCTTCAGCGGGACAAACACCTGTAAGTATACGCCGACACACACACACACACACACACACACACACACACACACACACACACACACAGAAACACACACACACACACACACACACACAGAAACACCCTCCAATCAAAAAGTCTCCGTTGTGATTGTAAGCTTGCCCTATAATACACGGCATGCATTTCTTAAAAATACAAATGGTATGTCATTAGTGAGCGGGTAGGGGTTTAGGAATGTGGACATTAGGGTTAAAACCCAAAACCTTTTGATGATCGCTTGGTGGGTTGGTTGAGCAGCAGGGCGATACGTCTGCAGCGGCGTTGTCAGGAGCTGACGGAGCAAGAGGGCAGGGCCCGGCGGCACAACCAACAGCTGCTGCAGGACTTCCAAAGGGCCCAGGTCACACTGGGGGCGATGGTGGCCCACACAGCCACCATGAACACCATCAGGGTGAGAGTGGACTGAACAACACACCAGCACACGCACGCACGCACGCACGCACATGCACGCACGCGCACACACACGCGCACGCACGCACACACACACACACACACACACACACACACACAAATTCCTGTTTGCTGAGTGAGTAAGATTACTTTTGAATAAGTACCTCATTACCACTTCCCAGGAGTAGGACATGTAAGTAAGTTAAAAAAGATATACACATTGACATTTTGATTTGTGATGTTTGCAGGCCTACATGAATGTGGGTCCGGTTTATTGTGGTGATGGTGTGCGTGTGTATGTGTGTGTGTGTGTGTGTGTGTGTGGGGGGGGGGGGGGGGGGGGAGGGGTTCTCTTTCATTGGTGGATTAATGCAGGTGAAGCATGGGTTCACGATGGGCTAACATGACACAGTCTTGCACGCAAACGTAATTCCTCTATTATGCGTTGCTGGATTCTTTCATTAATTATCCAGTGAACTTTGACCCCCCCCCCCCGCAGCTGGAGTACCAGAGGTACCTTGAGGAGAACTCTCCCCGCTGGCACCAACAGCTGAAGGATCACACCCATGCCGCCCAGAAAAAGGTTTCGGAGCTTGAATTCAACCGTTGCTTTGAGCCCTTGTTAGCAGCCATATGTGTACCATGTCTGGAATCATTGTTGAGAGTTGAGTACGTTCAAGGGAATTGTGCCGCCTGGCATGTGTTAAAGGATACCTTGTAGATCATTTCTGACCTTCCTTACAGATTATGCTATGTAGTCTGATCAGTTATCTATGGAGTAAAAGCCCCAACCCCTTTTTATTTTTTATTTTTTTTACAGAGAATGGAAGAGCTTATGAAAGACTTTCTGAAGAGGAGGAAAGAGGAACATGTGACCGCATCCTTCACTAAAGAGCGCTTCTCCCCTCGCCGAGGTAACTCTCTTTCACAACATGCACAACACCCTGCCAGCCTCCATGCGCACACATTCCCCTGGTGTGGAATGTGAGCGCTACGACTAAACCTGCATTTCTAACTGTCTCCTAGAAAACACCTATTGGCCTCAGAGAGCATCGTCTGTGCCTGAGGACTCCTGCAGAGCAAATGGCCGCCCCGATGGCTCCGTCCCACCAACGATGCCCTCCTCATCCCGGCTCACTCAAGCTCACACGTCCCATGATGCTTTATGCTCACCTTCACCAACCGTCTTCTCGCAACCTCGCCCGTCCCAGGTTTACCACCAAACATCTCCCCAGCAAGGGCCTCCGCCCTGGGGAGCCCCTCAGAGCCACTGGTCCACACCCTTGGCGTCGAGTGACGTGGGGTCGCCACGGGGCCTCAACGCGCCCTGGGCTCCAGCGTCCATGGCAGGGCCTTCAGGGTGGGGTCTGGTGCTGGGCAGGGGGCCAGACGCTGTGGGAGGTATGGCACCCAATGCAGAGGGATGGGGTGAAAACAGAAAACGTGGAGGCAAATGCGTGTCCCAAGAGCTGGACATTAAACCAGGTAAACATAAATATGATAAGACAATTCTTAATTAATTAAAATCACAGTCACAGAAGCAAAAGGGGATAGCGCAATAGCACGAAGCATCAGTAAAATAGCAAGATGTAATAAAAAAGTAAGATACAAGAAATAACTAAACATTATTACACATTATTATACATTGAGAATATTCCCATTATTGCACATAGGGAATTTTGATATTGCACAGTTTAGTATATATTGATATTGCACATTAGTGAATTAGTCAGTTTAGGCATGTGTGGTCTATTGGGAGCAGTGTTGGTTATATAGTCTGACAGCAGCCGGAAGAAAGGACCTGCGGTGTCTCTCCTTCACGCACAATGCAAGAGGTGTACTATAGCTGATATGGGGAAAATCTTTTAAACAAGCATGTCTACAAGTTCTTCTATCTGCTGGACAGAGGTAGCATCTTTTAAGCATTGTGGTCTTATGTACTGTATGTGTGTGTTCACAGTTCGTCTGTCTAGTGCCCACGGAGACAGCAGTGATGGTAGCAGGGATTCTGGAAGTGGAAGGAACCATGGAGAAAGGAGGAAGAGAAGGGAGGAGGGAAGACAGCCCAGCGGTTCAGACAGAAAGAGCAGCTCCCAGGAGTATTTACTATTCACAGCTCTTCTTTCCAATGGGCCTCACTACATAAATACAATTGGTTATTTTTATATCTGCCAATCAAGTTGCGAAACAATTATTTGTACAAAACAACCCACCTACTCATTTAGCACTTATTTGCCATGAGCTTTACCGTTGCATCTTACTGAACTACTGAACCTTATTTCTTATTTTTCTTTCTTACCTTAAAAGATGTAATACAATAGATAAGCTACCATACCAATCCACCAACAATCTTCCAACTATAGTTACCTCATCCATGGTCAATTCAATGACAACCAACTCAGATATTCTCACTTTAGGTCTGCTGGCACCTTGAGTGCAGACTCAGAGGTCGTACCCACCCCCTCTGCGGTCAGAGGAAAAAGAGTGACCAAAGGACAAGAAAGCAGCATGTCATCAGAGACAGCAAGCAGATGTGGGGGAATGTCCGTCCAAGGGCGGAGAGTGGAGAAGAGGACACAAAGTGACCTGGACCAATCTGGGAGTCACAAAGAGAATAGCTGCAGAAGCCTCGGAGTGAAATCCCAGAGCGCGGCGGAAGAATCCTCCAGTCACATGACAGAGGATGAGGATCCCACCGACCACTCAGAGGGAAGCAGGAAGGAACGGGGACATCAGAAAGAGGACTCGGTAAGTGTTAGCCTGAAGAGCGAAAGAGATCCGGCAGCAGCCGTGGACAGAGTTGGAGAGAAGGCAGCCGACGTCGAGGAAGACCTAAGGGAAGCCGACGGAGATGTCAAACACACCGATGAAGATACTAGCAGTGAGAATGAAGAAAACCGCGTGACGGAGGAAGGTGAGGATGAGGAGGAATCCCAGAGAGAGGAGAATACAGAGGAAGACGAGAGAGGAGAGGACGATGAAGGGCAGGAGTCGGATGCTAGTGGAGAAGAGGAAGGACAGGAGCAGACGGGTTCCTCTGAGAGTGAGAGTGAAAGCGAAAGCACTGCCATGTCGCGGACCAAAGAGGAACAGAAAACGAAAGAATTCCAGGCCGAGATAGAGGATGATGTGAAGGAGCTGGATGAGGAAGAGGAAGAGGAGGGAGGCGGGGGAGGACTGGGCGTTGATCAACCACAGGCAGGGGAGCCGGAGGAGACTGATTCAGATGACAGCATCGTCTTACCACAGGAACCCAGGTAAGGATCGGCCTACATAATCCTAAGTAACAATTACAACAGATGCATTGGTGCTGACTCAAGATGCCTCAGCATCTTGAGTCTTGCCTTGATTTGCTTTGATGTCTGTCTTTCCTTTGGTATTACAATTTATCGGTCTGTATTGCAAACTTATTGTTTGTGTGCGAACGTGTCTGTTTTCTTATATAAAATACTAATTGATTTAAAAAAGATGCTACGGACAGCGTGGAAAACTCAATTTCCTTGCCTCCAGATCTATAAAGGTGCAAAGTATTTCTGAGGAGGAAGAAGCAAACAGTGGTGAGGAGGGAGAAGGGAGTGGAGGGGAAGGCTCAGCGGAGACCGCAGACAGTGATGACGAAGATGAGGGCGATGACATCGAGCGTCTCGTCGCACCTCAAGTGGAGACGCAGAGTAAACAGTGAGTGGTGTTCTTTCATCGTTCCCTCACTCTTACCAGCAATTACACATCTTGATACATGATCCCCACACACGTTTGTCTTTCAGAGAAAATGAACCGAAATCCCCCGACAAAACAAAAGGTATTTTTAAGTTCCCACTACAACCCATCGAAAAGGACAAGTTTTATTGTTAAATTCATATTATTCCCCTAGTAAGTGATTTGTAACGAGAGCAATTTTTTTTTCCAGTGATAAAAATAGACTCTTTGTTTGAAGTGTCTTTGTCGGAGGAGTCAGACAAACACGTCAAGATGGCTGAAGACACAGATGATGAGTTTGACCCCTTCTATGATTGATGGAAGTACAATATTAACACATCAGACCAATGGAAAGTCATTTTTGATCATTGTAAGGGGTTCGCACCAGTTTTAATATCTCTATTTAAATGTATTTTTGCTTCGATTTTGAAGTCATCTATTCTTGAAAGAGCACCACGGTTACTTGCCTAGCAATACTGGCGTCTCTAGAAGCTAAGCAGGGCTGTTCCTGGTTCATCCTTGGACAGCAGACCAGTTGGTGCTGGTAGAGGTGTTAAAGGGCCAATTCATCCCTCAGGCCTCTGTAATGTCCCCAACGCCCCAGGACAGAGACAGGGACTCTGTCGTAGAGCACCATCTTTCTACCTTCATTTTCCAACATTTCAAAGTCTTATAGTAAAAAGGCTATAATTCGGATTCATGGTAAGACTAATTATAGAGTACTCCCCTACTTATGTGGGTTTACCTTAGCATCCAGCATCAACAGAAAAAGAAAAAACACATAATAAAAACTATTTATTTCCTGTTTATCTGGCTGTTACACTAACAAAAATACAAAATATTTGGGAGACATAAGCAATGTCTATGCAATGTTAACAGTTAAGGTATCTAAAACAAAACAGAACGATTAAAGACAATAATTTATTGAAAAAGAAACAATTTTGATTGATGGGTATTTCAGGGAATAATAACTTCACAACCAACAATGTACAACGTGGGACAGGTGTGGCCTTAAATTTAGTTCAACGTTATATAACAAAATTGCATTGCCTGCATTAATTCAGATACAGGCTTCTCTCTTTTTCTTTTTACATCAGCACACCTTTATCAGGCCTCCACAGTTGTGCCCTCACTGAACCAGAGCGTTTCGGACTCTCATTAGATCTTCACCACTTGACAGGCTAAACAAGGACTGGCCCTCGTCCCGTCCTCTGAGGGACTGCTGTGCTGGATGAGCAGCCTGCAGTAGGTCCCGCCCACCTGGCCCTTAGTCAGACGTCCGGGATTGACACATACGCAGCCAATCACCTCCTAGAGTAGGAGAGGGTTGGTTTTGCAATTCACATTAACGCTGTTGTTCTGCCGGGTATATCTTCCATTTCTAATGGCAGCTTGCGTATTTGTGTCGGGTGTGAGGAGAGGTAGGGGTTCTGCACCTTGATGAAGTAGCGCAGCTCCGAGGGGACGATGAGGACGTCGGGGGTGAGCGGCATCTGGCCGTAGCTCTGGAACTTCTCGTAGTCCATGTTCATGTCCTCCACGGGTGGGTAGAGGGGGTAGTAGCTACACAACCACACACGCATCAATGCAGCGGCTCAGTTTCAAAATAAAAGCCCCCCGTCTTAATTGTATTCTGATGTCTTTGATTATTCCTGCGCCCTTACCTTCTCTGAGTCAAAAGGTGTTTCAAGATGCGTGAGAATCTGTCTGACCCGGGAGCGCTGAAGAGCAAAACAATATTGTTATTTTACAGAACAACTACAGTTATTTTAAGGAATCATTTGGAGACATCATTGGCTAATAACAAGAGGGACAGAGAAGAGATTAAAAATATTATTTGCGGTTCTTAACAGTGTACAAATGCATCTAGCACTATGGTTGGGATAGCGACGAACATTTCTGACCCAAAGCCCAATAAGGAGAAGTTGATGATGAGGATCAACATGATGAGAACGTGAACATCAAGCTGAAGCAGAATCTGCTCACCAGCTGATTTCCTCGGCTCCCATGTGGAAGACGATATCGGTGGAGGTCAGACCCAGGGTGACGCCCTCAATCAGCAGGGTGCAGGGGTCAGGGACCAAGGTCACACGCTGCACCAGCACACGGGAACATGATACTATCATGACTAACACACTGATGTGCAACCGAGCAGATTCAATATGCATTTCAGAGGACACATAAGAGATATACGACAACTTCCCTGCAAACTAAGATGGTATCTCCTAGCTTATTTTACGATATCGCTCTTGTTTGCATCTTTAACCCAACTCTGGTTAGCTATGCTACGTTTAGTCATGGGATGCTGTTTGTTCCCATTGCATGTGTCCGGGGGCCTGAGACGTGACGGGTGAAGGGGCTCACCTGTGCCTGGTCCTTCCTGAGTTCAGGCAGGGTGAACGGCGGTTGGGGGTAGATGAAGTGGTGGTGGATGTCTCTCTGAGACGGCACAAACACCAGGCGACAGCCCACACTGTAAGCCAGATGGTTAGGGGTTTAACCCTCACAGGACAACAACTTGGATCACTGCAGCATTACTCTGTTTTGAACGAAGGATGAAGCATTTCTGGTGAATCATACCTTTTGGTGCCTTCCACGATGCTTTCCACACACCTGGAGAAAATGGCCTCAAACGTCTCGGTGACCTGGGCTTTCTGTTGGGAGAAATGGTAAACGTGCGATTGTAAATTCAATACTTGTTTTAATGCATCCTGAATAACACGTAGCATTTAAGCTTCAACGCCATCACGATCTAGCTACAAAAATACACATTCTCAATTGTTACAGAATTAAATACATTTTGTGTTCGTGGGTCATCACCCCAAATTATATACAAACATATTAAGCTTCAACACACTTACTCTATGCTACACTACAATCAAACAATATCTTTGATATATAAAACATTTTGCACATACACCCTGTTTTTATACCAAACCATACACCAACATTTCACCAACACACTACTACTTTTGAAATACACTTTAAAACTCTGTCACTGAATACTAAATCAATATAATAAACAAATTTAAAAACCATAACAAACATGTTCCCATGATCATTTGTGCGATAACATCACTTATTCCATCTGTTCAGGTGAACCTTGTGACATATTTGCCACACATACACGTACACAAACTCATGGACAAGAAGCTGGAAACCCAGAAAAATTTAAATCACTCTGTTACATAAACACGTAACAGTGTATGTTAAATTTACCCACCACAGCTGTACTCACCTGATACATTGACCATACAGCTCCTTGTCAATTGTGAAACTCAGCGGATCACCAAACAAGCTACCAGAACTAAAAATGACAAACGACAATCTTATTAAGTGTGTGATTCTTATTTAATATAAGAGTACAAAGTCAGTGTAAGTGCACAGTCTATACTCATTATAATTTGAGATAATTCATGCGGATTGGGCCACAGTTTGCTCCTGTAGGTAAAAATAATGAAAAATACATTCTCTTGAGAGACTCTCAGTCACAGCTCAAAATACACAATGTGTTTAAGGCTGTTCTAAAAGGTCAGGAAACAGAAAAAGTTTAATAGTCACATAATTACAGCAACAGAGTCGTGGTGTCCTGACAATGTACATTATCCATGCAACTGACAAATTTGTATTTGTCATAGTCTCTGGCTTGGCTCACAAAGTCCAGGTGTTGCTTTAGCGTCTTATTTGTCATCAATTATATGTGTGCATTCTGTTAACAAGTGTGAGTAATGCTGTCTACTAGTTAAAACAGAACATTGCATGCTGGTTGTTTTGATCAAGAAGGCTCATGCATCTTTCCTCTCTTTTAGGTGTGGGTAGGGGGAAGGATATGTAGAATGTTCATACAAGAAAACATATCCTTTAAGGATTTGGGTGGTTTGCTGGAGGTTAACGATTTTACCTGTTATAGACGTCAACATTCTGTATCATTGTTTGCACTTTTGTATTTGTCCACCCAGGTCAAAGTCACTGGGTGGGTAGTATGTTCCAAAATTACAAAGATTCCACAAGTTTATAAATTCTGTGTCACACAAAGCTATAGACTGTGAGGAAATTTACATTAGAATTGTGCAGACTATATGGCTGCGGCTCTGTGTCTGGTCTAATTAACGCGATATGAGTGCAAAGCAGGGGACATTTTGAATGTTTGAGGGCTCATGAATCATTAAATGTAGGGAGGCTTGAAAGAGACCCAACTGAGCCAATTTGATTTACATTGGCAAGACAGTGTGGAAGAGCAATTATTCCACAGTATTGAGATCCAATTCACCGCAAAGCTTTAACGAGAATTTAACATTTCAAGAATTTTAGTCGCAGCTCCTCTCTCTTAGCTGGATGTCAATCTAAGCGAGGTGAGTTGAACAAACCAGAATGTGAATGCAATGTCAGAGTAGGTCTAGAAATCTTTAATTCAAACAAAGTCCATGAGAAACTTGTTTATTGGGTTTGAGCTCTACAGACGCCAATCCCCAGGTCTATCAGGTCCTTTGGCAAGCTAATGTTTAGAAAAAATCCTTTCCGTCAGAACAGCCCCTCAGGGAGCATGTGGGGTTCCCACCCCGAAGCCTTCCACTCTCCTGTGTGGATTCACCCCTATCCATTCACACCACCACCTGAGAAGAGAGAGCAGTCTCAGAGGTAGGTGCTAGACAGGGGAATATCTCGACATGCCTGCATTCATTCATTCATTCATTCGATAGACTGCAGCGCACCACGGCTGAGAACTGTGCTTTTGTGTCCCAGGGAAATGTCAGAGGTCTCGGTCAGACGCTGGGCAGGTCTCGGTTCCCAGGTCCTTGGCAAGCTCTGTTACTCTGGGTGGCGCTGTAACCTGCAGCGCACGGGCCTCAGCGCAGAGGCAAAGGAGACGCCACCCCCAAGAGCATGTGGGTTCTACCACCCCCTAGAGCATGTGGGTTCTACCACCCCCTAGAGCATGTGGGTTCTACCACCCCCAAGAGCATGTGGGTTCTACCACCCCCTAGAGCATGTGGGTTCTACCACCCCTAGAGCATGTGGGTTCTACCACCCCCTAGAGCATGTGGGTTCTACCACCCCCTAGAGCATGTGGGTTCTACCACCCCCTAGAGGATGTGGGTTCTACCACCCCCTAGAGCATGTGGGTTCTGCCACCCCCTAGAGCATGTGGGTTCTACCACCCCCTAGAGCATGTGGGTTCTACCACCCCCTAGAGGATGTGGGTTCTGCCACCCCCTAGAGCATGTGGGTTCTACCACCCCCTAGAGCATGTGGGTTCTACCACCCCCTAGAGCATGTGGGTTCTGCCACCCCCTAGAGCATGTGGGTTCTACCACCCCAAGAGCATGTGGGTTCTACCACCCCCTAGAGCATGTGGGTTCTACCACCCCCTAGAGCATGTGGGTTCTACCACCCCCTAGAGCATGTGGGTTCTACCACCCCCTAGAGCATGTGGGTTCTACCACCCCCTAGAGCATGTGGGTTCTACCACCCCCTAGAGCATGTGGGTTCTACCACCCCCTAGAGCATGTGGGTTCTGCCACCCCCTAGAGCATGTGGGTTCTACCACCCCAAGAGCATGTGGGTTCTACCACCCCCTAGAGCATGTGGGTTCTACCACCCCCTAGAGCATGTGGGTTCTACCACCCCCTAGAGCATGTGGGTTCTACCACCCCCTAGAGCATGTGGGTTCTACCACCCCCTAGAGCATGTGGGTTCTACCACCCCCTAGAGGATGTGGGTTCTACCACCCCCTAGAGCATGTGGGTTCTGCCACCCCCTAGAGCATGTGGGTTCTGCCACCCCCTAGAGCATGTGGGTTCTGCCACCCCTAGAGCATGTGGGTTCTACCACCCCAAGAGCATGTGGGTTCTACCACCCCCTAGAGCATGTGGGTTCTACCACCCCAAGAGCATGTGGGTTCTACCACCCCCAAGAGCATGTGGGTTCTACCACCCCCTAGAGCATGTGGGTTCTACCACCCCAAGAGCATGTGGGTTCTACCACCCCAAGAGCATGTGGGTTCTGCCACCCCCTAGAGCATGTGGGTTCTACCACATAGATCTAGGTTATAAAAAGACTCCATCTATGAAGGTCCTTTTACACCAGACGCTGAGTCATCAAAGTGTGACTCTCCCCTACAATAGATGTTTTGTGCCACTATTATGGTTACACTCATGATTCTTACGAGACTCTTAAGACTATAAGCCAAGAACAGAACGTGCTGTTCCTAGAGCCAAAAGTATACCATACGATGCTCTGGCCTCAGAGAGAAAGAGCGAGAGCCACATGTGTCCAAATAAGGAAATGAATGCGTAGGATGAGGTAACGACGTATGGGTGATGGGATGCACAGAATGGAGCATATAGACTGTAGTCTGAGAAAAATATAGCACTTCTCTGCAAACCAACTCAGGCTTTGGTGTTACTTGTTTACAAGTGATAATAAAAGTCTTTATCTTTCAAATTTCGGCTTTCTCGATATCGCTTATTTTGTTAAAATGTTGTTTATCCACGCAAAGGTTGGCTATCACTCTTTTGGAGGAAGTTGGTATCCAAAACGAAACAGTAGCGATATAACTATACATCTTTGTTATAAAAAGCAACCTATAGTCACGTACCACAGTGCAAGTAAACATTGGCGTGTAGCGCAGACTGCTATCTACATTAATGATCAATACCTATAACAGATAGATAATTATAGGTTTATAAATGTAGTTTACTACTATGGATGCAATAAGAGTACTATGTGTTGAGAAACAAATAGGATGTTACTTCCGCCATGTCCTACAACATACACATTGGCCATGGTGACTATAACAAAGCCCCTGATTGTGATTGGTTAAACTGATTTATTTGCTGGCTAGAGCCGTAAAAAATTAATGAATATATAATTTAAAAAAATGGACTTTGATGTGAATAAAATGAAAGTCACTTTTTCGCAAAACGGAAATCGCGTGGTATGTGTACAGTCCCATTCAGCTCCATGATCTGTAATTCTTTTATTGACGTGGGGAAAATATCGCAACGTATAATCCTCGTTCAATGTAAAAGGACCTTGAGGAAACCTAACAGAAACTAAGTCTACACTACCATATCATAATAACTGAACATGGACAGGTTGGGTCAATGGAGAAATTTGAAAAGTGACTCACCTGACCAGGAAACAAAGAGTATTCCTGGAGCTCTGATAGGTCCACAGGCACCTGCTGGCCCCCATGCTCTGGCCCCGCCTCCAACACCACTGACTGGGCGTTCAGTTTCCCCTTGCTGTCACAGCACACCTGACCCAGTACGGTAATGTTGTCCTGTAAGAGTTGAGGTTCAAAACAAAGGTCATGATCTCCATACAAGTCTTTTGAGACTCTTTGTAATTGGTTTTGCACATTCAAATACAACGCATCTCTATATATATATATATATATTAAAAAAAAACATGTTATGATTATATTATTTTATAATTTACTCCTAGCAATCGGGCCTCGTTTGTACCTGGGCAGGTAGCGCGACAGGTGAGAACTCCTCGATGCTGAAGTGAGACCTCAGCTCCTCCCCGAGCTCCTCTATCTTGTCCGTCAGCACTAGGGATGACAAAACAAGACTCACCCTTTCACCCACACTAGAACAACAAGGGTTTTGGGTTTGATCCACAAGGTCTGCGTCGACCTCTAAGCACTCTTGAGCAAGATACTAAACCCCTACCTGCCCCTCAGTGAAAATGGCCTTACACCGTCACTTTATACAATCAAATTCTCCTCAATGATTCAATAGTATATTGTAACATACATTTTGACTTAGCCTAGACCTGGCACCCCAAGATCAAGCAATGCATATTGGGCAAGACAATTGGGCAAGTTCATATTCTGTGTGTTTCTAGCAATAAACAATATTAAACTTGTCGTCATAATTAGGTTTTAAAGTTCTATGGATATAACAAAGTCTTCATAGACAAACAACCTTAAGGGGCTCCCTCGTTTTGTTGTGTCTAACGAACATATTTCAGACCAGTTGTTCAGACCACTCATCTTTGAATCTCACCGTTGCGCACATCCCTCAGCCTCTGGAACATGAACTTGTAGTTGGAGCGGAGTGACTCCTCAGGCCCTTCCAGGAGCTCCAGTCGGACCCCGACACCTTGGCTTTTTTCTCCGGCCCACTGAGAGCCCTCGTCAGACCCAAACTTTACCACAACCTCCCCCTTTGATCCACGCTGGCTGTACTTTTGGGAAGGGGTTCCACTGCAAAGACACAGACAGTCCTTCTTCAAAATACGGGAAGGCTTAAGTCCATGAACATCAAGGGGGGATGTGTGTGTAGGCAGAAGGGTTATAATAGAGGCATAGAATAATTTAAAAGGATTGGGCTGGTTTGCCAAGAACCCACTTTAAATTGTTGACATTGTCTATGTTGAGATGTAAATCAGCCTTGATTTTTGTTCAACTCACTCCCTCGCAGTGTAGGCTTCTTCCGAAGCTAGGCAGTCGATTATATGCCAAACGAGTGTCCCTTGGCGGTTTCTTGGTATGTCCAACACAAGTAAGGGTAACACTTACCCGTACGACTTGAAATGTTGCTCTGCGCTCAGAATTCAGAATGATCAGACTGCCTATAACGCAGCCACCATCTTCACTCAGAATACTGCGCGCCTGAGTCTCCAAGTGCATGTGCAGTGGCGAGTAAACACAGAAACAAAACGTTGATTTGTTTTGTTAGTGGGTACTATTGGAGAAAGCAACCTAGCCAGGGCACTTCGTATGCGCTTACCTGAGTTGGACCAAACAAAGATACAGATATGTGAGCTGCTACGCACTCGTTCGGAATATAATGGATGTCAATGGATCGCCAATAGATCACCAACTGCCCAATTTTGGAATGCTACTACAGCCCGAGAGGGGGTGAGTTGAACAAAATTCATAGCTGATTTACATCTGGACATAGACGATGTCAACAATTAACCTGGGGTCTTAACAAACCGGCTAAATCCTTTAAACGTGCCGTAGGTAAGATATAAGACCTATGCTTTGAGTGTCATTTGTTAGAAATGCCATTGCCTTCCATCAGCTATTGGTGGGTAAAATGAACTGTGAGAATATCTGTTTTGAATTGACGCCTATGAGACAATTTCGATTTTTGACCGCTCCCAGCTAATTTCGGACCAATCACAGGCATCTCTTCCCTGATTGCTTCAGGGAATCCAGCTTGCCTGCAATCACATGCAGCGCACACACAGCGTTATCGTAGCCCCACCACAGGTGCACGAATGCAACTGAATTCTCAATGGAAGAAAAACGCAGGGAGGTTTTTTGGGGGTCGTTATATTTTGTAGAAATGATCTTTTCCTCTCCGTCTCTCTTGACCACACTCAAATATTTGCCTACATCGACCTCCACCTGTGATCGTGCAGTGTACCTGGGAGAGAAGCTGGCCGGGGAGAGCAGCAGACCAGGGCTCGCTAGCAGAGCTGCACTCCTCTTTGACTGCGGATGCTCTGGGGTGCTCAGCGAACGTTTCTGTGAGCCCTGGACACATCAGCCACAGTGAATGTCGTCAATCCTGATCTAGTTAGTCAGCATTAATACAAAAAAATATTGTATGAGCAATACAGCAAAGTATGGAAAATAGAGCCCACCTTAGCAGGGGTAGAGTAAGAATCTAAAAGAATATCCGCCTCTTCTTCTGCTTTAATTCTGGAAGAAATATGTTAAGGCATAAAACAATGTAGCTGCCATTGTTTGGCTCACATAAAGGCTGTTATTAGATATAGCCTGATTGTGTGCGTTTATAAAGGATACAAGTCTTGCAGTGTGTGGATGTCTCTGGTTATATTATGTGGTTCCTCCTTTTTTGAGCTTTGTCTTAATTTGCTCTTCTTGTTTAAAACCTGCATTTGGAATAGAGAAAACATGCAAATGGTTAATACATACACATATATATACACACACATATATATATATATATATATATATTAGTGGGTGATTTGGTTATGAGCATAATTCACATGATGGTTTTACCAAGATGTCTTGTATTTGTGTACAAAAGGATCACATAGTCGGATCCCCATTTACTTACTTCGTGTTCAAACTGGTCCAGGGTGTCTATACTCAATTTCAGTCCTTTTTTTGTTGAGCTGAAAGCCACCCACTCATGCACAATCTCATCGCCCTGAAGTCTGTTCAACATAGACTGTTCCACCACTACGAGGCACAGAGAAAGCAACATTTTGTTCACCAAGTCGACCCAATATAACATAATCCTGATAATAACAACCATTGATAATTGCATGCCACTTTCTAAAATATGATGTTACTTACGCTTGTCCAATATAGATTCGTTGTCGTAGTCGATGTCAAACAATTCCAGCTCTGACTTTATTCTTTCGAGATTTAAAGCGGACATTGTGATGTTTTAAATTCTAGTTTGAACCCTGAGTATCTTGATTTGCAGAACTCGTGTTATTCTAATATCATGCAAGCACCCCCGGGCTGACTTGAGATTAAAGATATATGAAAGTATCTGAAATTTCTCGCTCACTCCCGGCACTAAATTTCCACTAACGCTACTTACGAAAAGAATGTAGCTTAAAACAACTTGAAATACAAGGAAAAGAATAGCATGACTATTGTTACCAACACCAAAACAACTGCACTGTCTCTGTAGTTTTCATTTTACCGCGAAAATCTGCTGTCTGTGCTAGCGGACGGAAAAAGCGGAAACACTACTCCAGAGCGGCGGAAGTCTAAAATAGATACACTGCCACCTAGTGTCGAATGTATGCAGTGCCTTCTTGCCATAAACAATACAAAGGGACGAGTTTCCTATATGCAAGCTTGTTTTACCTGTTCGTTAGGTTCAAGTTCAAGGCGTGAATATTTTTGACAGTACAACAAATACCATACATAGTGTCTGCATCTCTTTACCCTTTCAAATGTCTACACATAGTAAATAACTAGGCCTATTTGCACTCAGTGCTCTCTCTGTGCAAAAAAAGAAGTATACAACAACTATGCATGTACAATGTACAATTTATCTTTTCAATGTATTTGAAGAACACCAAACTCTTGATTATTATTAATCAAATGCACCAACACCAGGTTTTAGTTGACACTCATGTTTCTTTCCTGGTAGGCTCATTTCGGCAGGAAAGTGTGTCTCCCTGTAAAGTGAATCAAATCAAATAAATCATTTTTGAAAGTGGAACGGTAAAGATATAGAGCAGCACAGCCTTTGGCTTATGGGCTGGTGTTGTGCTCTGTACCGTACCTGTACTGAGTGACACCTGCTCTTCGGAACAAACTTCCATGACGTCACCCTCCCCTGCGCTTCACGGAGGGCCAATGATAGCCCATGGGTGTCATGCACCTGGAGGACAGATAGGCTTCTTGTTTGTTGCAGTACATGTTTTTTTAAACCACAGATAAGATGATGAATGTGGAAGTTTATGTATCTGAACCCATTGACAATAAATCTCAATGGACAATTAAAAGCAATGTCGGCTAATAAATAAAGACAATATGAATATAAGGCTTATGACATACCCTCATGTTATTGAGACAGGCAGACCTGAACTCCAGGTTACTGCTGCTGCTCACGATGCTGAGAGCAGAGCTTACCATCACCTCAAATGCTGAGCTTATCTTTTCACTGGCCTGGCATGACAAAGAGCATCCAAAGACGCACAATATATCAATTGCACATAACACAATATATTGTACATAGCCTATATCCATAGTATGGCATCACTACAAGCATAAGGGTGTTAGTAGATACATTAGTGGCTAGTGTTTGTATCCGAGGTGGCTTGCCTTGCTTCTCTGTCTATGGGCTTTTAGAATGTTCTTGATCTCCCTCTGCAGTGCTGCAGTCACGGCCTGTCTGTTGTTGTTCAGTATCGCCTCCAGGTGGTGCTCTAAGAGCTCTTCTGTAGCTGTAGGCAATTCTCATACTTTAGGCCTATACTTTTCTATAGACCGCAGGAGTGGCTAAAACAGGCAATGCAAACTTTTTGTTTACATTGCAGCTTCTCGTGCTGCACTAGTTATACTGATGGTTCTACAGCTATGTTGATGGTGACAATATAAAAGAATGGGACTCTGGGTATATAGTATATATATTTAAAACGATGGATCTTACTTTGAGAGAGAATAATTAGGTAGGAGGGAATGAGCCAGTCTTTAGAGAGGCAGTGCGGCTGACCCTCACCTATAACATCAGAGAGCTCAGAGGTGAATGGGTCCATGTGGTGCAGGAAGAGGAACAGCGTGAGGCTCTGCTTCACTACAGCCAGGCTACACCCCCCCTCTCCACCGGTCTCACAATCCACTGCCAGGGTGGTTCCCCCTCTCTGCTGGAGATCTGCAGGGGATATACGGTAGACATTAACTTGTCACATTAAAGAGAAATCAAAACACCAGCAACAACAACTGGCTGCTCTGCTGAGTTCACCTTGTGTTGTAAAAATTGTTTTTCCACTGCTTTTAAGACGTGCTTAGCATTACTACTACCATGTGTGCATTGCACCCTCCTAAGAACAAACTTAAATACTGAGTTGTTTTTGCAATTTTAATGGATGTTTGTTATTGACTATTCTATATGGAATTAATCGATTGAGAAATCAAAGAAAGAACAAATGAATGAAATGCATGACTAAAGAATTTTATATTTTGTATTTCATTGCTTTAGATGGTACATTATGCATGTGAAACACAACGATCACTACCTAATGCAGACGTCATTGCAAATATTTGAACAACTGGTAAGTTATATGGTACAACACAATATGTGTTGTATCTTGTCTGTTAGATGCTCCTTGTTACCAGTGGGGTAATGCCAGCGGAGGACGCCATCAATGCCCAGCTCCTCACAGTTCAGATGAACAGACAGCTGCTGGAGGAACTCTGGGGGGCTGGCTATGGGCACGTTGCTGGGGCTGTACACCACCACCTGGCCACACAGACAGTCAAGGAACAACCTGGTGCATGCTTGTGTTTTCCCATGTCTACATCTGTATATGTGTGTGTGCCGCCATCTGACAAGTATAACATGGTAAAGGATATTTGTATGTGTGTGAGGCAGGTTGCCAGGTTGGGGTATTGTAGCACACAGGGGGCTAATAGGGAAACCGGCTGGAGACTGAGTTCCCCGTAGAGGCCTCTCTCCATGGCTTCAGGAGGGATGCTGAGAGACAATCGCTCTCCAGTCACAGGATGTCCTCCCTGACACCAAGGCCTTTCCCCCACGCTCACCCAAGGCCTTACATAGAGAGGACGACATACACATTCAGCTCCCCCTATTTGCTCTATCTGACTAAATAGAAAGTCTACATGTCTATGCAAAAGCATATCTCCCTCTTCAAATGTCATGACTATACTGATAAATAAGTCAACAAAATGCACTGTCATGTGACACACTCAAGGAGCTGGCAATCAGGATGAAACAGTTTTGAAGCTACAGAGTAAACGTTGCTAAGCAGCGAACACATATAAAGAAGCCTGACAGCCACAGGTGACCTGAAATAAAGTACTGCTTAATTGGCAAGAGAGCAAAACTGACAAAAACTAAAGTATGTATACAACAATGTGTTTTGTACAGCCTGACTGACTTGGAGGAGGTGACATCCAAGAATGTTGACCACTGATCTTTCAATGTTAATTTACACTGTATCTTCCCACTGTGAAATATAACCCAGAAAAACAGTTTAGCATTCAACATAATACAATTACAGATGTGTGACACATTTATTAAATAGTACATGTTATAAGGCAGAACTTAATAAATAGTATACTGCTGTCATACCTGAAAATTCTCTCGAGCCTCTTTTGATACGACTTGAAACTGAGGTGTATTTTCACCTGTTTAACACATGAAAACAGTCAAAGGTCTGGTGACTGAGGAGCTAGATGCTGCGTGGATGTCAGAGAAAGATTAGATCTGTTCATACCCTTGCATTGGTCAAGCTGAGCTTGTGTAGGAATGCCTCTACATGAGAATGCCACTCTTGATCAACCTGTTTCGCACCTTTCACCTGCATGGCTCAAAAAGATGAGCAAACACTTACACACACACAGACATTTTACCATGTTTATATGGTAGGTTCTTAGGCTATATCCATGAATGTAGTGGACAGTTCAGTTAGTAAGTTAGAGCATAACAATTTATTATTTAAGGGGAATCAATAATAGTATTAACATGGGACCTGAAAGGAGATAAGGAAATGGATGGGGCCATGCATGTGAGTAAAGCCACACAGCTCTTCTGGGTCAGGCTCAGGACATTGGTCTTCAGAAGGAAACAGCTTCCGAAGGAGCTCTGTGAAGCCTAATAAAACCAAAGGTCAAAATCACGTAGTGTATCAGAAATTATATACACACTATATGTGTGTGTGTGTGTGTGTGTGTGTATATGTGGTGAGTGTGTGTGTGTATGGACATACCAGGTTTGAGATCCCCTGCGGTGACACCTTCGCACCACGGACCAGCAACTGCTACGGAACCATACACTGTGTCTGTTCCCATTGGACCTGCGGCAACATCTGCCAATGATTTAAAAACTGTGAGCTTAGACTGGTTCACTACGCCAATGGTTTATGTCCCATTATGAAATGTACATGGCCAAAATGTATTTATCACAGTTATCCCCCCCCCACACACACACACATAGCTAGCTTACACATTATGTAAACCTTAAACATGGCACTGGATGTATATTTTTTATAATACATTCATATTTCCCTTCTGGCTTACCAGTGACGTTAGGCCTACATTGGTTGATTCTGTAAGATGCGCCTTTCCATAGCAGGACCATCAGTCCTCCCTCTCCAGACTTAAACCCCTTGCATCCTCTTTGCCTTCTTAAAAGCATAATCAACCGTATAACCTGAAATGCAAAACGTAAAGCAAAACGTAATATCCATAACTAACACCAAAGGTAGCTCACAGGAGTTAGCCAGGTAGCCTAACATTAAGTTAACGTTCCACGTATTAGCGTCGACAGACGTCCATTCAAATACTCCATTTCAACCTCTAAACAATGCAAACGCGAATTGACTTAAATTCGGTTGTTGTTTTTTTGTCAATGTGTCAAGATATGAGGGAATAATTTATATTACACGTTGAATCTCAGTCAGTATCTTCATCGCTGCAATCTTTTCTCCAACAGGCAAAAGCACGCGGTCACTTGTTTGCGTTGCACTGCCTGCATTTCGCGCCTCGGCCGCTCTTTAAAGCACAGCCAGGCACGCGCCTGCGTGCGAGGGGCCTCTTTACTTTCCCAACTCGCCTTCGCAGTTGGTTTAAAAATAAATAGCAAAGCATTGCTTCGCGAATAAAGTATGGCCTACTTGTTGAAAAGAACACAACATTGTTAGAACCATGAGTCGCTAAACGGTAGTCCAATGTGTCTCGGATGCATATTAAAATGCTGACAGGCGCATATATACGGACGTAGATGGTATTGCATCGTATTCTTGACGATGTCAACAATAACTGAAGATGCACAGCATAAGGCATTTAATAATATATTCCCCTTGATGCAGAGCATTGCATCTTTACCATCCCAGCTGAGTTTATAAGCTGCCAGCCCGTCACATTTGCTCTCAACTCAAGAGCCAGTTATGGGACCTCGTGTTTTGGATGACATTTGGATGGATATACTATCTGAAACATTCTGTACAACTTCAACTCCAAAACACATATTTTCTTATGCCTCTGAAATAACATTTATACTCTGTACTAGTTTAACAATAAATTAATTGTGATTTGAACTGAGTAACCTCAGTTACACTTCAAATATCGGAACTGTGTCATCATTAAACAAGATAACTATGAAACAGGTTAAAAAGTTATTTGCCTTGTATCAATATACAAGCTTAAATTATCGTAGGCCTGTTGTAGGGGCCACATTTTCAATACTAGATGTCGTTTGTAGATGTAACTGAAATAATGGAAATTCACAGGATTTCATTATTCATTTAATCCATAGTCAAATGATCCAAGGAATGCACACATTTTACAGGAAATAAATAAATGTGAACAAAATAAATGAATATACTGCTTATAAATGTATAATCTTCAATGTAGATGTCGATTTCAATCAAGAGGAATCATTTTCCCTCTTTTTCAGACCACTCCTTGTATCCACCTGTATAGTTGCGTGCACTGCAAGAGACAAACACACTATGTTCATACAAAATGATAGTATAGTTAAGTATTCACTTTTTAAGTCTGAGCTAATGGTTTGACAGACATACATCACAAACTATATGCATGCAAGCATAGTACTGTATATGCATCCAAGAGGCAGGGTATATACACAAGCAAAAAATAATCCTAAATGACTTGTGGCTGCTTGTTAATTGCAGGCTGTGTGTGTATGCACATGTACATACGTATAGCGGATCTTTACCTCTGGAAACCAAGTGCAAGGGCCTTTTCTGTGGCCAGCTGGCCTCTACGGCCCATCTGACAGTGGAACACCAGCTCGGGAGCATCCAGTGGGGGCTTCGCTACCCCATATTTGGCCTCAAATTCTGCAGAGTCCAGGGCAAAAGCAGTTTCCACGGTATCAACTATGGAGGCAAGGAAGAAAAGAAGGATACATAGGGAAGGAGGGAAGGTAAATAATGATGTTAAATCAAAAGGTCCAAGAAACATTTACAGGCCTTTGCTATCATTTCAGATCCTGGACTCTAAATTATGCTTTGTAATAAATGTAAGATATACTAACAGGTGTTCCAATTGTAATTGTTCCCACATATGTTACCTCACCAGGTACGTGGATGGATCCAGGGATGCGGCCCTTGTCGATCTCTTCTTTAGTACGCACGTCAACAAGGAAGAGATTCTGGCTTTTCTCCAGGAGAACTTTGAGCTCAGTGTAGGAGATTTGGTTTCTGTCTGTAAATGGAGAGGGGAAACAATACTTAGGTAAGTAGGTAAATACACTGTTGGGGCCAACCTGAACGGAGATTTGAGATTCATCACTACAGTTAAGAATGTTTTTCATCAAATCAACTTGATGAAAAGTTAGTGAGTAAGTTAGTAAAAAAGTTCACATGCATTATGCTGTGTTTTTACTTAATCGTATGAGTGATTTCCTATTCAGTGGCGTGAGCGCTTCAACCTTGACTCAAAAAGTGTGTTTTAAAATGGCAGGGTGATTGATTACATTATTCAATCAGTACTGTGTTTCATTATTATAGCTTTTTTTTTGCATACACAGTTATAAAGTATATAAATGACACTCAACAAGACGGGGCTGACACTGCCAGGTTAACACCTTTGTGGCATGTTTTGACAGCATCTTGCCAACATATTCTTGAAACGCACATAGGCCAATGGAAGAGAATCGATGACCATAGTCTAATTACTGGTCGCCATGGTAGAAACGCGCCATCGCCATTTAAAAAAAAAAAAAAAAGAGATGAATAATTATTACAAAAGGGAGCCTCGGTGGCGTAAGAGCCTCGACAGGTGCGCTGCAAGTGCATCAAGGACCGTGCACGAATCCAGTTGAAGCCACGAACTGCTTTTTTTAAGAAGATCACGGATCTCATTGTAGTGGCCATGGGACTATTCTCGTGGAATTGTTGAACGTAAGAGCCAAACACAACGCACGCGTTTAGTCACCAGACTCGAAAGGAGCTCACAATTCCGCTCTCACTACATAGGACTATGCCTTTTATTATTTCCTGAGTATAATTTGTTTATAGTACAGGCGTGAATCTTATAGGCTGAGTCACCACGTCAGCTATTTGAAGTATCCTACAGCTTTCCTTCTCACAATGACCATTTCCCATCACGTATATATTTCACAAGGGAAACCACTAAAGCAGCGTTTGACATTTCTTCCCGACGAACTACATTCTTTTTCAATATACAGACGCATGTTATCACTTATCTAAGTCTACTTATGCCAAACGAACACATCCACGAAACATGAGCTAGATAAAAAGCATTTAAGCAGTATACACTGACGAACTTCCCAACGATTAGTGAAACTTAACGTTACCTGTATTCGCCATTCCAATAGGTGATAACAAACAGGTATAACGTGAGGTAAAAGACAAGTTTCGACAACTTCCCCAAGTGGTTTATTGTGGAGAGAACGAATTGGCTCAGACACCATAGAGAGGAGGGATCTTCATGACCAATCACTACAAAGCTGCCGCCTTCAATAGCCGCCCAATAGGATTTTCAAAGTAAGAGACACTGGCCAAGTAAAACACTTTTGTCATTATTCATGCGTGTACGTGCACCAAAGTTGTAAACTGCATCCACGTTACAAATGAACAGAAGCCTTTGATGACATATTAATGCATTTATTCATAAGATTGGTTAATATATTGTAAAATATTTTTTACAACGCAATTATTTGTGTCCTATATTAAGCCAGAGGATTTGCCAGCAAATCAACCTGCAGTTTCACATATCAGTCACTGTTAGTGCGTAAATAAGAATCCATAAAATCCTCCAAATTAAAATGTGCTGGCACTAGGCCTACTATATTAACAGTACCATGATTGTAAGATTCTTATCTAAAAAAAAATATCCCCCTGACACAGTGCCAATAGAGTTTCTAAGAGTCATTCAGCTTGGGTCCCTCTTCAGTCTGTTGATCATCTGTCCTCTTTCTTCCTTCCTGCATGACTGGACTGGGTCTATGTCTTGCTCACAGGTTGCCCTCTGTGCTGTAAGAAGGGTTCCCCATTCCCTCTGCACTGGCCTCGGTCGTCTTCCGTCGTGCTCGGCGTCTCCAGTGGATCGTTAGCGCCATGACGACCAGCAGAAGGAGGATCGCAACTCCGCCCCCTATGAGCCCTGCCATCCCAGAGCTGCCGAGCCTCGCGGGTGACTGGTAGTGCATACAGGAGAACTCTGACACTGCGCTGTGGCCCGCCCCGTTCACTGCCTCCACGCACACCTCTGCCCCGTCCTCCAGGAACCCCAGCCGACCCCGGCGCCCCTGCGCCACAAACTCCAGCGCCGCGCCTCTGTTGCCATCGACCACCACTCTGTATCCGGTCACGACAGAGGACGGGGCGCACCACCGAACCTCCACTCCACCGTCCTTTACGTCGCCGCTGCCGGGGGCCAGCAGCTCCTGGAGCCTCGGCGGGTGAGGGGGCTGGGAAGCCCCGCTGAGGCCAGGGCAGAGGCAGCCGCTCTGGGCTGAGAGGTCGGCACAAGGTGGCTGGTCTCCCCGGCAGGGATCGTACTGGCACAGCTCGTGAAGGATGTGAGCCGGCCTGGCGGGGGCAGCCACGCTCAGGGGATCGCTGTGGCTGTCGGTGTAGTCGGCGTCATAGTCGCCCACGGCAGTCATAAACAGGATGCGTGTGCGGGTGATGGGGGATGTGGTGGAGAGAGCGTGGGTTAGCCGTAGGGTGGGGTCAAGGGTCAGGAATAGTTGGAGCACGGCCAGGCTCTTGTACAGTAACGCCATCGGCACCATGATCTCTGCAAACAGAATTGACAAGAATCATAATTAAGATTCATATATTCAAGCTTGGTCATGGCGAAATGCATTGGCTCGATTAGTTTCCCATGTGTGTGTACATATGTTACACCTGGCCTATGTTACGTCAATGTAAGTCTTAAGTGAGAGCATTTAGTCAAAGAGTTGAAATGGCATCATCAAAACAAAAAGATAAACTATATGTGGCTGTTTCTATAGCAAGTATATCAATGGTCCTCCCTGGCCACACATACGCATACTGCTCTGGTAGCACTTTGAACCCACTGGAACAAGTCTTTGATGAGAAGTTAGGATGAGGGAATGGTGCCCAGCAGTCTACTCTGTATTGGCAGCTGGCCAGATAGTTTCTGTGGGAACCCCAGCTAAATGTAACCCCCCTGCCTTTTAAGGAAGGATATAATGTTAACTGTTATATCTAGATATAACTACATGTTAGAAAAATACAAATCAGAAGAACCTTGTTTTCGGTGTTTGTTAAGGAGCACATGACACACACAATATACCAATACAATTTAAGAGCTTGTCTTCACAATAGTTATGTATCACCATAGTAACGCCATTCCTTTAGGAGGAAGGCCAATAGGCCTAAATGCTAGTATTGGCTTACCGTACCTGTTGAAGAATGAATGGATGTTATGAAGGTCTTATTATCTTCTCTTGTTCTCTGGCTTTATATATTGTCTGGCCATACGCACGCTTACTCACTCTCGTCTTTCCTCATCGTCTGCTTCCTTTAGCACTCCTCAAATGCTCTCCTCCTTCACAACACCCCCTCACTTTCCTCCGCCTTGCTCTCTCCACTCTCTCTCCTTTCCCGCTGCTTAGTTATAATTCTAAAGGCTTGCATGTGTGTGAGACAGTGGTGGTGGTGGGGGGCATTTACTATTTGCCCTTCTGCTGCATTGCATACTAATTTCCTTAGTAGGCAGGCTTGTTCTTGTAGTGTGTGTATGTGTGTGCCTGTGTTTGTGGTTGTGTGTGTATATGTGTGTGTGTGTCTATGTGTATGGGTGTGTCTGTGCCCGCGCATGTGTGTGTATGTGTGTGCTTGTTGGTGTGTGTGTGCGTGCCTGTGTGTGTGTGTGTGTGTGTGTGTGTGTGTGTGTCTGTCTGTTTTCCAGAATGAAGAATGTATGTCTTTTGTTTATCACAGGCCCCTCCATCCCCCATGACCCCCTATGGTTTCAGGAATGAGGAGAAGAGGCAGCACAGAGTACTGTCCCGTCTCTTCTGCTCATACGAACAAGTCATTACTCGTTCCACAGCACCCACTCACGGCTTGAGAGGGATGATGCCAGGGCAGGAATCATTATTTCGCAATAATCCATTCCTTTCCTTTTTCATTCTATTTGTATTGTGTTTAATCTTCAGCCTTCCAAACACCACAAACACTTTACTTCATAAGTAACATTTTCTACCTATAATCCTCGATTTCAAACCCTTCAATTTCATCGTTAACAGTATTTTGACTGCCAACATATAGATCTGACACAATTGGGGAATGTGCAGCTTTCAGATAACCGGGCTTGGCACATGCGGTCACCAGAACTAATAAGAGATCTGAATCATTGAAGCTACAGTTGCATACAATAACCAATTTGTTCTTTTTTTGGATAACGGATATAGGTCTTTAAGAGCACACATGATACATGACATGAATAGAAACATACATTAGTAGAAACACTGTATATGCATTAACTCATTAGAGAGATTTGCAGTTGTCTCGCAAAAAGGTCCCCTTAATGGTTTGAGGCTTGTTTCTTCATACATGGCTGGCTGTCTGCTTCTGGTAGAAGAATACAATCAGGTAGGCTAGGTTTCTAAATCCCAATGCTACTTAAAAATGATATTTTTCACATCATGCTATCTACATAAACGGTTTGTACGATATGAAACCAAGACTCCACAGATTCCAACAGTATAAGCATCATTCTGTGACCTAAACTCGACAAACTAGGTGTGGATGATTCTTTAAGTTACAACCATAAATGTATTGCCTTTGTTTTAATACTAATACTTATCATACCAATGCTAGTTTGTATCATACTAGTACTTTTACTACTTATCAGACTAAAAAGTGTATTTATTATAGGACTATCATACTACTTCTACTACTTCTCATTCTACTTCTACTACTGGTACTTGTCATACTTATACTACTTTTACTACTTATCATGCTTAAACTACATCTACTACTCATAATACTGCTAAGCCTAGGTTCAAACTGTATCATCTTTGTTTACCCAGTCACTTTTGTTACCTTCGACTTTTCTCAAATATTCCACATTATTAAAATTATTTGTATGTTTATATTGTCTCACTTTCAACATTCAGACTTTAAACTTTTGAATTCTGTTTAAACTCCATTCAACCCCTTAAATGTTATAAATCACTTAAAACCAGCAAAACAGTCAGCATACACACCGCAATTTCTTCAGAAATTGCCTTTTCTCATTGTCATTGTCATTCAATCAAAAAAAGATAACATACTTTGTGGTGACAAGGAGCCTATGCATCACACTTCTGTTAATAGTCACTGTGAGAGTGGGCGATTGGGAATGGCGGTACATTCTAAGAAGGCTTGATCAGAGTCACATTGTTTATTTAGAACAACTGTATTTATGTAGTTCATGTTTAAAGGGCTTGTTGTTATTTCTGGATCCTTGTTTACATACTTACTTAAGCCAATGACAATTTAAACACTCCATAATGTTTCTCCAGATCTGTCAGGATACACTGTATAGTGCTCTTCCTGTTGTACATAACATTTATAACACTAAAACCTTTCTGTGTAGTTTGACTCATATTTTTCTATGGATTACAACACCACATAAAAAAACTATTTTAATCACTTTATCCTTTAAGTCCCATAACATCTCATCATCATCATCATCATCATCATCATCATCATCATCATCATCATCATCACACAATTAGCCTAATGGGATCCGCGGTTACCAGTTACAAACAGTAGGCCTTCATTCACATTAAGATCAAAATCAATAGATGTCAATAATCCCATACAATTATCCCAGTTAAGTGAGTCACTGATTGATCGATCTCTGGGAGACTGGAAAATGTGTGTGGCCTGATCTCAGGTAATCCCTGTACAGGACCCGAGACAGACTTATCATGGTCGTCATCGATGAGGCGTTGTTTTGTCTTCAGTACCTTTACAACATGTCCTCATGTGCCCACAAAGTCAATGTGGAGCACTCCTTGTGAAATGCATTCATTGTGTGTGTGTGTGTGTGTGTGTGTGTGTGCGTGTGTGTAGGGAATAGGCTGATGGTAAAAGGCGGGGGGGGGGGGGGGGGGGGTAGGGCAGAAGATGATGTTATCATGTTCATCTTAGCTACCACCATCCTTGGCTGCGGCCAAGATATTTTCTTACACAAGAACACACATACAAATATGAAGTTCATATTTAACAAGATAACTTAAGTAACATAATTAATATCGCTTGCTAGGAACTACTAGAAATGCTCATTTAAACACACAGAACTAACGGCAGATGTATTATAATGTGCTATTCTTCTTCTTGCACAAGAAGCAACCCCAGGGCCCTAAAGAGGATAGAGAGTAAACCCTGGGATGGTGAGTCATCGCAGGTAATGAGAACGGCAGCACCAGCAGCACCAAGGAGACGACATGCTAGCAACGCCACGGCAAGTCGGAGCGTGCCAGACCTGGGTGACGTCATAAGCGTGCCGCAGGTCCAGTGGAACATCCTGCCCCAAAATTGCCAGTTTCACTGGTCAACGTGACCCGGTACCATGGAGGGCAGCCTGTGAGTTTCAATAGAGTGAGCTATTGTATCCACTGTAATCATGCTCGCATTCGCCCTGATTAAAATTCCTTTACATATCACGAATCCACTAATCTCTCAAATGTTATGAGGTGCCTCATTCCCTCTGCTTCCCACACTGAAATAATTCCACTTTCCGCAGGGAGTGTCCTCACTGATTTACATTTAACTCCCACCCCTAATGCTGGGGCTGAATTGTGATTGTAAAAAAGGCTATTTATAAAGTACAGAGAAAAGCTCCTGTCATAAGACTTCTGAGATACTGATGATGATGAGGATCAGTTGACTAATTCCCTAAATAATACTTACCTCGAGAATACACTTATTAACTTATAGTTCAGAGTAGAGTGAGCAGTTGAATATCGGTAGGCCTAGCTGTGCAAACAGTAATTGAGCTGTTTGGGCGTTTGAAGCTATTTAGTTGAATGTATAACTATATTCAAATAAGCATTACATAAAAAAACATGTTCTTGTCATAGGCCTATAGAAAAATACCTGAGTAGGTAGTATAACGCTTTGTTCATGACACATTACTCATTTCTTATGCAAACATTTGGAGCCATCAGTGGCACGAAGCATATGTTATGTGAAAGGTGCATAATGGGACAAATCTTGCTACACCGATGCAGCATACCATTACATTGATGTGTCACCAGACAACACAACCTATCTTTTACTTTTTATCTAACAGTGAGTAAACATAAAGCTCCAATATTTCAGATGAGAAATTATTCATTTTTGATTATATGTATTATAATGGAAAATATTATTGTTAAAATTGTTCTCATCAATCACTATTATGTTCACGCGTCTACCACTTGTTCAGTAGAGTTATAGCCCCTCTCAGCGGCCAATGGTTGCTATTGCACATGCACTCGTTTCTTTGTGAAGCTCAGGCCAGGGTTAATATATCAAACTGCTTTAAGTAAAACTACAAAAACACACAATTACTTAAAAACACACTCATACAAGCAAACTGAATCTAGGGCAACCTGGCAAACGTATGTTTTACTCATGAAAAAAAACAGCCTACATACAAAGTGACGCTTTGAGCCTGCAAACTGGGGTGTTTACCCTGCATATTTCAGTTTGACCAATAGTTATTATGAAAGGGTTGACCCCTGTCTACCCTTTTTGGGTCGGTTGAGTTGGGTCTCAACTTTCCTTCTTTTCAAGAGGCAGAAGAAATTCATTCTGGATAGTAATACGACACATTGTACAATAGGTGTAAAGAAATAATATCATAATGCTATCCTGTTTACAAAAAGTAAAAACCCACTTGGACTCACGCTCAACCGTAAATCCGGTACGTCACGAGTTGTGAAGCCCCTCCCACAATAATCAGGTCGAGAGCAGCCATTGGGTGAGCCCGCTTGTCGGTTGCAAGCGGGCGGGGGGGCGGGGCGGAGGCTGTTCGCTGTCTCAATGAAGGCCGTGTTCTGTGTTGACATTTGGAGCAGTAACCAACCTCCGTGACTGACATAATAGGCCTACCTATTTCACATTGGCATGATATTATAATATCTAGTGAAAGAGGAGGAGGAGGAGCCGTCAACGGTTACATCGTTACAGGTTGCCACGTTTGGTCTCTGCCTCGCGAGAACGACACTGTAACGTGTTTGAGCGCGGACGTAAGCGCTCGCAGGTTCATAATGCATTCTTCTTGGCGCAATGGAGCAATGACGCCAAAAGTAGGTGTTTCGTTTCTGTAAATGAGAGTTTAAGGACAAGTAGGTGGTACTTGTCAATCCATCTTTTTGTGCCAAGCATCTAGTTTAGAATGACACATTTCCCATTCGCGCTTCGGAAGTTGAAGCTCCGATTGGGACTAGGAGGAACGGGTTGCAGTGGTCGAGTTGTCTGACAGGAAAGGGCGCTCTGTCTAGCCGATTTTTTGACACAAAACCCCAAACCCGTCATTCGAATCTGGATTTGGACATCAATGCTTTTACACTTCTGATCGTTGCATGCAGGCCTACGCGTGCACCCAGTGCCCACAGTAACCCCATTCGCCGGAGCAGCCGGAGAGCATGGGGGTCCACGGAGATGAAGATCAAGGAGATCCATCCAACGGGGATTTTCGGAGCGAGCAGGCACCGGAATACCCGGAGATGGAGCAGAATAAAGGCAGTGGCGCTCCTCACGATCCAGACAACAGTCGCTCGGTCGAGGACGACACAAAGACGGCGAAGAGTGAATGCAACATCGCGCCCGAGGAAAGCACTGTGCATCTGATAGATACTGTATCTACACCGCCGCGGTCCCCCTGTCGCGAAACCCGGTCCTCGGGAGCCGGGGCAGGATTCGTTCCGCCCGACGGGGGTTTCGGGTGGATAGTGGTGTTTGCCGCTACTTGGTGCAATGGTTCCATCTTCGGAATTCAAAACTCCTTTGGCATCCTCAACATGATGCTGATGGAGGAACACGCCGACCCCAATGACCACAGGTCCCAGTTCAAAGTGGGTGAGTAGGCTGCTGGCCGCTGGTCGTGCTGCTGCTGCTGCTGCTTTAGAAACAGCCAAGACGTTTCGTGCAGCAGGTGTTGCTGCACGAAACGTGTACATAAATGCTATGCATGTCGTAGATCAGGCAGGCCTATATGAAACTCACTTGTGTCTGTGTAGTCCTACAGCATATACCATATATATATATATATATATATATATATATATATATATATATATATATATATATATATATATATATATATATACCCTGTCAACATGGTATTGCTTGACCCATTGCAATTCCACATCTCAACTAAACTAAACATTGAGATGTGTGCTATGAAAGCCTCGTATCAAGTAGTTTGTTTTGGTTGAAAAATGTGCAGAAGTTGTTGTAACACATTGTTGAGTGGTTTGGTTTTTACTATCACTTTTATACCGTATTGTATCCCATGAATGTATCCCATTCATGTCAAATATTTTCTGCCATGTTATATTTCTTATCAGGGCCACATCAGGGGAGAACTTTTGGTACCATAACAATAGTATTACATTTCAGATATTGTTCATACATTCGATGTATGTCTGATTCTTTCATCAATATCTACACCTATATACTATATTTCATACAGTACAATAGCAGTGGCCATATAGGATCCACCTGCCATATCGTGGATTCCAACCTTTAGTGACACTTATTGTGGCCCACCATTAGAAAAAAAACACCAAAAACAAAACAATGGAAGCACAAGCAGGAGCACATCCCTGACTGGCTGTCTCGTTATGTCTTCCTTGCCCTCAATCTTCAGGGCCAATCTGTCGAGGATTATTCCATCAAGTGCAGCAGCTCTCTCTCTCTCTCTCTCTCTCTCTCTCTCTCTCTCTCTCTCTCTCTCTCTCTCTCTCTCTCTCTCTCCACTTACCTCAGTCATTCAGAGTGAGTGCAGGCGACAACAAATACTATATTGTCTTTCAAGTGTTTCAACACAAAATGGTAGGGCTGAGAAGGCCCTTTACATGTTAATAGATCAGAAAGACGGTGTTGGGATTGTAACGTTTAGGTCTGATATCCTTAGTTTTCAATAAATGTATTTCAATGTAATAAACCTATAGTTTGAATTTGGATCTATCCTAATGGGAGTTTGAATTAATATGCCTACATTGTGATCTAGTATGTATAATGGCTTATAAAATATATATTATTTAATGATAATACATTCAGGCATATCACCCTGCAATGCCTGGCTCCAAAGAAATATGTGCAGAATTGGCAGCCACTTCAACTTGTGGGTGAATACTCCCATAATAGGGTGATGACATATGAAAATTCCTGGAGAGCCATGGCATATTCTATCGGACAGGGGTTCGGGTTATGGCAGAACAGATCAGGTGTGGACTTTAGTGGGAATATTATACACTGCCAGCGTCTTGGGCAGTGTATTTCTAAACTGCTACTAGAAGGTTGCGTTTACAATTACACGCAAGACCTAAGCTTAAGTAAACAAACAGTAAACAATTGCTTTTTCTATGGCCCTGTTACATCATTGATGTAAAATGTAACAAAGTAACTGTGCTGGTGTTTGTACATAGAATGTTGCCCGCCCCCTCTCAATACAAAATGCATCCCTGCTCTCCTCTGTTAAGTACTCTTACATCGACCAATACAATAGCCTCCTTCAAACGCACCATGTTGTACAATTGTGTAGGCCGTAAATGAACGAAGTATGCAAAAAAAACGTCATGTACCCAAAGCTTTCATTAAAGACTTCCAAGCCTTAAATCAAGTGTTGCTGGCTTCCAGTACTTCTACATTCCCTTCTGTTTTTCCAACTCTCAGCAGTAGCTTGTGGGGGAGTCCTTTCACATCTCTCCTATGTGAAAGGACTTAACAAGTCCAGGCACTTGTCGTCCTTCCTACATAATGATTTTCTGTTATTGAAGAAGCAATCAGAGCCCATTATTCATTTCTCACAAAGATATCTCTACCAATGGCTGAAGGTTACAGGAAAAAAAAAGTATGCTATTTTGTTCAGGATGTTTTCTAGAAGGTCCGGATGCTATTTGAAAGGAAAGCACATCATTTTGTTTAAAATATGTTTTCTAGAAGGTCCGGATGCTATTGGAAAGAAAAGCACATCATTTATTTGGCTGTATGGAGTGAAAGGGAACACGTGACAATGCCCTCAGGCCGAATTTGAAGCCGGATCTCTGCTGTACTTTATTCGCTGCCTCAACCAATTACAAACCATGAAATTCAAATGGACTCTCTGACTGTATTAGCCGCAGTCATAACCACTTTTCAACAAAGTATTGAATGTGGGTCTGATAAAAACGTTATTGTTATTGGCATCATACAAGGTTTCTTATTAAAATATCCAAATGTAGGCTAATATTTTCCAACATTACCCAGAACTACTTTTGCCAAGTCCGATATAGCATGGGTAGGAAGGTTGTCCTCTTACTCACTTTTCTTTTTTTCAGAAGCCAGTTCAAGTCACTTTGTATTAAAGCATCTTTTAGCTTAGCGATTCTTGCGGTGGCTGTTCCATGGTTTGAGTTCATGGTCCGTTTCAGGCTTCCTTGCATTACAGTAATCCACACGTCATTCTTAACCTGCAATGACATTACTATTGATCACTTCTCAAAAATGTTGCAGTCTAACTTCTGAGCATGTCCAAGTGCATGCTTATCACTTCACAATATGAAGATCTTCATCAATATCAAGCTATCAGCTATTTCAAGGCATTTGTCAACAAAATATCATATCATACCACTAACCCAGCATGCAGCTCTTCCTATGACATGCACACCATCCCCTATAATAGTTCAATAGATTCATAAGGGAGGAGGTCTGAGATGGAAAGGCATTTCTAGTATAGATTATAATCCGATCCTAGGAGCATATATTAAACATCCCCCCCTGCTTTAAATGAACGAGTGTGTCACCGGCTTCTTATTTAAAAGGCAGTTTAACCCTCAGAGGATTGACAGGTGACTGAACCCTGGCATGCTGCTTGCTAGGAGGAGATGCTCAGCTCAGCTCCTGGTCTTTTCCTCTGCTTCTGTTGTTGTGGAACTGGCTACAGGGTGGAGATTCACAGGGAGGTCCATCAATGATTCATGTCTTTTTGAAAGCGAGCGTATGATTCACTTTTCATTGATCCTCTATGTGGTCTTCATACTGCTCTGCTTTCTCACCAGTAAGAGACAGACAAGTGAGAGTGAGAGAGCATGTGAGGCGAGGCACGAGATTACACCAGCCAGGATGAGGAGGTGAACAAGGAGTAGGGCAGACAGCAGGAGAATGGCTGTGCAATACTCTTATGGCCAAATATCAGCTCTAGCATCACAAAGTGATGTGCAGAGTGATTGATGTAGCATCAGTGATGTAATACAGTGATCGCAATATCATATGTAACAAACCATTGTGGTTATGCTTTATTGTATTTGGATGTGGTCATTCCAATGACCTATTTGGCTAATTATACACTCAGTAGCACACAAACAATAGTAATGTATCCCATAACAATATTGCAACTTTGCTATATAACCCAGTGGATGATGGGTTAAACTTGAGACGAGTCCAACTCTTCATGAACTTAAGATGAAAGTTATTGTTCTGAGAATTAATGCAACGTGGCAGAATAGTGGGATTCATGCATGTAGTCTGTAGTTTTGTTAACCACCAGTCAGGGTAAATCATGCTGGGATCTAAGGTAGTCATCAAAAGGTTGTTATCAGGTAAACATAAGGTAATCCCTTGAACAAAGTATTTGCTTTGATCACAGGCCAGCAGGCAGGGGTGATGGCGTGAGGAGGCACATTGCGTTTAATGTAGTCCATGGAGTTATATTGGTGGATTATTACTCTTATTGTCTGACCTGCATTCAAAGGGCCAGTGTGAGTGTAAACTTGAAGGACCCTATTCAGACTGAAGTGGGGTTCTCCCAGCAAGCGATCAGAAGCTAGACGAAACCTTCATGCATTTGGTGTTTTTATAGGATTGTGTAAATAGGTTTACAATATGAAACATGCAAACAGCTTAACGTCTGCACTCCATCATTGTTTAAATGGTGGGAGATGACTTCCCATATTCAACTCACCAGATTACATTACAACAGAGCCAGGTTTGCGAAGCGAGACCGTGCCATGACCGCAAGCATAACTCTTTAATCATTACTAGGCCTATCACAGTTAGGTCCCCATTTCCAGGACTTTGGCATCAGCTCAGCTGCGCATGGTATAAATCCTGCAATGGCAGATCCAGGGTTATGGTGGCATGTTTTAGGGATTCAGGTTTAGTGGGATCAGGCGGTTTAGAACCCACAGTACCACTGTGGCACAGAGGCACTGGCGCATGCACGCAAATACACATGCATGTGCATGCACACACACACTACCACACCAAAGGATATTCATAAAACACAATGAAATGAAATTTCCATAGAAAAGGAAATTCTTTACAAGCATGTTTATTTATTAATGTTTTGCTATATTAAAAAATATTTAAAGTAACCATCAACAAAGTAAAGTTCAAGTTAGATGTCAAATATTGGTTATTATATTGAGAATTAATATTGAAATTCTGAAAATATAAAACACATACACACAAGCATGTCCTTAACAGAAGAATGTAAACAGTGATGAGGTTGCAATGAAAACAATTACTACAAATAAACTGCCTGTTCTCCACTTTTGTTCTTCTTGTTGCTTAAGCACTAAGAAAATACTACAGGTGGCCTTTTGAAGACAAAAAACAACAACAACAACAACAGGATCTGCGTAACTTCATAATTTCCTCTCCATCAACAAGCGTGACTTAGTCTTTACCCAGCGCAGAAGATGGGAAGGTCCTAAGGGTGTGTTTAAGTGTGTGGGTGTGTGTGTGTGTGTATATGTTCTGAGGAAATAGGAATAAAATGTGTTCAGGGATCAGTGTTCCAGATGGGCATCCGGGAAGTGTCATTTTGTTGAGCGCGTAGCTGGAGAACAATAGGGGAACCTTTGTTTTGAAATCCTCTTTTATTGTGTTGTTTTGCTCTGGTGGCTGCATTATGTTCTTCCTACAGCCTATGTAGTGCACAAGCACATACCATAGTCTGTACACACACACACACACACACACACACACACACACACACACACACACACACGCACACGCACACGCACGCACACACATGCACACAAATACTCCACACTCGCATGAGTATGCGTGTGTGCAAGTTGATCAACATATTCTTCTCGAGCCCCTAGTGTTTCAAGGCACTTTGCTTGGCAGGTAGCCATTACCCCCAAGTAACTCAATGTATCTGAACGTAATTTCATTTAACTTCATCTAATGCAATTACTAATGTGGACTTATTTGATTTGCATATTGATTTAAGTAGATTGAGTAGACCTGGCTGGGCCTACTGCCCGGCAACAAAAGTGAGCATGTGTATGGAGGAATTTTCAAAGGTGACCGCATCACCTTTTTGTAGGCCACCACTGGTCTTTATATATTCACGTGTCCGGTATGGGAACCCGGCACCTAATGGCCCTTTGTGCTAAAGCAAACATCAACAAAATGGCCGGGGACATCAGCATGGTGTACGAGAGGCACCGTTTAATGGCTGGACTCCATTCTTTTATTCTGGCTTTGGATAAACGATCCAAAAGGGAAGGCCAGGGCACAGTTCCTTGGGAATGTGTTGATATACGTTCAGATGTATACACTGAGGAGGAGGAGGAGGAGGAGGAGGAGGAGGGCTCGCTCCAGAAATGAGCCCTAACCATAACATCTAGTATCTGGGTCAGCGTGGCATCATGGACAAGAAACAGCTTTCCAATGAGAGCAGTGAAGTGCTTGTAGCTGTGCACGCTGGCAGCACCGAGAAGCGAAAACATGGAGACGGACAAAAAATGTGCCCGATTTCAGAGAGCTATGTGTAGACCTTTGGATCTCATTATATTTCTGTCAATATTGTATGTCTGCGTGTATGTGTGTATGTGGGTGTGTGGTTGTGTAGCTACAATTCTGTTTTCTGGATTAACATCACACTCTGCGTGTGCGTGCGCGCGCATGCATGTAAATTGGCACCACATTAGCCACATCGACCCGTTGGTTCTGTTTAACCCAGAGTGCAGCAGACACACAGGCAGACACTAAAGCTACCTTTGGTCCCCTGGGGATCAGACCCAGACAGTTGTTTGTTTACACCCTGGGGTACATGTGGCCCCCCCCCGTTAGAATCAACTCCAGAGAAGAGAAAAACAGCAGGACAGCAGCAGGCAAGATACCACACAATAGAAAATGAATAAAAATATATTCACTATGTGGCTGTTGCTTGCTTGCCCTGATGATAAAAGTCACTTAGAAGTGGGTCTGATTCAAAGTTGCATCGAAAAGGACATTTTAGGCTTTTTCACTCTAGGGTCCGGTCTAATTCACTGACAAAGGGCACACAGGTTGGACACCAGTAATACAGACGACTTTGCTTTAGTCTTCAGTGTCTCTATTTAAATTCACAGTCCCGGGCAATACAATGGCAGACAAACTAGGTCAGTAACTATGGAGCTAAACGTTAGATTTGCATATGTCTAAATTCCATAGTCTATCCTGTTTGCACGCATGCATGGCCAAGAAATAAAACTGCTATCTCAATAAAGTTGGTCATAAACATACGTTGAATGGTATTTAGTTTTTCTCAATTTGAAACGGCTTTTTTACATTACAGCAGTCAGTTTTGGCAGTGTCACAGTCTGTCATGGGACTTATTTAGCGGTTATGTTCTAAAAGGGCTTGTGATCCTCTGTTTACATTTGGAAGAATGAAAGCAGATTAAATATGAACTGCTTGGCTTTAATGCGGTCAGGGCATTGTGAAATAAATGACTATAAGTTCATTTGAAAGTGAGGCCATGATAAATGCCTGAATAAATCAGGTTTTTCTATGTCCCTGGCTGCTCATTCATGCAGCACACATGCACATGCATTATTCCAATGTGGATTAGCGTGTAACAAAATGCATCAATGTCATTGATGCATGCAATGTCATTAACTCTTAAATGGTCTCTTCTCTCCTCCCACTCCTCATCCTCTCATTTCTCCTCTCCTTCTCTTCTCTTCCCTCTATTCTTCTCCTTCCACTCCTCATCCTCTCATTTCTCCCCTCCTTCTCTTCACTCTATCCTTCCGTCTCCTCCTCCTCCTCCTCCTCCTCCTCCTCCTCCTCCTCCTCCTCCTCCTCCTCCTCCTCCTCCTCCTCCTCCTCCTCCTCCTCCTCTCCCCCAGCCTGGGTGGGGGCCCTGGCGATGGGGATGATCTTCCTCTGCTCCCCGGTGGTGAGCATGTTCACGGACCACTTTGGCTGCAGGAAGACGGCGGTGGGCGGAGCCACCGTGGCCTTCATTGGACTGCTCAGCACGTCGTTTGCAACGTGAGAGAGACAATTTTAAATGACATAAATGTATGCCTAACTAAAGGAATCAGTACACCCCATTGTTGTGTATTATATACCCACTGGCACCCACTTGCATTTAATAATGGCAATAAGGCTTTCCACATAGTTAAAAAAAAATTAAAATGCCATAATGCAAAATCTCCACCTGGTCATGTCTTTTGACCTTTGTCCTTACAATCTATCCTTTGTGCCATTTATACTTTTCTTCCCGTTTTTTATATCATTAATACCCACATGCATCTGTATCCCCTCGTCTTTTCTTCCTCGTCCTCCATTCCCTCCTACCCCAACCCAATCTCTTCGCCACCTCACCTCCGCCCTTACCCCACCCTTACCCCACCCTTACCCCACCCCCACCGCGCCCCTCCAGCTCGCTGCCCCTGCGCTACTTCACCTACGGCATCCTGTTCGGCTGCGGCTCCTCCTTCGCCTTCCAGCCCTCGCTGGTCATCCTGGGACACTACTTCCGCCGGCGCCTGGGCCTGGCCAACGGCGTGGTGACGGCGGGTGCCAGCCTCTTCTCCATGGGTCTGCCGGTGCTGCTACAGAAGGTGGCCAAGCCCCTTGGCCTGTGCCGGACTTTCCAGATCCTCAGCATGTTCATGCTGGTGCAGGCGCTGCTGGCTCTCACCTTCAGACCCCTCCTGGCCGCGGGGCAGGGCTGCGGCCCGGGAGGCATGCCCTCCGCCCCCTCGGGACCGGCAGACACACAGCTCCAGGCTGCGGGTGGTGGCGGTGGTGGTGGTGGTGGTGGTGGGGCTGGTGCCACCAGGGCTCAGGCCAGCAGGTGGAGCCGGACCCTGGCGCAGGTCAGGAGGTACTTCAACCTGCGTGTGTTCCACATCGTCACCTACCGGGTCTGGTCGTTCGGGGTGGCCACGGCGGTGCTGGGATACTTTGTGCCCTACATGCATCTGGTACGACAATGCCAAAACAACAGGGTCCCTATACATTTTCATTCGACGCAAAACAAACCTTTAGATTCAACGCATCATCTGGTGTTTGTTATGCGGCAACCTTTGCTGGCGGATTGTGATGGTAACATGGATTGTTTTAAATTCCCTGTATATGTTGTGTTCCGTTGTTGCAAGGAAGCAATATAGGCTCTTAAACGCGGCGTACGATCCAGGTTACACATTTATTGTAGTCATTAATAGCAATTATATAACCCTAGCCAGTAGGCTGGTCATTTTAATGAGAGAGAGAGGGAGAGAGTGGGAAACAGAGGGAGGCCGAGAGAGCGATAAAGACAAAGGGAGTTAGAGGTAGAGTGGTCACAAATAATCATGTTGGACTGCTTTTGGTCCAGCGGGTGGTCTACCGACATTAGTCTTCAGTGGGCACAAGGAAAAGCCAGTGGAATGTTTGGCAGCAGGGAAAAGGAGCAAATAAAGCTGAAGGCTTGGCTCTGTTTCTAAAACAGGCTTTGTGTGAGGGGGAGGAGAGAAGCATTAGTGTGCTACTAGCTGTCTACTACTACTGCTAACGCTACTACTAAGATAATACATCAACACACTTATGTCGTTCATATCAAAGTTTGTTGAGAGAGAGACAGAGAGAGACAGAGAGAGAGACAGAGAGAGAGAGAGACAGAGAGAGAGAGACAGAGAGAGAGAGAGAGAGACAGCGATAGACAGCGAGAGACAGCGAGAGACAGAGAGAGACAGAGAGAGACAGCGAGAGATGAAGCAGTAACACAAGCCCTCCATCATCCAGGTGTCGGATGTTGCTGGTCAGGCCTGTTATTTCAGGCCCGGGCCCAGATGGAAACAAAGACCCGGCCTTTGTATCTGCTCCGGCCCAGTCAGGAAGCCTCTCCTGTATGGCCTCTCCTGTATCCCTAAACATGTCGAGCCTACGGCCATTGATGTCAGACCCCACCCTTGTGCAATGTAGCTGCACCTTCAAAGCTGAGAAAATACTTGGAAAGGAGCGGCGTGCTTCTGTTTTAAAATAGCAAGACTTCCAGGGGGTCTTGGCGTTTTGGAATTTGATTTGTGAGTGAAGGAGGGCGGGGTATAGGATTTCAGTGGTGCAGGGGTAAGGTGGGTAGAGGGGCTATGCTGACCTATATGCATTGAGTTGGGTGTTCCTGTTCCAGTGGACTGAATGGCCCCAGGGGGGAAGGCCAGAGTTGGAAGTATTTGCTTTGTTTATGTGCTCATTGGATGGAGAGTCCAGCTTGTTTTTTAGTTTTCTGTTTTGATTCCCACAGTCAGCACATGTTCTCAGTTGGACTCAAATGTAGAAACTGTGTAACCCTGGATATTGGACCCTGTTCAGACCTGTCATTTTGGAAACGAATCCAATTGTGATGCAAGATGGCTCAAAGTCACACCTGATATTAACACACATCATGAGTGAAACCTAAGGTTGACCGCCATGCTAAAGGTTACAGTATGTAGGTAAGATTTAAGAAATGCCACAGCCGTCCGTCCGTTATTAGTGAGTGTAATGCGCTGTAAGAATATCAGTTTCGAGTTGACGGCACCTGTCTCTTGTGTGAGCCCATTTAGATGTTAGACCTCTGGGTAATTTTCTAAACATCAGGCAATCCTTTCTATGATTGGTTCGGGAAATCCATATTGCCTGTCAATCACAGGTGCGTGAAGCGCATCACGCAAATCCCTCCCTCCAGAGAATCGTAGGGATGGGGGGGGGGGATCAGAGAGGGAGGTGAAATTCTTTCTGGTTGCTTAGTATCAGAATCGTGCTCTCTTTACAACTCTCGAATGTTGCCTACAGCATCTTTTTTTTAATGTCGAGCAGGCAAGGTTGGTTCCCCCTGGCCTGATTTTGAATGTTCTCCTTCTCTCCCTGTGTCAGATGAGCTTCGTCAAGGAGCAGTTCAAGGAGACGGACAAGGAGTGGGTGCTGCTGGCGTGTATCGGGGCGTCGTCCGGGGTGGGACGTCTCGCATTTGGCAAAATCGGAGACCTCGTCCCGGGACTCCAGAAGATCTACATGCAGGTGAGGATGGGAGCTGAGAGCCGAGGCCTCACATCCTTTAGAGGGGATGAAAAAGCACCGCACCAATGTTGAGATCATGGGCGTTTTGTCTGCAGTGTTGAGTGGGAAACTTTGGAAGATAAAGAAAAACGTTGTTACTGATGCTTGGCCTGATATTTTTTTTTTTGGGTCCTTCAGTTTAGAAAGCAGCAACCTTTATAGTCAGTGTGGAATGAATGAGAATCGGCTAAATGAAAAATGTCTTTGTCATTGATTATCATTTCCACTCTCGTTTCCGTTTAGTTTTCACGTATTCAACAAAGTATGCAAAAACCTTGTGTGTTTTTTTAAGAAAGTGCATATGTTTGTATGTCAATTAATAAAAGAATGTAAATGTAGTTGCATATTGCAAGGAAAAAAATGGCCTCTTGACAAATTTGTTAATAAATAGCTATCATATTTTGCATTCCTGCGTACAATTGCATTGTACGCCTACACCGTAGGGTGTAGGCACGGGTGCATCATGATCCCACTGTAGGGATCATGTGGCACCCCCATTTCACAAACAATGAAATAACTGAAGTTATATAGGCCCCCCATATAACTACAACCCTGTGTCCCTCCGCAGACCATGCACACCTCGTTTACTCTGCATCTTCTCGCTAGTTTCAATTAGCGATCATGGACGAGGTGCGGTCGATAGTCGAGGTGGAGAGATACAGCGAGTTGTGCGACCCCAGACATTGTTTAAACAAGGACAATTTAAAGAAAGGACATTTGGAGGACAACTGGTGCTGTCATCAGAGCTTCAGGTGACTTTGGTTGGAAGTTTCACCAGTGGAAAGCATTGGCCCTTTAAACGACTAAACATGCACCTTATGCACAATCCACTTGTGATTGTTCGACACAACAATGAAAAACCATATATAGCTGGGCACTCATAGTTGTTTATTCCGTATCTTCTATATTCTCCTCTTGCTCCCGAAGCGACGCTGCATGTTGTCCGGTTGAGCAGGTCGTAAGGCAACGACAACGCAGCGCTTTCATGCGCCGCGCAGCTCCCGGCTAACATCACAGCTGGCTAGCGGGTTTTCTCCCCCTTTGCGCGATTCGATCATATCCTGAAGGATCAACTCCCATTCCCCCCCCCCCCCCCCCCCCCCCCCCCCATGTTGGTTACGATGCTTATATCATGTTTACCTGGACACGTGTCACGTTACTACACTCTGAACTGACGTCTCACAGTGACGTCACGGCCGGTGCATGCTACTGTCACGCATAGCTTGTAATTCTTAACAGGTGTTTTTTCATCAAGTGCTATCGCATCGTTGGTACATTGGAAACCGCAAAATGCAGTGAATTGCATTGCGTTCCACAATATTCCCCAGGGTGTAAACATTGGACCGGAGTTTATTTGAGCTATTTGAGCCGTCGAGAGTAGATGCTGACGGTTTTATAGGTTTCACTTCACATTATAGATACACATATTTAGCTAGGCTCCATTAATTTTTGGCCCTTGTCGATTTTGGGAATGGAGGATAAACAAGCCTCTCAGAGTTTTTACAAGGAGTGCCTCCCCTGCGGTCTCTCTGGAGGAACGTTTCGTGCGGGCGAACAAGTCAGAGGGAACACAAGGTCAAAGGGTGGCTCGCTCTATGACGCAACAGAATCACCCTCGTAGCTTTTGATTTATTTGTTTTGTAGCGCGGATCCTGAACTCAAGTACTTTTTGGGTGTAGCTCACAAAAGCTTCAGAGCTGCAATGAATCTGATGCTTAGTAAACAATAGTACTGAAGACTACCGTAGACACAGGCAACCTCTGGAGAACTGCTCTGTCGTTATTGTATTTATTTTGAACGCAGCAGAAAACGGTGTAAGTCACTGTACAACCGGTAAAGCTAGCAAGGGACACATACATGTTGCATATAAATATGCAAATATGCATTTCACAAAATGGCATTTAAGTTTCCTCTATATTGAACCCAGTGCCAGTTCTCTAACTCTGCTCCATGTCCTTGCAGGCGACGTCCTTCATAGTCCTGGGTCTGATGTGCATCCTGATACCTCAGTGTTGGGTGTTTGAGGGTCTGGTGGCGGTCTGCGTGCTCCTGGGTCTGTGTGACGGCTGCTTCCTCACCCTCATGGCTCCTGTAGCATTCCAGCTTGTGGGGCCAATGCGAGCCTCGCAGGCTATAGGCTACCTACTTGGCCTCATGGCCGTTCCAATGACTGCAGGGCCACCCATCGCGGGTGAGTAGCTCGTAGAGTGACTATACAGGCTGGACTACTTTAGTGAGTTCATTGCCAGCTTAAGGAGGGTGAATCTCATGAGTTGATTGACTAGAATCTAGTCCTACTGGGCCTTTTTGAGCCACATGAATATGATAAAAAAAGAAACATTTATATAACCCATAAAAAGGGAGCATGACTACTATTGCTTAGAATTATACCATTTCAGCGACTAATTGCAATCAATGAATCCCCCCCCCCCCCCCCCCTTCTCGTCACCTAGGGCTCCTCCACGACCACTTTGGGGACTTCACCCTGGCCTTCTCCCTGTCTGGGGTGCCCCCCATTGTCGGGGGAGTGGTGCTGTTCCTCGTGCCCACGATCCACCGCAGGCTCCAGGGCGGCCAGGCGGGGGCGTCGCCGGAAGACCCGGGCCCCTCCGACCGCATGCTGTCCCAAGAGCCCAAGAGCAGCTCCAACGGTGTCCCTCTCCCGGGCTACACGGACGTGGAGACTCACATCTGAAGTAGCACTATGCAAAGGTAACTCCGTGCGATGAGCACGCAATTACATCCTGTGTTTCCTCACTACATCCATTTTTATTATATATTTATGTTTATTTTCTTTGATGTCTTCCAGGGATTCAGACCACCAGCACCTTATGGCCTAGCCTCTTGCTGTTCCCAACACACACGCACGCACACGCACACGCACGCACACGCACACGCACGCACACACACACACACACTGGTTTTCACTGGATCGTTTAAAAAGATTACTTTGGAGAAAAGAGGTAAAGAGGTTCAACGTGAAAAGAAGCTACTGAGGAATAATGACATTTATGAAAAAGGTTCAACGGTCAAATACTGTGATCGGAGTTACAGAAAGCGTTACGCAATCCCCACATATGTTTTATCTGACGATAAACTTTGATTTTATTATTTTTCTATACATATATATTTGTATTTGGAGAAATGAGTTGAAATGAGTTGGGAGAGACAGAAAAGAAGAGAATAACTGAGAATAATTCATCTTGTTTTAAACGTTGAGAGGCTGTATCGGATTATTTTACATTATTATAATATTATGTACATTCTAAAATGGTAATTTAGCATAAGAAGGCATCATTGAGATAACAAAGTTACACAACATGTATTCTTGCTGCTGGTTTCTACTCGTCTCATACTGGTTCGGTGCAATTGAGACATTGCTCATAATCGTCTTGAATCTATACTGTGTGTTAGATTCATTCTAACACATGTGGCGGGGGTCGGGGGGGGGGGGGGGGGGGGGGGGGGGGGGTTGGGTTGGAGGGGGTGGGGGCAGCCTAGGAAGAGATAAGCCTCCCGTGGGGGAGATCAGACACAATCAACCTCAACTCAACCGCACAATGTGCTGCACCACGTCGCACGTCACGCACACATAGGAAGAGTGCATTGTATCCAAGCCTCGTGCTACAGAACGCCTCTGATTTCCCTTCAGCGGACATGCTGGTTTCACTGCCAAGTTAGGAAAAACCAAAACAAGAGGGGCTGAAATAGGATTACGGCTTCCTTTTTATTTTCTGTAGGTTTATTGTCTGTGCACCTTATGGGGAGGTGTCTTTTGTGCAGCTGATATCAATAGGACCAGGGCCATCTGTCCGGAAAACGTACCACCACAATACCAAGTCTTCTTGATACTCTGTGCGGCCTTCACGCTTGCTTTTTTTCTCTCTCCCAAAAACCATACACTCTGCATTGTGGAGTTCTTTGCAAACATGTCTTTCTTTTTAGCAGGGTGCTAAAACTCCATACACTATAATCATATATATATATATATATACATATATATATATATATATATATAATCATACACAAATATATGAATTGTTTCCATCTACCTGTCTTGTAACAAAGGTTTTTTGTTTCAATAGAAAATGTTCCTTTGTAGTATACTAAAAACTGTTAGAAGTGATTACTTATTGTTTTTGTAACACAAAACGATTTATTGTTTGCAAAAGGAGTTTTCACATAGCTTTGTGTGTGTGTGTGTGTGTGTGTGTTGGTGTTTTAGTATGTGTGAGTGCATAATATTCTTATATAGACATGAGCGGTATCTGTTGCAGTGTGCAGTGAGATTCTGATGATGAGTATGGTGATGTTTGAAGGAGATGAATGCTGCCAAAACGCCTGGCCTAGCAGACAGGCCGTCTCACAGATAAAGACAATCCATGCAGGTTGAGCTGCTGCCTTTTTGTCGGGAGATTTTCTTTCTTTAGTAAATCCCCACGCGCGTTCATCCAAAATAAAACCACAAACAAAAACAGAACCACAACAATGCAGCCTCTTTTTTTTTTGATATTTCCCCGGAACAGTGAGACACGGCCGTCATTGAGTTTCAACAACTTCTGACCTCTAACCTTTTGAAGTGAATCAAACGGCGGCGTGAATGGACCTCTAAGGCATGGCTTCATTTGATGCGAAAAGGAGGCCAGGAAAGGAGCAGAGTGCGTCCTAGCTATAGCCCTGGTCTGTCAGATAGGAGGAGACGCGACGATGATGTTGTTTGTTCAGTGTGAGGGTCCGGTAACTTTGTTTTTTGTGGACCACTCCACTTTTCTTTCCCTACCTTCGTTTATGGTTTTCTTTAGTTTAATTAAAAAAAAAATTTATCTTGCACACTGGGCCGAACTTCTACTCTCCAAACTACAACGTTTCCTGTGAGTCAGAGTTCAGAAGCACAGAGGGAACAACACGTTTTAGAAAAATGGGGGATTTTGAATGGGGGAACAGGTACACCCATACCTCAGAGATTGTAACCCACCCAACCATTCACTATTCATATTCAGTACAATGGTTTCCTGTTGCAGTCAAAGATACCTTTTTTTATTTGTTCTCTTATAGAAGCACATATTGCCCTGTGGCGACTGTGTCAACTGCCAAATTGGTTCTTAGACAGCACCCCATAGAACCTCAGGATATCCTTGTGGTTGTTCAGGAGAACCTAAAGAACGTCATGGAATGGGGAGAATCTACGAAAAGGGTGTGGCACACTCATGCTTTTGGGCCCATACGTTTGAAGGTGTTTGCAATTATTGTTGTTAAGAATAGTAATAATTATGATTGCTATTCTCATTGCTCTTCTCGTCAGCGTGTGTGTACATGAATGGAATGGCATACACTGGCAAGATTCTGAAATCAAAATATTTTCTTGCTGGTTGCTATTAATCAAAATTCTACGTACATTTTGCTGTTGAAGATTTCTACTTCTGTAGAGCGGCTGGTAGCTTTACAGAAGAACAAAGAAACATACAAAACCACTGGGAAATGAACTAGAGTAAGTTATATTCCTCTCTCTCTCTCTCTCTCTCTCTCTCTCTCTCTCTCTCTCTCTCTCTCTCTCTCTCTCTCTCTCTCTCTCTCTCTCTCTCTCTCTCTCTCTCTCTCTCTCTGTGCCTGATGAATGAATGGATGCAGTGTGAATAATGGAGATTGATAAGACCCTGTGATTATTTCACAACAACATAATTTGGCCTTCTGTAAAAAAAAGATTGGCAAGTAACAGCTGTGTTGTCATGCCTTTTAAATAGAAGAAGCTTCGGGTTGAAAAATGTGTACGCTGTTTTTGTTCGATCAATGTGTTTCTGTTGTGTACGTACATCAGAAGAACCTGCTCGCCCACCTGTGTCACGTGGTATGTTGTATGTTGTATGTAAAGAATACCTTTTTTTTCTACAACAATGGAATAGGCAGTTTGGGTTTCCTGCTTGTGTCCTCTCCTGTCCAAAAAAAGATCAATAACTAGAAAGTGACTTTGTGAAACATGCGTCACATTTATTTTGGACCTATAACAAATGCACTTAACATATGACATGTTTGCTTCATTTGACTGCCATGTATTAGCGATACTGATGCCTGATTCTGTTCTTTCAAATAATCATGCTCAATTCCACTGTAGACCTCACTTCACTCTTTTTTTGTATGTGAATTGAGAATGGAGGTCAATGATCATTCAGCTCATCGCAAACTCATGCCATCACTGTCCTCTGACCTCAATCTTAGGTTTCTGTTTAACAAAACATGTTCTGTCTTGGATGGATTACCTCAATCCTAAACTAAACACACATGTATTGGGAAAACATTTACCCAGCTATCTAGTTAGTCCACAGGACACTACCTATTCGTGGCCATTTCTGTAATATACTGTTACTTGAGGGCTTCGGGAAATCTTGGGATCTTTGATTCCTTTTTCCTCAGCTGCCATTGTTAAGTATTTTTAATCACGGAAACGAAGTCAAATGTATACAGGAATATTTTGTAAAACTTTGAATCACCGTGTTCTATTAAGTTCTTGATTCAGCCTCATATTGTCATACTGTTTAGATTTGAAATGATTTTGGACCTACTTTAGAAAGATTACTGTTCATAATTTAACATTGACTATACATTAAACATCATCTTAGTATTTGTAATGTATGTACAAAATTATATATGATTATATACCCCACTCACTCCCACTTTAGCATATATTTCCAAAAACACTTGTATTTGTATTCAATTCTCATGCCAGCGTTATAATCATTTGATTTGATTTATTCAACTGTTATTGTTTAATCCACTGTAATATCTACATTCTTACACTGGTATCTTGCCTCGATTTTTTTTAAATAAAACAAACAAACAATCAACCTCAAATGCTCATACAGATTAACATAGTTTTTCATGTTCTATGTTTTATCAAATCTTTCAAGAAAACTGGTTACGCGACAGCATTTAAAGTCCAAATGTGCTGCTAATTACATCTTTTTTTGTGTGTGTTTTATGGTAATTCTGAATTATTTTGAAACTGCATTAACACTACTAAATGGTTGCAATTATTTTGGATGCTGTTTATTTTAAACAATAAAGGCATTATATGGCAACTAACCACGCTGTCGATCCGTTTTCTTTCTCCATACATATCTTAATGTTTTACTGCTTCATGTCTCTCTCTCTCTCTCTCTCTCTCTCTCTCTCTCTCTCTCTCTCTCTCTCTCTCTCTCTCTCTCTCTCTCTCTCTCTCTCTCTCTCTCTCTCTCTCTCTCTCTCTCTCTCTCTCTCTCTCTCTCTCTCTCTCTCTCTCTCTCTCTCTCTCTCTCTCAGTGCGGAGCCATAATTTAATCATGAACTGTATATTCCACATTTTGCCTGTAAATGTCATGGCATTGGCTATAGAACCATATAATCCTTTATGTCCCAGCGAAAAAAACATACATAGTCTGTGACCTATTTTCACTGATGTATTCATTCAGGCGTCAACGTCTCCCTTGGCTCATCATTCCTCTAGCTTTGAACTCAGTAGGACCTCAATGCAGGGGTATTTTTGTTGTTGCAGTTACTCAGGAATATGGTTTGATTTAAAAAATAATCGAATACACACGTTGGCACATGCAACGTTGGGAAAGAAATGAATGAATCCCTGATTTACACTCAGCCCTGTGGCGGACTGAAGGTATTTTACGTTTACAAATCTTCTACGCTTAGACTTAGAAGATTGATGGCTAAACTGACTTCGTTTATTAAACAACTTGTACAATTGTACACATGTGCAATAGACACACTTTCCTGCCAGGATGTGTCGCCATAATCATGGAATGAATACTGATGCAACTGATGTAACCATCCAGTAGAGTGCGCACCAAACCTACATTACAAACGCATGCATATCCTCTCAAATGTCATGCAAATTTGTAGAACATAACGAGACCGCAATAAAACATGAGGCAAAATCTGGCACATATCACAGCATTTTCATTGTAGATTTGATGTCCAGGAATCTTTTGTTGCGAGGCCTACATTGTATTCCTGGAGTTAACCCTTATCATTTACGCAATACAATACATTTTACGTTAGTGGATTGTCACGGTTCTTTCTCTAAGACAACCAACTATGGGTCTACGGGTAGTAAGCGGCCTAAAGACTATTAACTTGTATTGTCATTATCCAAGCAAGTCAGTTCATGCTTTACTTATTATTTACAAAAACTGATACAAATATTACCCTGGTGCTAAAAAGTATTTGGAAGTGGTTCCTTTTAAAATGAGGTGAACTATTAGTCTAACAATGGAAAATGTTGATACCAAATTCAACTCATGTCATCAATAAAGCTCATGATTTCTGTGACCGTAACAAAAATACAATATATATATACACAGAAACATGATGGTTGGCTTACCCTTTATCACAGAGTCATGGTGAACACAACTGTAGCTCATTATGTTAATTATGGACATTGGCACACCTACGCACCCATAATTAACTTAAAGGTGGAGTGTGAAGAATTGAATGGCATCCAGCAGAATGGACTTAGCAGAAATGGAATATAAAATTCATAAGTAGGTTTTAATTAGTGTATAATCCTATGAAAATAAGAATTGTGTTTTTGTTAGAGTGAGCCCTTTATATCTTCTTCCACGGAGCCCACCATGTTGCACCGCCATGTTTCTACAGTAGCCCAGAACGGACAAACAGCTCTAGAGAGGACACGTTTAAAATGTTCATCCTAATCGCTATCTGACTTGTAAACTATGACCTATAGTTTTACATATCAAATAACTAAATACAAATTATAAATCGATCAAGGAATTACATAATTTTGGAATACCTACTGGTATTTAATGGGCTACAGCTGTTTTCACCCCTACTACTACACCTCTCTGAAAAAGGCCTATTATCTCATGAGCCAAAGGTGATAATTCCAATGGGTCACTTTTCTTTTGTGTCACACATTGTTGTATTTTCCACGTGTATTTTGTTTTCTGTCACGGGTACAGCCTTTTGGTTTATCCGTTAAACAGACACTTAGTAATTACATAGTAATTACACATCATGTTGTTTTGACAAAAATGACCCATGTTTAGTAACAGCAACATGTAGCAATGACACCTGTGTCCACATACGGGAACTAACACTTTGTGATAAAGTTCATGCTGTATTTCTTGACTATCTATATCATCATCATCATATAACTTAATGCTGTTTTCAAAACTCTGAAAAGCTATTTATTGTTTGCTCAAAGAAATACATTTTCCATGACTTTGTAGGGCAGAAACAACAAAATACCATTTAATTTATTCTTTGTTTATTTCATTTTTTATGAATCTATACAGGCAGGGTAACCTGATAGCTGTGCACAACTACACCAGTAACGTTATATGAAAACGAACTAACTAATGACTGTACGTACTTAAGCTTTCAACTTTACCAACTGTTGGATACTTCTCGGGCCAAGGAACCCAACATTTCATAACCATTTGAAACAATGTAAATCCACAATGTCAAATAAAGCGTCATGACCATGGCTATTTATCATCAAGCAGAACCCCCAAAATGACAAAGGGCCAGACAATATGTTCCTGTTTTGAGAGGGATTAAAGTGTGCCAGGCGTCCATGTTGTGGGTTGCTGTTACAGCATTTGTTCTGTCCAGTGTGTGTGTGTGTCCCTCAGCATTGGTCCAAGCCAAACACCACGCTCTCCCTCGCTGGACACTTCCTCTGCTGATAACCACTGATAAAGGTGAGAATGACATGCGGCCACACCACGGCACAACAAGATAGCCTCGTGAAGCACTGCACTGCTCATGGTTTAACTCTTAGACACGTGCACACACACATGCCCACACACGCATGCACTCAAACACACACACGCACACACACACACACACACACACACATACACACACACACACACACACACACACACACACACACACACACATACAAATACACACACACACACACACACACACACATACACACACACACACACACACACACACACACACACACACACACACACACACACACATACAAATACACACAAACTAACCACATGCCTGCTTGATCTTGCTATTTCCTGTCCAGCCAATCCATTGTCCTGTGTGAAGTCTCTATACAACTATTTCCTCTGGCGGCTGCCCAGTTGAACTTGAAACAGAACAATGTCGGAGTAAATGCTAAGCTGTTTCGCAAAGCCTGGCAGAGGTGGATAAGGTAGAATAACAGTTTGGAGACACGTTGGGAAGGGAGAAGTTGCAGTGTATCATTCAGACAGCAATGGAACATCTCCAAGTGAAAAAACAAAACAACGGTGATAGCAGTGATGTTTCATTGGTAATAACATTGACTCACAAGCTGTGAGCTGGGAACAAGCACATTAGTACTTCACAGATCCATTAAATAGTTTAGAAAGCTTTTAGATGTTTTATGTTCTAATAAAAACCTGTAATGTTCCCATAACCCTATCTGTGTGTGTGTGTCCCATTCATTTTAGAATGCACACACAATACAAAAAAGAAATACTCTTTGTATTATTGACTTTTTATTCAAACAACTTAAGAGGAATAACTATCCATACATTATTGAAACTGTACTGGCCTTGAAACCTTTACACATGATTACATTCAAATAGCTGCAGGTGTTTGAAAATATTGCCCTGGATTGCTGGTAAAGAGCACCTTTCTTACTATGCCAGGCATCATCCATTCCCTCTGCCATTCAATAGGGCAAGGTTTTTTGTCATTCATAGCTAGCTCAAAATACATAATACATTCCTTGTGTCTTAGCAAATATATAAAATACAGATTTTAAATACAAGACAAAATACATAAAAAGAAAAGTTAAATAAAAAGATTCTAAAGTTCTCTGCCCACAAAACCGAAATGAAGCACTGCTATACAATTTACACATGAAATATACGTGGTAGTTCACTAGTTGTGTTGTCATTCTCGAAAAGGGACTTCATGTTACATCTCACTTCCTCAGAAAAGTTGTAGACAAAGCATCTAGACATGTAGATGTGGTTTTTAACTTAATATTGTGCGGTCAACCCTCAGGCACGCTGCTGCGTGTCACAGCCCAACACCTCCAGGCGCAGGGCGATGTGGTTGATCCAGCCGCGAGGGTGCACCCGCAGGTAGCGAGCAAATACCGGAGGCTCAAACAGCGCCAAGGATTCCTCGTCCGGCCCGCTGTTCCCGGAGAAGATCTGAGGAAGAGGAGGGTGATGACGCTGTGAATATTCATATTTCTATCTCTGAATGTGTTCCTCGTGAGACGATAAAGTGAGCTCTCAACGTAGACACCGTGAGAAGACATAGTCATTTCTTTATGCAGCATAGCTAGATGACAAAGACGACATCTCTAGGTACAGATAGTTTGATGATGAAGTAATCTCTCTATGTTCAGATAGTTGGACAACGAGGTCATCTCTCTATTTTTACTCCATGCGTATACTTTAAACGATTAAACATGAATCATTCATGGGATTCATGGGTCTCGTATACCCATATGAGACCCAGGCTGGTGGAGTCATTTATTCCCCTTTCCACTCATTTAAAACAGAATAGTCAGTCCAATGTCTCATTAGACAGAATTATCCAATGGGAGAATATGCCCACTTTGCTTTAACAATGGCTCTCCAACCGGGAAACAATTGAACAATTTAAGCTATTTGAGGACCTTTTAAGAACAAAAATGAGTGCACTGTATATTCTAATACATATTCTGTGTGTGTGTGTGTGTGTGTGTGCGTGTGTGTGCGTGTGTGAGGCCATGTAAGAGATCTTGCATGCAACGTACCTTTTCCTCACGCGACTCGTCCTCTAGCACCGTGCTCCAGGCCTTGCCGTCGTTGCTCACGGTTACCGCGAACTCGGTCACCATCATGTGAGTCAGCAGAGACTTGGCTCCCTGGGTGACCAACCCCGTGATGCGTTTCACCTTCAGCAGGTCCACCTGCAGCCACTCGTGTGGGTTGTTGTTCTACACACACACAACACACACGCACGCGCACACACGCACATGCACACATAGACACACACACGCACACATAGACACACACATGCACACACACACACACACACACACGCACATGCACACATAGACACACACACGCACACATAGACACACACACACACACACACACACACGCACATGCACACATAGACACACACACGCACACGCACACATAGACACACACACACACACACACACACGCACACACACGCACACACACACGCACATGCACACGCACGCACGCACACACACACACACGTATTTTGTAATGAAGTTCAGAGAATAAACATACATGATTGTATTTGACCATAACTTTCTTATGGTCAACACCCATTGACAAATGTCTGCAATTGTCTGAAAGTAGTACTAGATCAGTTGGTCTGTTCCCACTGAACACTGTGTACCAAAAAGACAACTCAACAGCCCCATCAGCTGAAGTCATTTGACAATGACTCACATATCGTTCTCTTACAGTGACTAACTTATATCATGGAAGAGGAAGCTAAGCATAAACCGGAGTCACCGTCGAGGAGAGGTTCTAGGAAAGAGTGAGACTATCAGTGGGCCTTTGATTATTTGCTGACCCAATGTTTGGGAGGAAGCAGAGAATCACAACTTTAACTCCTAGCAATCCTGTGAATTCAGGTAGACACGTGCACCCATTTCTCTCTATTTGTAAATTGCACCTTTGTGAAAATATGGCTTCAGGATTGATTTGGTGACTATAGAATTTGACACTTTAATCAGGAAATATCTCAATATCTCATTAAATCTCATAAAGAAGCATAAGTATTTGTCTTGGGACCTCTGTTCCGGAGGTTGTCCACTGCTACAGCTACCACTTCTATAAAGAAGTCCTCATTATTATTTTTGGGCTAGTACAACACGCCTCTCTTTTGTCCCTCGTCATTGGGTGGTAGGGAATGGTGTAGCTTGTGGGCGTAGAGGTCCTGTGACCGCTCCTCTGTGATAGCTCGCCCAATCCCGTCCAAGAACTCCTAACTTGCACTTTTGAGAGGACCAGCCCAGGGGGAAGGTGGGAAAATGATCATCGGCATGAGGCGTGCGGAACACGGAGAAGAGGGGAAACAAGGGCAAGACGAAAATGGGAAGGAGTGGGGAGGCAGGGGGGATGACAGAAGCGAGAGGTTGTGGTTTGTATTACTCCTTTTTTTTCCACTTCATGTTAATCATACCAATAAAAACGGTGGCTTATGTGCTTAGAGAAGGTAGCAGAGCAAGTCATAAGCAGTAGCAGAGGGGCTATGAGGCGTGCCTCAAGACGATTCTCTGGAAAAAGGGAAGTTTGCTGTATATATATATCACAGATGTGTGTGCGCTTTGGAAGCACATATGTAGGAAGCTGCTCGATTGGTTGTGTATGTATGGATGTATGTGTGTGTGCTTGTGTGTGTGTGTGTGTGTGTGTGTGTGTGTGTGTGTGTGTGTTTTCACCTTTGGTCGCCATGCGTTGGCGCTGCCAACCTGGTGCAGACGGGCCAGGCTGGCGCTCCAGGTTTGTCGCCATGACGACCAGACAGAGGAGGAACTGAAGCTGCTATCGGGGATCAACTCCAGTCGCTCCAGTCCGAGGGGCATTGAGCAACCTGGTGGCACACACACACACACACACACACACACACACACACACACACACACACACACACACACACACACACACACACACACACACACACACACACACACACACACACACACACACACACACACACACACACACACACACACACACATAACCATCATTACTGTCCTAATTCAAAAGGATTCAAGATACTGCCTCAACCCAATGCACTTCTTGTTTTCCCTGTGTCCTCGTTTGGGAAATTGTGTCCACCTGTTTAATACTTGATTAAGTTCACTTCCATATTTGGTGGCTCTTTTCCTTTCCGTTTGTAAGCATGCATGACACCTTCCTTGTGTTTCCTGTTTTTAATTTGGATACCAGGCAAACAGTGAACTAACAAACCCTGCCATTGCTCTGCCCTGACTCATGCTGACGCTGATGGGGAACCCGCTGCCACGATAGCTACCATGCTACCACGATGCTACCGCGATGCTACCGCGATGCTACCGCGATGCTACCACTCACTGTTGAGGTCACAGCCCAGCAGCTCCAGACGCAGGGCCGGATTCCGCACCACCCCGATAGGCTGGATCCTGACGTAGCGCGCCACGATGGGCGGGGAGAGGCGGTGGTCTTTCACGCTGGAGCTGTCCATGTTCCCTTTGAAGATCTGAAATCGAAAGCGTTCAAGAAAACGTGGTGACATTCGGGTTATACTTTTGACCCGCGCACGCGACGATCTGTCTAAAGCAATGATTGATGCTACGTACGTAGATCTGCCGCGTGTGGTTTCCCCGATAGGTGAGCCATGTGAGCTGGTCCAGGCTGTAGGACAGGCTGTAGTGGCTGATGAAGTGGTCTCTCAGCCCGGCACTGGCTCCCTGCGTCTGGATGCCATGCACCAGCGTGGGACGTCCCACGTCCACCTACGTCATAAGAAGAGTAGGGGGAACGTGAACGATGCACACTTTTTGTCTTTATTTTTATTTTTTTTACACATATGAAACACACACACACACACACACACACACACACACACACACACACACACGCCTCTTTACCTGTAACCATGACTCTTTGTTTTTGCCCATCCAGGCATTGGTGGAACCCGTCAAGTCCAGCCTTGCCAGCCTGGACTCCCAATAACCTACACACACACACACACACACACACACACACACACACACACACACACACACACACACACACACACACACACACAAACACACACCCACACAGTTAAAAGCGCATATATACAGCCATATCCACATGCAGCAACTGCTGTTTAGCCTGCATTATTAGCCTGGTTGCAGTTCTTACCGATGTGATCAGAAGCCGTAATCTGAAAATCTTCAATTCTTCCCGACTTCATCCCCAGAGGCAGCACACATCCTGTGAATCAGCACGCATGGACATTCCTATCAAATATTAGTCTGCGCAGAGTTTCCAATTTGAGGCACAGGACTGAACAGGTGACCTGACATCGTGATTCTTATCTTATGGTGACTGAGAGCGGGTGGGGGGGGGGGGGGGGGGGGGGGGGAAACTCTTGCTCAGAGCTTGCAAATGTGCTCTTGGAAGGTCAATGATCTAAGTATATGTACGGACCCCATTGCTCTTTAAAAAAAAGAAAGAAAGTGTAGCACAGGGGCGATGTGAAGGGTAGAAATGTAGACCACATGATCCAGTGTCTCTCTGATGATTTCTCGGCTCCTCTCTCCCTTAGGCGAGATTTCAAATCTATTTTCTTTAATATTCTGGCAATATTATATAGGAAATTGCCATTTTGGCTGCCCCTACCTGTGTTTTTTTATATTTATATTGTATGTATATTGTATAAAGTGTGTGACTCAGTGTATAAACCCCCAAGGGCTTTTTTTTCCCCCCCCAATGAAAGTAATTTCTTTCCCACTTTTGAAATGGAATTGCTTCTTGTTGTTTTTCCGCAGCCTAACGGGGGGGTTCTCACCCGGGTTGTACACCAGCATCTTAGCCCTCATGCCAGCCAGCTGGTAATCCCCCACAGTACACTCCACCAGCCAGGTGCCCACCATGGGGGGGCGCATCTCCAGCGTACCAAACACACCTGGGGGACGGAGGGACGGGGGACGGGGGGGGGACGGATTGTACTTAAACCTTTTTGAACAACATGCTGAAACTTAGCAGAAAATGCAGAGAGAGAGAGAGAGAGAGAGAGAGAGAGAGAGAGAGAGAGAGAGAGAGAGAGAGAGAGAGAGAGAGAGAGACAGAGAGAGAGAGAGAGAGAGAGAGAAAAAAAACGAATTCTTTGGGGTGGAGTCTGAGCACGTGTGTTAGCTCACCGGGATAGAGGTTGTACACGCCCATGCGGTGTTCCCGCTCCGTGTGCACGTTGAATGGCAGGCCGTGGAAGTGCACGGCGTGGAACTCCCCGTCGCCCCCCACGTTCAGTAGGTGCCAGCGGACCGGCTGGTGCTGGCCCACCAGCAGCCCGGGAAGGGTCTCCGCCACGTAGCCGTTTATCGCTAATGCCACGAGAAAGTCGGGTAGGATCAAAATACAGCAGTGCTGTGCTATCAAGTTTTAGTTTGATCATGTTGTGCTGCACATTAAGCGTGCTTAGAGATTAAGGGAGATAAGACATCCTCTGAGTAGGATTTTGACACTCTGGCCCTATTCACATTGGACTAGTTTTACCCAGCACAGCAATCAATCAATCAATCAATCAATCAATCAATCAATCAATCAATCAATCCTTTGGTAAACAGGAATGTATGTCAATGCTCTTTATCTTGAGTGTGGCCACATCTGTAATTTGTAAGAAATAAACAAAAAGAAAACAAAAGAAACGCTTCCTCTGTGGTGCCATGACTATTGTATCCTTTTACACCGCTTCTACCTGCAAACGTGTTACTGGTCTGAAACCAGGGGTCTTGGGGGATGGCCTTGCAGGGCGGGGTGCAGTGCCGCCGGAGGTTCTCTTCCATGTACCAGCTCTTGGTCTCGTCAAAGCGGTGGAAGAGCAGAGCGTACTCCTGGATGTCGGCCTGCAGATGGAGGCGGGGATCCAAGGTGTGGGGCTTGCAGATGATCAGAGGGCCGATGAGGCCCGAGTGGAGGTCCTTCTCCTGCAACAAGCCAGGGGTGGAACATAGTGTCATCGGCACACACAGGACGTTTAACATAGTTGGTGAGGATGGTAAATGGACTGTGTTTGCGCAGCACCTTTCTAACCACCATTTCTTCTGATCTTGTATCTATTATTATGGAGATGTTAGGAGTTCATCTTGTGTTAGGACACTTGGGCACCCGACAGGCTCGAGCCAGCAACCCTCAGGCCTCAACATGATAACATGCTCCAACTACTGACCTTTGTTTCTGCGATTATACTCCAGTGAATAGATACGCACCTTGTTCACAGTGGAGTAGTAGGCTCCGGCCTTGCAGGCAAACTCTGTGTTGGTTGGTCCTTGTTTCTTGGTTATTCTCCAGTTGTAAAAGCGGGATTCCCCAGGGGGAACAGCTTCTCCCGGGACCCCAGGAGGGCTAGAGTAGGTCTGGGTTTGGGCCATGCCTTCCCCCTGGCTGTGATCATACACTCCCTGCAGGTGAAACGAGTAAGGTCTGGAGGCCTTGTTCTTAAACGTCACCTGGAACCAAACAAAAGGACAACGTTTAAATGAATCAATTTTATTAAATCGAATACCCCTCTTTCCTTACAATAAACACAGAAATGTAACAACACAGAAAGCAAAGTTCTAGATAGAAACCGATGCAACTCACATTTAGTCAATATCCTAAACCCTTGCCATACATACTTAAAACGTCCCTTAAAAGCCATTCCTTCAAATTATAATATAATTAGTCAGTAACATTTTACATTATGGGTACATTAAGTAACATTAGTTAATGCAGTATATATTATTACATTGCATAAGCATAGGGTTAGGGTTAGGGTTAGAGTTAAGGTTAGGGTTATTGGGTTAGGGTTAGTGTTATGCATTACCCTATTAATGTATCCTTAGTTAACA
>JACYXH010000020.1:365000-452500 GCA_026745465.1 Lota lota
ACAGCGCGGTGGGGGGGGTCACACGCAGGCTCACCTTCGTACTGCTTCCAGTAGGCGATCCCCACGGGGCTGATGCTGAACGGCTCGGAGGCCAGGTTCTTGAAGTGGACCACCAGTCTGTCTCCGGCCCGGGCGTGGATCACCGGGCCCTGGATACCTGTGGGACACAACACACACACACACACACACACACACACACACACACACACACACACACACACACACCGTTTCCATGTAAAGAGACAGGGACTTTGATGGCCATGATGGCTGTTTGAGGGAAGGGCCTTGTAGCCCAGAGGAATCTACTGTGATTCTAGACTTTACCCTGGAAACAAAATAAAAGTGTGTGATGTCTATTTCATCCACATTATTACGGATGTCTATGTCATGAAAAAAAAAGTCTTAAAATAATAATTAGTGTGTATAGTGCCCTTTACAAATAATCTGTAATAACGTCATGATTGTTGATACATTCAACATTGATGATTAAAACAAATTCATTAACCGACTAACTAAAACATACTCTGAATATGTTATTTTGAAACATGTTAAGTACACATACCTGCCCAAGCAGGCCGAGGTGTTGGAGTGGAATACGTAGAATCAGTATACTCCCGGTAAACAGCTTTAATGTATTTTTGAGGAACATCCTTGGACCTTAATCTATGAACAAAAAATACATCAAATAATACAACAAATAAAGACGGATTAGCCAGAAGAAAAACATTACGAAAATCCACAATAATGTTGCCTTTAAAAAGAAAGTACGATCATTAAAAGTATGATAACAATAGGTCTATAATATGCCATGTAGAGCAACATTTCAACACCTTTACCTTTGCTCAGACGTGGATTCGGCGTCGTGCACGAACACATAGTCCCATCCGATCTCCACGGCCGCTATGTAGAAGTGTCTGATGGTCGGCTGAGGCAGCTGCGCCTCGGCAAGCGCGCAGAATAGCGGCAGCCCCAACAACAGCAGAGCTCTCATTGCGATCAAAAACTCCGACAGGTAGGTGATCAATGGGCTTCCAGTCCCTCGCACAGTGATATTTAAAAGGGTGGCGTGGGCGCGCGCCGTTAGTGCACGCGTGCGTAAAACCAGACCAGACCAACAGACCGACAGGACGCCACGCCATTTTGCCGAGCATATATTTTGACGTCCCACGCGCCCGTGAACATACATGCACGCACAGACACGTACTTACACGCACGCACGCACACACACACATACACACACCCACACCCGCACACACACACACACACACACACACACACACACACACACACACACACACACACACACACACACACACACACACACACACACACACACTCACACCTTTTTACAACATTGTGGAATAGTAGAGCCATGCCCGTAGGCAGCTATGAGGTACTTTTTTTTAGAGCTAAAAATAAAAGTGGAAACTAATTATGGAAACTAAAAATCTGCGGTTGAGAAGTTCTCCGAGATGAGTGCATGCTTTAGTCATTTTAGACTTGTTACTTTGCATCCGCCCCGAATACCAATTATATTAATCAGCTCCACCTCGTCTAAAACACAGCGAGACATAACCATTGAACGTTCACTGTTGCATCAGTTATGATTGGCTTGTCCATGCTAGACAGAAAGACAGACAGAGAGACAGAGAGACAGAGAGACAGATAGATAGATGGATAGACAGATAGACAGATCAATACTTTTTTAAATATAGGCAGACAAAGGCACGAATGAGTAAGATTAAGATGAAGAATCTACAGAGCTCTAACTTACTATAATTATGGTGAAAATAGGAAAACAGAAGCTGTAGTGTCAGAGAGGAAATCACACTGCTTTTGCAAAAACATCAGTGATGCAAATAATATTAGTACCGGAATCAAATTTGTCAATACAACGCCCCCCCCCCCCCCCCCCCCCCCCCCCCCCCCCCCCCCCCCCCCCCCCCCCCCCCCCCCCCCCCCCCCCCCCCCATACACATACACCCACACACACACATACACACACATTTACGGTTACAGATTCTGAGATAATTTCAGTGGCAGGAAGTCTTACACTTTACTGTAATTGACTGGCTTGTATTAATACCTCAGCATTAAGGACCTGAGCTGATCAGCAGATCAGAAAGGTGGATATAACATGTGTGGAATTGGATAGATAGATAGATAGATAGCCAAACATAATAATGCTTGACAGAATGTCTGAAACTCTAAGAATTGATATTAGGAAGTGGTTTTGGGTTACTCAAACTCAAATGCACCCAATGAGTTCATACGTTAAAGTGAAAGCAAAGTAAGCTTTTCCCCCCTCTTGTGGTTGTTGATAACTACTGCAGGCGTTCTACAGATAAACGAGCTCTAGGTTTAGAAAGGTTTAGGTTACAAACGTTTCACTTCATAGAAACCATTCACCGTTCAAAATAACACAATCCACACAACTATGACTGGCAATGGTAACTGCATATTTACACAAATATTAGTATAATTTATCTTCATAAGAAAGTATAATTTTGTCAGATGTAGTTTGTATATTGTATACTTATTGATAATGATGATAATACTTATAATACTGACACTACTACTACTACTACTACTACTAATATTAGTATTAATTATTATTACTATAATTACTTTATTATTATTATTGTATTCTTTTTGTTATTATATAAATTAATCAAACTTTTAACCTAGGAATATCCCCCCAACATGGAAAATGGTAAATTGGGAAAAGGCACTATAGTAGCCGACATTTTTAGAGACTACACTGCTTCCCATTTGAATATGGCAGAAACTACAGGGGGGCTGAATAAGTAGAGGTATGAACACAATCAAAACTCTGGACTTTGACTTAAGTGCAGCCACACAGAGATTTCTGAGTAAACACTGAGCAAAGAGAAGTCTATACTCAGTAAAGGAGTGTTTTCCCATCAAAAGGCAGGAATGAACGGTATATAGGAAGGAATATAACGGTACAAAATGTGAAGACCGACCAAGTTTAAAAAAAAAAAAACCTAGACAGCTGCCAACTGAAAAACATGTAGAGTCTGCTGGTAAAACACCAACAAGCACAACGAAAAACCAAAGTGCAAATAATGCAACACAGACAAGGGGAGATATGAAACACCAACATAATAAAGTATACATTAAATAAATACTTCATTGTAATACATGCGTCTCCCGCTTCATATTTTTGCGTTGTGCCGTTTATTGGGTGTGGATTTGATTTGGTGGGTTAATTGCATGGAATTGACTCGATATAGCCAAACACATATGAAATAAAATACATGTTAGCAGTGTACTGTATCATATATATTATTCTGATAGATAACGTGTATGTACGCTGCAAGGGAAAAAAGACAATATGTTGCAATCATTGCCCTGTGATGCTGTTGAAATTCACAGGACACATTGAGCCAACTCTGAACACAGACTTGTTGCTTCGGAACATCCCCTGGGTGTGAAGTCCAGTTCCTCTAAGCAACACCTGCTGTTGGCAACATAACCTTTAAAAGAATATTAACGAAAAAGATAAAACCATGATCTGATTTCAGCACAATAAATATAAAAAAATACAGTCGTGTATAGGTTTAAAATAATTTATTCCAACAATAATTTGTCATGTTTTAGGTAATTAGAATACAGATTTGTCAGAATTGAAACATCCTGATATATTTATTTGAACCTTCCTACCTATGAACTCAAGGACCAGGAAAATGCAATTTGAGATTGTCCTGCACAACATCCCTGTAACTCAGGGTCTTACAAAACAAACAATGGTGTCCTGTATTATAACTGTTGACTGATCTGCCCGACATGGGTCAAGGCACATCACACATCACCGACATCGGGTGGAAAAACTCAAAGTGTTCCGTCTCTTCTTCTGTTGACTTCCTTCCTCCTCCTCCTCCTCCTCCCGTCTCTGACTCAGTCTTTGGTTGCGTAGAAGAGCCCCCATCGCTGGTCTCCCATGTTGCAGCGCTGCAGTTTGTCACTCCAGCCGTTGACTATCGCAAGGTAGTCCTCCTCCGAGAACTCCTACACAGGAGGGAGGACACAGGGCCATCAGGCACACAGGCAGAGAGGACCGCCTGGTCATCCATCACTCTGTCCGTCCATCGGCCCCTCATCCAGCCATCTGTTCAGCCTTGATCATTGATGCATTTCAACTGCAGCATGAGCCAGAGTCCACATGGGACAATAAAGTATATTGAATTGAATCATCCATCTATTCAACCATCCATCCATCCATCCATCCATCCATCCAGTTATGCAGCATTGAGTTATAATGTGTTTGTGTGTCTGTTGTGTGTGTCTGTCGTTGTAGTGTCTGTGTGTGTGTGTCTCTCTCACTCACTGTATGTGTGTGTGTGTGTGTGTGTGTGTGTGTGTATGTGTGTGTGTATGTGAATGCGAGGGGTGTGAATGTGCGCTGTTTGCTACAGGTACATGTATACATAACCAGTTATGTATACATGGTAGCATCCTCTGGCAGGTGGCTCTGCACGTGTGACCTACCGCGATGTACTCTCCTTTGATGGCCTCTGCTCTCTCCAGCTCTGTCTGGATGACTTGGATGAACTGGGCAGTCCTGTCCTCCGCCCGCACGCTGCAGAAACCAGCCTCTTCAATAAACTACGGAGGCAGGTTGGACACACAGTCACACAGTCGCACAGTTAAGAATACCAATCCAATGTGAAAACATAGACGGCCATTGTGGGATTATCCAACTGTTAGTTGGAGAATATCATAAAGTCACTTATATATATGCAACACGGTGTGTGTTGTGTATAGATGCAATTTTTAAATGCACATTTGATTTATTTGCAAATTAAATTAAATGAAGATATGCACATTTATTTCTATATTTCTATTGCCATACCTTTCGTGTTTGTACGTGTAATATATATTTCTTATTTTTCCTGACATTTATTTATTTATTTACTTATTTACGTAGATGTTCTCTCAACTTCTTGGTGCAAAGCAATTGTTGTGACAGAAACTATTTCCCCCGGGTACCAATAAAGGAACGGACACCTATGTATCCAGCATTGTGTCTACCTTGCCGTACTGCTCGGGTGTGTAGAGGACGTAGCCCCTCTGTTGGATGTAGTCCTGGAAGGAAGGGGTCCAGGGCTTCTCTCCGCAGCAGTAGTCGCTGATCAGCAGCTGGCCTCCTGGTCTCAGCCACGACTGGACAAGGGGGAATCATGAGTGGGTGATGGGGTGAATGAGAGGAACGAGTGGAGGGCTTTCGTTGGGGGCAGTGGCTGGAAAAATACATTTGAGTGCATGCAGTTTATTGGCATATTTGGGCCGTTAATTGAAGCTCGATGACACACTGATGGGCGAAGTTAAGGGCATGTGGATATTATATTAGCAGTGATCTTATCTCTATAAACAGATATCGGCATATTAATGCAGAATCGCTACCAACATATTTTGGTATCAGAAGCGCTCTGGTTTACGTTTGTAGTACGTTTGTAGTCCGAGTAGTATTGACCAATCACGTTTGAGCGGGCATTAGTTGTACGCAGGTGAACAGTTCGCGAGGAGAGCAACAATGGCGGAAAAACAATCAAAGCTGGTAAAAAGCTATTGGCTATCAGACGATAGCCAATGGCTTTTTATCAGCTTTGATCTCTGTTCAGAGATCGGCCGAAATGCCGTCCGGACCTGAAACACCGCCAGAAACGCATTGAAAACAATGACCGACGCACAGAAGAGCAAGTCTTTGTCCGGATATCCGTAAACCATTATCCGGCTACACCGGAACCCCCAGAAATAGTGCCCGTCCCCAGAGGTAAATCCTCGTCGGACGAAAGCCGATGGTTTCCGAGTAAGGCTACTCCCACTCCATACTCCTTGTTTGTGTGTGTGTTGAGGGGGTGGGGGTGGGGGTGGGGGGGGTGGTCATGCATGGGACTCACGCGGAAGCGTTTGAAGAGGGCCAGCTTGTCGTCGATGTGGAGGATAGTGTCTCGGCTGTAGATGACGTCGAAGGAGCCCTCTTCGAAGGAGCGCTTGGTGGCGTCGGCCACCTCAAAGTGGACCTGATGCAGGGGGAGGGGTCAGCCCGGGATTAGATATGTTAATATGTTAATATGGAGATAGTGCGAGACAGAGGTAATATGACGCCCATAACATGTACATAAAACTGGCAATCCTGAACCTAACTTTAGTCTTACTCAGTTTACGTCTTATGTTGACATCCCAATCTGTCTTTGCTGTTTGCTGTTGGCTTTTTGGTCTGAGACTCAACCTTGAGTCATAAAGTTCAAGGGAACAACCATTAAGTTATGGTTAACCAAAACCAAAACAATACCACAGAGGGTTGAGGTGTGTTGCCATGAATCAATCATAGATTCACTGTTAACCCTACGCAACTACTGTAATGAATCAACATTTAACTCAATGTATCATGTATATTCAAGTTAGGAATTATACAAAGTAGCATGAATACACACGATGTTGTAATACACTTGTCGACAGCCTTTTGAATAGAGAGTAGAAATAAAAATAAATCTGGAGTCACCAATCCTGTTTTTTTGGTTTACTGTGGTGGTCTTTGTACGTATTACATATAAGGTGAGTGTGACATCCTGGCTGTTCATAATAATAGGTGGTGTATGTGGTGTATGGGGTGTATGCAGTGTATACAATGCCCTACGTTGACCCCTGAGCACAGCATGACTCACCATTGGCAGCTTCTCATCGATTGCCCTCTCCATAGCGATTTCCACCATGTTTTCAGACAGGTCCAGTCCTAGCACCTCCACTCCAAACATCTGAAAACCACACGGACAATAATCGTAACCGCCAGACATCTCACTTTAGCTCTGGCCATTGTCATATTTATCCACAAAATACTTTTGTCTGGACTTGAAGTATGTGGAAGTAATCTCGATATTGAAACATTTTGAAAAGGGGACAAATAGTTACAAAAGAGTGACAAATAGCATGCAGTAAATAAGCAATAAAGGTGTATGGTTGAACACAAATATCCAGCTGGAGAATAACTTTGTTTCCATTCACAATAAACGTAGCTAAAATGAATCTAAACAATGACAAAAGAGTGCATTGATAATGAAATCCATATACGTTGTACCTTATGACGTTGCATTGTAGGGTGTATAATTATACCTAAATCCTATTTATTATCATATGAAATGACGACAGCATGGGTTGATAGTGTAATGGGAAAATCTATGTGTTGTAGGTTTTTCCCTGTTTTTATATGAGCTTTCTCATGGTGTGTTATCTAGCCCCACTGTATTGTTTTCCCATATGAACTGAGGCCCAGTAACTGCTTGGTCACAATTGGCGGTCTTATCTGCCGGTCCTAACTGTCCACCAACAAACAGAGTTTGCGCGTATTGGCAACAATGCTGGGGCCTCTGGCCTTCAGGTAAACATCTCCCTCCTTTGACGGAAGGAACATAGCATTGTGGGGAGGGGGTGAAACTGTGTCAAAAGGCTCTGTGAAACCGGGCTCACTCTGCTAGAGAGGAGACTGGTGTACGCATACAATAAAGAGGTTTTCTTTCTACAACTATTGTGCGCTTTTTTTGGCATTTAGAAGTCTCATCTGTCCTAGACGCAATATCTTGCCACGACACTAAGTGCCGTACCTTTGCCATGTAGAAGTTGCCCCCACCAATGCCACAACCAACGTCAAGAACCTTCTGGCCAGGCTTCAAGTTTAACAGGTCCACAAACTCCTGTAAAAAACAAATAAAGAAACATTGAATTCCTAATCCAGCAAGAGCGGTTTCGGTAGATAATATGTAGAGAAGAGAAGCGGGGGATCCTTGCACGTAGACTCACTTCAAATGTGTTCCTGCGTCAAACAGATTCAAATTGTTAAACAGGTTTTACGATACACGAAGAAATGTTGCTACTGTTGTAATAACGGTGCGGCAACTTATCCTTGCTTAAGGAAAGAGTTCCATTAAACCTTAAGGCACTGACATGTTTGAAATTCACACCAAATCCGAGTGGCACATTGGACTTTAATCGCCAAGTGAATGATTGCGTCTCATCTCACTACGACTCACATTAATAGACCAACATCCCCAGCATCACAGTGACTACACTGTAATCGGAAATCTGCGCGTTCGGCGACACTTCGACGTGGTTTGAAGTATACCTTTAGAGTACCGTGGGCGGAGAACTTGGATCACTAGACGTGATCGTTGTGTGCAGGACGTGCTCACACATCCCACGGGTTTCAGTTTGTGCATCTGGTTAAGGTTACCTTGGTTGTGTTGAGGCCTCCTGTGCTGACGAAGCCGGCCCCAAACATCTTCTCGTAGCGCAGGATGCCCCGCCGTGTGTACTGCTTGTTATCCAGGAACTGCTGGAAGGTGAGGAAGCCATCCTGTGTGACCTGGGGACGGGGAACCTTCTCCAGCAGCCAGCAGATCTGGTTCTGGTTCTTCTTCATCTGCACAATGGAGGAGGGGATGTGGAGGAGGAGGAGGGGGATGTGGAGGAGGAGGAAGAGGAGCAGGAAGGGGGATGTGGAGGAGGAGGAGAGGATGTAGAGGAGGATGTGGAGGTGGAGGAGGAGGAGGAGGGGGATGTGGAGGAGGAGGAGGGGGATGTGGAGGAGAAGGAGGAGGGGGATGTGGAGGAGGAGGAAGAGGGGATGTGGAGGAGGAGGAGCAGGAGGAGGAGGAGAAGGAGGAGCAGGAGGAGGAGGAGGATGAGGGAGAGGGGGAGGGGATGTGGAGGATGTGGAGAAGGAGGAGCACAAAGAAAGATAATGGGATAATGAAAAAAAATAGATGAAAATGGAGATGGAGATGGGGCAAAGATGTGGGGAGTGTTAGGGAAAGCTCAAACATAATGCAAACATATGAATTGTACAGGAGTTGTATAGCGAAGGGGGACGTTTATTTTGTAGTTTGTGTGTGTACTGTGCATGTATGAATGGTTGAACACACTCACCACTTAACCTGGACCAGGCTGCTGTAGGTTTGGGGCTAATCTTAGGATTTGCATTTCTTGAAAACATAAAATGTTAATAATCAGCTAATCAGCTATACCTTAACGTAGGTCTGAACCTTTTTCGTCAGAACAATGTCAAAACCAAACTTCTGCTCCGCCTCGGGCTCCGTCCACTGTGCCGACGTGATCAGGTGGCTGTACTGAGCCTGGCTCCGGTAGTGCGTGGGGTTGAAGTCCCTCTTACAATCACCTGGGCAGAGTGGGGGCCACTTTGAATAGAAGGCTCATCGTGACCATGCAACCACATTGCACTTGACTCTGCGATACTGTACTGCTAAACTATAGCAAGGTAAGAGTACATCTAATTATAACAAACAAACATCTTGCAATAGCCAGCTCCTCACCAGAGGTGGTGCTGTTGCCGTGGTTTAATCTGAGTGGTTGCTTACTCTTTAAATGAATCAGAACAATTATTAGAAACATCTGAATAGGTCAAGTGTGAATACGGAGATGTCTGGCCTCAGTGCATTAAGGCGATGATGTGACACTGTGTTGTGTGTGTGTCCTCAGTCCTTGTACCTGACTGTGTTGTGTGTGTGTGTCCTCAGTCCTTGTACCTGACTGTGTTGTGTGTGTGTGTGTCCTCAGTCCTGGTACCTGACTGTGTTGTGTGTGTGTGTGTGTCCTCAGTCCTGACTGTGTTGTGTGTGTGTGTGTGTCCTCAGTCCTGGTACCTGACTGTGTTGTGTGTGTGTGTGTGTCCTCAGTCCTGGTATCTGACTTTGTTGTGTTGTGTGTGTCCTCAGTCCTTGTACCTGACTGTGTTGTGTGTGTGTGTGTCCTCAGTCCTTGTACCTGACTGTGTTGCGTGTGTGTGTGTCCTCAGTCCTGGTACCTGACTGTGTTGTGTGTGTGTGTCCTCAGTCCTGGTACCTGACTGTGTTGTGTGTGTGTGTGTGTCCTCAGTCCTGATACCTGACTGTGTTGTGTGTGTGTGTCCTCAGTCCTGGTACCTGACTGTGTTGTGTGTGTGTGTCCTCAGTCCTGGCATCTGACTGTGTTGTGTGTGTGTGTGTCCTCAGTCCTGACTGTGTTGTGTGTGTGTCCTCAGTCCTGGTACCTGACTGTGTTGTGTGTGTGTGTCCTCAGTCCTGACTGTGTTGTGTGTGTGTGTGTGTGTGTGTGTGTGTGTGTGTGTCATCAGTCCTTGTACCTGGCTGTGTTGTGTGTGTGTCCTCAGTCCTGGTACCTGACTGTATTGTGTGTGTGTGTGTCCTCGGTCCTGACTGTGTTGTGTGTGTGTGTGTGTGTCCTCGGTCCTGGTACCTGACTGTGTTGTGTGTGTGTGTGTGTCCTCAGTCCTGGTACCTGACTGTGTTGTGTGTGTGTGTGTGTGTCCTCGGTCCTGACTGTGTTGTGTGTGTGTGTGTGTGTGTGTGTGTGTCCTCGGTCCTGGTACCTGACTGTATTGTGTGTGTGTGTGTGTGTGTCCTCGGTCCTGGTACCTGACTGTGTTGTGTGTGTGTGTGTGTCCTCAGTCCTGGTACCTGACTGTGTTGTGTGTGTGTGTGTGTGTCCTCGGTCCTGGTACCTGACTGGTGGTTGCAGGACTCCCTGAAGAAGAGGAAGCCACCGGGGGCCAGCCAGCTCAACATCTTCTCCACCAGACGGCCCAGCTCCTCGTCACTCAGGTACATGAGGAGCCAGTTGGAGAAGATCACGCTGTAGCTGTTGGAGAACGCCGAGGGTGTGGGGTTAGCGTAAGACACATGTGATGGAGCAATTCCCACTCTTCTGTTGTATTGCATTCCCAATGTGTACAGTTACAAAGTCTATATCTGTTTCAAAATTCTTCTAAATTGTACATATTTGGGGCAATATAGATACCATTCCATACAAAGTAATATACATATACACATACACATATACAAAACATTTATTTGCAATAAATTGACATTGAAGCAATATTGTACAATGCAGAAATTGTGGAAATTCCTATTGCTGTCCTATTTTTATTCAGAATTTGTGATCATTGTTGAATCGTTAGTCTGCAGTCACGTTTTTCTGACATCACCATACCTGTTTGAGGAGAACTCAAGTTTTGTGACATCGGCTTGGAGAAAAGAAGCGTTGCTATGGTGACCATTTTCTTGTCTGTTTTTCTCAATGAAGTTTTCCATGAAGTCAACAGCTGTCACATGGTCAGCGCTGGCTAGCAGGTGGCTGGTGAACCGCCTAGCGACACAGAAGGGAATGGTTAGCCTGTGTGTGTGTGTGTGTGTGTGTGTGTGTTAGAGTTGAACAAGTGGTGTTTTTGGTTTGAGGCTGATAGAACTCATCTAATGCTTGGATGGGTTCTATCTAGTGTCTAACGGGGTTATGCTATCTGGCCAGACACATACTTGGAAGGGAAACATTTGATTTGATTTCATAGATTGTTAGCTGAGTTTTGAGTTAGACTTGAGATACCTCCCGACTGTGTCTCTTCTATTTTGGCGTGTGTTCTTTGATTTCACCATGACGTATTTTGTCTGCCTTAATAGGATTTTCTGCTGTTTTACTACCATGTGGTGTGACGTCAAGAACTTCACCTCCCTAGAGGGTATGTCCCTTCTCAAGATCTTTCCCTATGTCTAATGGGGTTTCCTGTACATTTTTGGGCTGTGACTATCTGTGTGTGTGTGTGTGTTGTGTGTGTGTGTGTGTGTGTGTGTGTGTACAGACACACACAGATATACACCCACACCCACACCCACACCCACACCCACACCCACACACATGCGTCCTGCACATCAGAGACATGGACCTATGTCTGTGTCTGTGCTCCACTGACCCGATGCCGGCACCCAGCTCGAGCACCCGTTGGCCGGCCAGGCTGGGCAGGAGGGAGAGGACCTCAGGCAGCTCCTGCTTGGTCAGCTCCCTGGCGTGGGAGTCCAGCATCATCTCCTCCACCGTGGCCTTGGTAGAGTGCTCCTTCCAGAACTCCACCATGCTGCTGCGGGCTGACAGGGGTCACAAAGAAACGTTCTCCTCGGTCAACTTCTGCTGCACGCCACGCATTTTGTTTTTTCGTCTGAGACATTGGAGCTTTTGAAAGTAGTATTTCCTGTGGGAGGGTCTCGTTCACTGACCGTCCTGGTTGTATTGATAGCATGTAATGGTTACCCTCTGGTTAGCCAATAGGGATGCTATGGGTTTTGCCAACTAATAATTTCCTAATGAATATTGTTTTAATTGTGTTGTTGGCAGAGGCTGGACTGTTTCTTTATTTGCTTGTAAGGACATGTATTACAACACCCCGTTGGCAGGTCATTCATGTTTGTAAATGGAGGAATCAATATATTGTTTGAGCAATGCGTGCCATTGGCTATCTTTTGGGTTGTTTAAATCTGCATATAAAATGCAGTTATTTTAAAACAAGACTGGTGTTTAAAACGAAACAATTCCGAATAAATCCATGACAACACAGGTTTTTGTTTGTTGGCCAACGATTCATTATTTTCTCTGATGGATATACGGATACTTTGTTTATTTATTTATTACCTGAATTAAAGTGTAATAATGTGTTAACTTATCTTATTACAATATACTTTTTAATAAGGGGTTGATTAACTTAATAATCACATTGCAAGTCTATAATGTATTGTATGGTAGGTGTGTTATAGAGGGTTATAGAATAACAAAAAATGTACATGCTAAATGAGGACATGAAGATGTGAAATCTAGGTATAAGGCGTCATTTTCAAAAGCACTTCCTTCTTCGAGGAAATTATTTTTCTGTTTATTTGGTTTTTCCATTTGGTCCTCATTTGTATTTTTAAGAAAGCAGCGAGGGCAATACTGTCAAGGTATTGTTACATAGAACTTTATCATTATAATGATCAAATTGCTGAATCTAGATGAGATTAGTCATCCCTGAAAGAGGTATTATTTGTACTAGTTTGTACTGTACTAAAAATAAGGGTGCATTAATTAACCATTCATTAACATTATGTAAAGCAGTCCTAAGCATCAATTTACAGTTCATTATCAGTTAACTCATGGTCTAGTAATCATTGACTAATGGTGTTCATGTTTACTAATGGTGTTCATGTTAACTAAGGTAATGGTGTTCATGTTAAATAAGGTATTCATTCATACATTATTCAATGGGGTTAGGGTTAGGTTTTGTGTAGTTAAGTTCTTGTTAGTTAAAGTTACTCTGGTTGCACACCATCTCTAATCATATAACTTCTAACCCACTACCCCTAACCCCAACCCTTATGCTAATACTATATCATAATTATTATTACTGCATTAACTAATGCTGATTAATGGTTAATTAATGTACCCTTGTGTAAAGTGTTACTTAGTTATTTGTAATGCAAATTGGAATTAAAAAAATGGTACATTTACTCTGAACAGCTGCACATTGTGGTCTGCAGCTTAACCTTGAACCTCAAGTTCTTAAAGGATCAAATCTTGTGGGAATTATGTCTGGAACACAGATTCTACATCAAGAAAACTAGAGGGTAGGACTGAAATTTTCCTCTATTCCTTGCCAGATACGATTTTACTTTATAATTTAATAACTGTAATACTCTCTGTAGAGTAACTTCAGTCCTACTTTCATCATATGAGGTTGTAAAGCACATTGTCCTAGTAATAGTCCTATACAACAACTTAAACAATAAATACAATTGATATTGTAATGTGTTTCAGTGGTTCTAAATGACCCCGATAGCAGCAGATGTATTTTACATTTTTTGGGTTGGGCTCCTATTATACAGGTTTGCATTAAAGTAAAGTTGGATAAATGTAGGATAGTGCACACATTGCCTACAATATTAAGCCTCCGGAAACATCATCAAATATTTTTGATAAAGAATAGTGACACCAAATATTCACTCCATACATACGTACTCCCAACAGTTAAACATTTGCCATTGCCATTGCCAACATGCCATTTGTTTGATCAGAACAGCAAACCTGCTGTGCTTTTGTTTGAGAGCTGTTAAGAATCTATGCAACAGTTAGTTCACAGACATAAGTGAAAGAAGACTTCAATTGGCAAGATGACACTGACGACATCGCATGGAAGGCTTTCATCAGCGCCATGCTTGAACTAAACAGAGGAAGCAAGTCACGACTCGATAACAAACAAACTCACTCTGAAACGTTTGGGGGAATCAATTGAACATACCTTTGTCCATGTTTCTTTTTTTCTTTTTTTTTTGCTGTTGAGCTGATATTGATGAAACGCGAAGAGTGACCTGCAATTGAATTTAACCAGCCGATTCAATAAGCAGTACACAACGGCCAGGCTCGAATTTGCGACAGGTCCCGTTTAAATAGCAGCTAGAGGTGTTAGAGGAGGAGGTGGCCAGGTTCAAAATTGACCATTAGGCTGTGCAGAAAACGAGGGGAGGGGTCGAGGTCGAGGTGGGCTAATCATTGTAAGGCAACGCGTCTCTTCAACAACCTGCCACACATCACGCGGGGTTCCCCTTACCAGTGGACAGACAGCGCAAGACTTTGACTCGGCAAATAGTATCTCCTCTCGCACTACTCGGGCGAGATCAAGATGTGCATGTAGGGCCCCACATGCTTACAGGCAAAACGTATAAGGCCATTGGTCACACCCTCCGCATTCTTACGTGGATGTTGTTCGGTCGTTTGTCACTCACCCCGCTGGGCCATAGTCGGAGGGACGGTCCCTGCTGGTTGCGCGGTCTCGTCACTTCTGCTGACGCGGTGAAAACGAGGCGCGGGTAGTGCAATATTGCCTCATGCAGTTCCAACTCATGCTTTTGTTAACAGCTTGAAACGATGAGTGACAGGCCTATTACAACGCAATCATTGTCAAACTATCTATTAGACATCCCACGTGATTATTTTACATTATCTATCTTATCTTTTTAAATCAATCAATCAATCAATCAATCAATCAATCAATCAATCAATCAATCAATCAATCAATCAATCAATCAATCAGTCAGTCAGTCAGTCAGTCAGTCTGTCTGTCTGTCTGTCTGTCTGTCTGTCTGTCTGTCTGTCTGTCTGTCTGTCTGTCTGTCTGTCTATCTGTCTCTCTTGCTTGTGTTTACTTCTCTGCCTATCTGTCTGTCTATCTCAGTCAGTTAATTTGCGTTAAACATATATCCTAAGAGATATCCTATACTGTGCTAAACATCATGCTTTTCATGCCGTTCGAATATGCTTAAATGGTTTGTGAAATATCTTAATGTTGACTGTAAATATAGGCTATGCTCCATCAATTACACATATAGCATACATGGAAAATATAGACAGGAGCATATACATTGATATCCAAATAGTATGGAGGTAGATTTGTGTCTTTATGTGGAGTGCAAAACTTTTTGCATTCCAAACAAACATATTTATTCTGAAAGCAAAATGTATTTACATTTGCAATCAAATATTATGCATTCCAACATAAATAATTGCTTTAAAAGTTTTGAGGGCTAAATAAATGCAATTTAACCCAAAAACACCTTCCATTTTGGCTGCATTTCCCCCCTTTGGTCAGGCTGTCTAACGGTTTGCTCTTGGTGCCATTTTTTGTGCGTGATTCTGAGACCAACAGAAACAAATGTGTTGCAATCAAATATTACATAATCGAGATCAAAACGATATGCATTCCAATTAAAAATAATTATATTTAAAACAAAAACAAAACGGCTTTCAAAGTACATTTAGTTTTTTAATTAATCGCACCAGCCGTTATTGGAATATATGAGGTTTAAAATGCACAAAGGTAACCAGTTGTCCTAAACCAGCCCAAGCCAACATTTTCCCAGGATAATGTAGTAAATAGTGCGTCATGTAATTAATGCCCCCTAGGTGGCAATATAGCCCTTGTTAGACTGGGGTACTTCAACATGTTAAGGGTGAAGCTGTGTGCACCTGCATGTTGTAACTTTACTGTAAAGATGCCTGTGTTTGGTGTTGAGTAAGTAGACCACATTGACATGGCTGTTCACCTATCCTTCTAGGATATTACATATGGCGACAAGGAAACCGGAGAGCTCGGAAGAAGACGTTGTTTCAGACTTGGAGGGAAGTACAACTGGTGAGCTCAATAACCCGGATGCTTGGCCACCGTTCCGAGACAAAGGAGCTAGAATTAACCACAAAATGGCAGCTGCTATGGTAGGGACGCTTACCCCATTTGATTCAGACTTGGGTCAGACTTGGGTCAGACTTGGGTCAGACTTGAGTCAGACTTGGGAGGAATATTACACAGTGCTGGATAATGTTTTCGAGGCAAATGGAATAACAGAAGCGGGGAGGAAACGTGCAATATTGTTGAGTTCAGTGGGCAGCCGGACTTATAGTCTAATGAGAAACTTGCTGAGCCCAGACAAGCCTGGTGAGAAAACATGCTAATTTAACTGAACTGCTGCAGTCACATTACAACCCAAAGCCCAGCAAAATAGTGCAACAATTGAAATGTAATTTGAGGATGAGAGCGGCGAGTGAGAGTGTGACGGAGTATGTAGCAGTGCTAAGGGAGCTCGCTCAGCATTGCAACTATGGAGATAAATTGAAAGAGATGCTTTGCGATAGGCTCGTGTGCGGCATATTGGACGACCGTATTCAGAGGACGTTGTTGGCTGAGGCCAAGCTGACGTTGGAGAAAGCCTTGAAAGTCACACAAGCCAATGGAATGGCAAACAAGGGTGTGCGTGACCTGCAAGGGCAGCCGAAAACGCTGGACAGTGCCTTACCCAAGGATGCATCACAAGTGGCAGTGCACAATGTGAGTTGAAGACGCAAATTGCAAGACAAGGCGCCATCGGTAACGTGTTATAGATGTGGGGGGCGAGCACATGGCACAGGACTGTCATTTTATAAATGAAAAGTACCATAGTTGTTGGAAAAAGGGTCATGTGAAGAAGATGTGCAGGTCCTCTCCTCCTGCAGAACAGTCACAGTTTAAGGGGGAAGGGAAGCAGAAGAATATCAGGAAAGATCAAAAGCAGGCTACACATCACATCAATGACACCCCTGAGAATCCCTCTGGTGATGAGGAGGTGTTTACTATGCACAACCTAAAGGAGGCAAAGATACCAAGATACTATGCTACTATGTATGTTTAGCTGTCTGCTAATGGGGTCACACAGCTAAACAGACATAGTAGCATGATAGCTTTTGAAGTGGATACTGGCTGCAGTGTGACAATTCGGACAAAGACTGAGTATGCAAAGGTATGGGCATACAAGAGGTGCAAGACTGCTCATTGACTCTGGCGAAAAGGTAGCTACACTGGGGGCTGCAGACGTCACTGTCACATACAAAGACAAAATCAAGCAGTTACCGATAGTGGTAGTAGCAGGTGCAGGGCCAAACCTGTTGGGCAGGGGGTGGTTAAAAGAGTTGGCGATAAACGGTGTCCACGTGAATCACATGGAGCAGCCACAACTGGCATTGCAGAATGTGCTAAAGCAAAATGAAGGGGGTTTCAAAGAGGAATTAGGAACCTGGAAGGGCCCGCCAGCTAACATATGTGTAAACGAAGGGGTCGCCCCAAAGTTCTACAAGCCAAGGCCAGTTCCATACGCCATGAGGAAGAAAGTGGAGATTGAGTTAGAAAGGCTCACAAAGCAGGGCATAATTGAGCCTGTCAAATTTGCGGAATGGGCAGCACCCATCGTGCCCGTACATAAACCTGACAATATGGTGCGTATCTGTGGAGATTATAAACTCACGATCAATCAAGTCTCCATGCTGGAACAATATCCAATATCAAAATTGGAAGATTTGTTTGAAAAGCTGTCAGGGGGTGAAAAGGTTAGCAAACCTAAGCCATGCATATCAATAAGTGACCCTTGATGACGCATCAAAGCCATATGTCACTGTAAACACGCACAAGGGGTTGTTCCATGTCAGTCGTCTCCCTTTCATTGTGTCTTCCAGTCCAGCCATTTTTCAGCGAATGATGGCGAGTGTGGTGGCAGGAACTACAAATGTGGCCTCTTAGCTGAATGAAATCTTGGTGACAGGACAGAGCGATCAAGAGCACTTGGCAACCCTGAAAGAGGTCCTGACGCGACTGCAGGATGGCGGTCTTTGGCTAAAGCGCAGCAAATGTGCCTTCATGGAACAAGAAGCAGAGTTCTTAGGACATAGGGTCAACCGCATACGGTAATGGCAATACAAAATGCACCGGCACCCAACAATGTCACAGAACTGAGAGCGCACTGCTCAACTAGTTCAACAAGTAGGTTCTTGGCCAACCTGTCAACATTGTTAGCCCCATTGCATAAGGAGGAAAGATACTCGGTGGAGATGGGAGCGCGAGTAGGAAATGCCTTTTGAGGAGTCTAAACGACTCATGCCATCCTCAGGAGTATTAGTGCATTATGACATCCAGAAAGAGTTAATCTTGTCCTCTGACGCGTCGCCATACGTAGTGGTCACAGTGTTGTCGCATCGCGTGCCGAACGGGCAAGAGAGACCAATAAGCTTCATGTCCCGTACACTGACATAGACTGAATCCAATTATTCACAACTTGACAAGGTGGCCCTGGCTGGGATGTTTGGCATACAGCGCTTTCATAAGTACTTGTACGGGAGGAAGTTTCTTATTTGCACTGACCACAAACCCCTTCTGTCTCTCTTCAATGAGCTGAAAGCAGTGCCTCAAATGGCGTCCCCACGTCTCCAGCGATGGCCGGTAACATTGCAGCCTGTGTTTGGGGTCGAGTAAACAGACTGCGTTAACATGGCTGTCCGCGTATCCTTCTAGGATATTACAGATAGTGAAGTCATCGATTATTTATTCACGGACATAAGCTATTCAGTAAGCCAGGGTGGCATGGGGGCACCCTCTGATGTTTGTAATTATTTAATTGTAATTATCGTTTTGTTTCGGAGAGCGTGATCGAATTCGACTCATGACATTGTATTTAGATAAGTAAGGAGACATTATTTTAGATCATCACTAGGGTTGTTCGTTACTTTAATGCGGTGCTCTGCAAGACATTGTCGAGGAATATATGAATTGCTAAACAGTTAGATATGGTTACACCTTTCTGATTTCATCCCCTCCCTGCCAGAGCCCTGTCTCTGACCCCCGCTGTTAGTTGATGCCATCTTTTCCCTGCCCTCACCCCATCCCTGCCAGAGCCCTGTCTCTGACCTGCACTATTGACTGATCAGAGTTAATATGATGACATCTTCATACTGTTTTCATCTACCTCCATGACAAACATCTGTCTATAACCCCCCCCCCCCCCCCCCCCCATTACTCTTGAGGAGTTCATCAAACAATTTATGTGAATTCACCTTCATCCTGTTCTCATCCCCCTCCCTGCCAGACCTCTGTCTCTAACCCCCTATTGATTTTAAAGGAAATAATTAATGGAGCAACTCAGGGGTGGGCATTAGCACCAAAGGGGCCAATCTTACCCAGGTATCACACCCCGCCAATGCTTCAATTTAGAAACGGTGCAGGCGGCTTGTGTTGGGCTTTTTTGAAAAACGGTAACCAAATGGGAATCAGGGGACATCAGCACATTGCATGTTAACAGGTAATGATTGGAAGTAACTGATAGCCCTAGCATGTGTATAATTAAGAGGCAGAATGAAGCATTTTAACAGGCAGAATGAAGAGCATTTCAACACGCAGAATTAAGATGCGGAATTAAGAGAGTCAACCATGTAGCAGGATGGCGTTGTTTGTTTGGGTATCCTGCAGGAGCCCGCGAATAAAGGATTGAACATTGCATCTTGGCTCTGTGGTCTATTTGGGACAACGGACTGGAAACTGGTCCCTGCTTTGAACAATCCATACTTCTTCATTTGGTGAGCAAGCCAGGAGTTAAACAAGAGGACCACATCAGATCTATACTTCTTCAACATGCCTATTTATAACAAGAACAATGAGATGAAACATACAAAATACAGGTAGTAAGTTTGTGGAATTGTGACGAATGGGATGACGTGAACTTATCTGGCTGATTTGGGTAAGCGCGGTCAGAAACTTGAAACTCGGCTTATAGAGGGCCCCTCCCTTAACATGTGTAAAACGTTTGGTGTCGATATCTCATTCCACGACGTCACAGTGTCAATTACAGTAATTGCTCTTAAGCTTAATGCACCACTTCGCCAGCAAGTGGCACAGAATCACACATAAACGGCATCTACTATTAAACCTGTGTGTGTGTGTGTGTGTGTGTGTGTGTGTGTCTCTGTCTGGTTTTTTATAAAAAAAAAGACAAAGGACAGAATTTGATGCATTGGTTTGAAGTTCGTCTATCCAAACTGAGGCCTCTCTCCTTCGCATGCTGGGCCTTAAAGAGGTACACACATCATTTCTCAAAGGTCAGTTTTGAAGGTGGATTTTTACACTGTATACTTTAGAAACATGGTTGGTGATTATTTTGATATGTTTACTTCCGGTAAGCCAGTTCATAAGGCATTCTACCATACCTACCAAGCTCACTATATCTGCCACGTATGGAAGACTGCTCGTTCTCAAAATATAGTGTAATTTGCCCCTGGCAATATACATGTCCATGTAGTGTAGTGGTACAGTGTCGGCCACATGGACATTGGGTCGCCGGTTTGTGTCTGACCTTGACCAAACATATTGTGAGACATGGCATGAAATCAAACAATGTTTCCTATAATGAGTTCATTAGGCCATGGCCACCATGATATATTGTATGACCCCGTTGCTTGTGACTAGATTTATTATTATTATTCCGGATTGGTAACACTTACAGCTCAGGCCCTTATTGCACAATCGTTTTCAAATTTGTCCACGACATTTGTATTCCAGTAAGCAGGTCCTCAAAAGGTTTGGCTGTGCTGGTGGCACAGAGTCACACATAAACGGCATCTACTATTAAAACCAGTGTCTGTGTCTCTGTCTCTGTCTGTGTGTGTGTGTCTGTCTCTGTATGTCTGAGTGTGCGGGTATGTGTGTGTGTGTGTATGTGTGTGTGTGTGTGTGTGTGTGTGCGTGCGTGCGCGTGAGTAAAAACAAAGCAGAGTTGAAGAACAAAGACAGAGGCATAGTTGCGTCTAGGAGTAATGACTACATATGTGAATCGCTTGAGAAGGGCGGCTGCTGGGATAGGCGGTGCATGGGTTGTGAATACCTCAGGGACTGCTTGTTATTACCCTTCTTCTTACATTTACACTGCTTACTTTTTACAGTTATTACTGTATTAGACACACTATTGCCTAGCTTTGAAAAGGCTTTACGTGAACTCAGGGCTCTGAAAGTTGTGTCTGTCAGAAGAAGCTGCTCTTTATTTTGCAGTTCACTTATTTTGTCCTAATTCCCCCGATAGGATTGGCTCACTGGTTCTTAACCTCTTAACTCTGAAAATGACCTCGATCCCAACTTTATCTGCTTCCACACTAATAATATTTACCCAATCAACATCTGATATCAACGTCCTGGTGACGTTATCGCTGTACTGCACACTAAGTGATTAGCTGGAGTTTGCTCATGGATATGAATCATTTGGCCGTCAGTTTGTATATAAATGACGTCTGAGATCTTTCAAAAAATAATGTGTTTGCTAAAATGGATGATCAAATATCTAACGTCAGCAATCTCCTGCGACCCCATATGCTTATCGGGGGACCCTAAGCGACCCCAAGGTTGGGAACCACTGGATTGGCAGGTGGGCCGTCCACTGAGAGTGAGGGTGATATGATGAGAGTGAGGTTGCTATGAGCGTGAGAGTGCTAGGATGAGTGAGAGTGAGTGCTATGAGAGTGAGAGTGCTAGGATGAGTGAGAGTGCTAGGATGAGAGTGAGAGTGAGTGCTATGAGAGTGAGAGTGCTAGGATGAGTGAGAGTGAGTGCTATGAGAGTGAGAGTGCTAGGATGAGTGAGAGTGAGTGCTATGAGAGTGAGAGTGCTAGGATGAGTGAGAGTGCTAGGATGAGAGTGAGAGTGCTAGGGTGACAGTGGTAGTGCTATGAGAGTGAGAGTGCTAAGATGAGAGTGAGTGCTAGGATGAGAGTGAGGATGCTAGGATGAGAGTGGAAGTGCTATGAGAGTGAGAGTGCTAAGATGAGACAGTGCTAGGATGAGAGTGAGAGTGCTAGGATGAGAGTGAGAGTGCTAGGGTGAGGATGCTAGGATGAGAGTGAGAGTGCTAGGATGAGAGTGGAAGTGCTATGAGAGTGAGAGTGCTAAGATGAGAGAGTGCTAGGATGAGAGTGAGATGGCTAGGATGAGAGTGAGAGTGCTAGGGTGAGAGTGCTAGGATGAGAGTGAGGGTGCTATGAGAGTGAGAGTGCTTGGAGGAGAGTGAGGGTACCAGGATGAGAGTAAGAGTGCTAGGACGAGAGTGAGATTGCACACAAATGCACACACACACACACACACACACACACCCACACACACATACACACAAATAGACAGACACACAAAGACACACACACACACACACACACACACATTACATATGTCATTACAATCATTGCCATTTAGACTGATTGCATTAGATCAGGTTGAGCTTTTAAAATGTCAAATCGTCCACACACTGATCAGTTGGACTTCAGGTGGGTTCTGTTACGCAGCAGGGCTGCAGCGACCTCTATGCACTCTACTCTAACCGTACCCTAACCGGACACCATCCTATCATCAACTAATCACCTGCACCTGATTGTGTCATGCCTATTTATTCCCTCTGCTCCCCTCACTCCCTGCTGAAACTTCACACGTGTCTGCTCAACGTAAGTCCTGTGTCTCAGTAGTGTAAGAGTCAGGTTCGTTCTATTCATTCTGCGAGAACGTGGTTGTCTTTTTTTTGTTCATATTTAAGAGCGTGTATTATCCACCTATTTAAGTTGGTGTTGTGGGACTTAGTTTCTCAACTTTATTTTCTCGTGTAAAGTCCGTGTTTTGTATTGTATTTGACTTCTTCAGTAAAGAAGTAATTTCGTTTACCACGTTTCCCTGCCTGCTGCTCCTTCTTTACGCACCGCACTTGGGTCCACACCATACCCCAATCTTAACAGCGTTCGTTCCTAATATATAAGATATCCCTTAGAAGCAACAGAACATGTGCTGCAGCAGTATAACATGAACAACGTCTCCGTACAGAGCCAGTGGTCCACTAGAAACATGTCAGAATGATAGTAAGAGGAGGCAGCGGTTGTTCTCCGTCAGTGTTGGCATTATGGGGGAGCCCCTCCTCCCCAAAAGAGACCTGAGATTCACGGACATTTGGGAAGGTCTCTCATATTGTATAACTTTTTATTTGATTAACTTCGCTTCAATCCAATGCAATTCGCAAATGCGCGTTAAAATATAGGCTAACAAAGAAATACATTATAATATAATTTTATTAACATTTCAAAGTGAACACCCCCCCCCCCCCCCATCTAATTGTGCAGTCATCGTACTTCAAATATGTACAATTGTAAAGTGATTTCGATCATGAGATAAATCTCGTAATATGTTAAAATTTAGCTTTTAGGTATCAATTCTTAAAAATCATATATCCCAGAGTTTGTTTTCATCGTAGAGACCCTTTTTGTTACAGAGGAGGTTTCATAGGTTAGGGAAATGAGAGCGCAGCACTGACTGATTCCAGCCCGACAAGACAGACTAATAAAAACAAACAGTAGACAACAATTGCAATAATCACATTTCCACATTATACCTATGTCGTTTGCGACCCCCAAAAATAAAAAGAACCGATATATTATTATTATTTGAGCGCTTTTCTTCTACTCAGGTGTTTCATATGCTGCGCTCGATACGGAGGCCCTTTCTCGTGTGGAGCTTCTCGCTGACAGCCAATCACCTTCTCGGTGTCATTAGTTATTAATTGAATTGAGCTGCGTCCCCCCCCCCCCCACGCATATAGATCATGTGATGTCGAGCTCTTTTTGCGTTTGGCGTAGTTTAGCGTTTGTGCAACGCAGGGTAGGCCTATATCTCTTATTAGTTAGACGTTGCTCCCAAACGTGATTAGAAAAGGACCCGCTGTTGCTTATTTGTGTTGCAATCCGGACAACGTGGCCACCAACGGGGGGAGCTGCACCGAGAAACCCCGCGGTGAGTCACCCCACGCTCATTGTTTACTGAGCTGCTTGAAGTTTGTTTGGTTGTGTTTGGCTGCTGGCTCCAGATCAGCCTGTGATTGTGAATTAGCGCACCGCACACATTCCACTCTGCCCATCTCCTCACTCACAATCTAAATCACTGTTCTTTCCCCTCAAAGTTAACCTGGATTTCACCGCCCATAGTCAATTTTGGTTTTGCTCATTGTAGGGTAAATGCAGAGTTGGAGCTTGTGTTTGGAGTGCAGTGTGTACACGTGTTTTGTATTGGGCCTAACTGGGGACGACTAACCCACTGACTTTACTGACTGCGCCGACAACCTCCGTGTGAACACTGGGAAGTGTGTGCTCTGGAAACTGCACGCAAAATGGAAGAACAGCTGCAACTATTGTGAAAGAACGACGTTTGGGTTAAACTGGAACTGTTGAAAGCAAGTCGTAGGTTAAGAGGTAAGTAGACCAATTGGCGAATACAACTATTTTCGCCAATTGCTTTTTTTTGTTAAACAGCACCACTGGACTGCAGGACATCCACCAGCGGAAATGACATCCTGTGCAATCCATGCTGCATTAGACAATTGAATGGCACAGCGCTTTCTCCAGATGCTCCACCTCCCTCAGGAATCCAGAAAGAGAACTTGAAATGCCGCATATTGTCGTAGCAAATTATACCACTCGTGGCTGGGCTGATGTAAAAGGCTAAGACAAATGGATATCCGTAGTTGGTTTATTTCATATGCTGCAGCATACAAAAGACGCAGTTTCAAAGGCAACTCCACACTGGGCAGAGTTCTCGAGAAAAGGCGCGCCGAGCAAAGGAGGGAACCCCTTTTTGTAGAGTGGAGTAAACAACGTAAAGATAACACTAGATGACGCCATCATCCTTAACTGGTTCAATACATAGCCAGACCCCTGGTCGTAGCTCAGCATATATGGCGCCACCTATTATTTATGGCGGGTAGAACGTACGGTCAGGGCCACGCATGTTTTAACGAGACACAATGTTTAGGAAGAGGAGCTTGCCCAGGACATTCTCCCATGAGAACGTAAATCATGTCTAGGGAGAGGAAAACATGCAACTGTGGGGAGTTAGATAGTTAAAAAGATATATAGGCTACTATGGTGTGCACATAACAACTTGAGCGCTTACACCAACTAGTTTAAGCAAGCTAACTTTGGAATAAGGCCTGAAGTCATTTTCCCACCACAATTCCCCCCTTTCGATCATATATGATCGATCAAAAAGAAAATGACGAAGAAAAAACTAAAAACAACGCAGTACTTCACAATCAAGCAAGATCATACAATAAGAAAAAAAATAGTAACATTGCTGGTCGGCGCACATATGGCTCCTTGAAAAACCCCATAAGGTCAGGACTTTAAACCCGCCTTTTTGATGGGGAAAAGGCGCGATATGCCTGCACAGCCAGTGGACAGTGCAATCTAAACAAGGTAATCATCAGCGTGGTCAGTGCGGCTGTAGACAAGGAAAAGAACAGGCAACAGAAACAGAAGAGTAAACAAATAAATATAACAGTTAGAATCATAAGCCACGCCCATGGTTCCGGCGTGGCCTTTTTACACCAGGTGCATGTTGTAGCCATGGGTCAGTTAATGTGGCAGATAGGCACTAGTGATGGTTCTCCTGACTTCGGATCACAGCAAAACCACCGGATGTCAGATGCTGTGGAGGGAGACGACTCTACATCCCTGGGGTCCGATGCAGGGTAGAGGCCCGTCCTTGTTGGAACGGCTACCGGCGTCAGTTTATGATTTTGGAGGCAGAACACGTCGTACACCTTCTTTGTGTTAGATGCGGGAGTGCGTGTGCATGGGCAAATCAGTTTTGTTAAGGGGCTGGTGTGGGCGTCTGGACCGCTCTTTTGTACTTCTTGCAGTGGGAGGCATGGACCCATGACTGTCGCTCCCCCACCTTCACCGCCGTGTGTGTGGTAAGGAGGACTTGGAAGGGTCCCAGCCATCGTGGTGATTTCCATGTTTTCCGTCTGAAATCCTTGATGACTACCAGGTCTCCTGGCTGGATGGAATGCAGCGGGTGCTCAGCTTTCTGGGGCAGCGCCGCTTTCACTTGGAGCCGTACCTGTGAGAGAGCATTAGACAAGGAGACACAATATCGTAACATTTCATCTTCACACAGTGCAGTGGAAGGAATCGCCCGCTTTCCTGGTGCCGCTGTACCTACAGGAGGTGGGTTAGCAAACAAAACTTCAAAGTGCGAGAGTTTGGTCCTTGTTCTGACTCTCATTCTCATGTACATCAAAGCAAGAGGGAGCGCCTTTGTCCAGGGTAGGCCTGTCTCCGTGCCGATTTTCACGAGCTTTGCTTTTAATGTTCCGTTCTCACGTTCCACTGCACCACCGTTCTGTGGGTGGTACGAGCAATGGTAGTTGAGGTCGATGCCGATGAATGTGCCAATCTCTTTGATGGCCTGGTTAACGAAGTGTGAGCCGTTGTCGCTAGATAGTTTTGCGGGAATGCCCCATCGTGGCACAATTTCCGTTAGTAGTGCTTTTGCAACTACTCCTGCCGTTGCCTTTGAGGCAGGGAACGCTTCAACCCATTTAGACCACATGATGACCATCACAAGGCAATAGCGTTTGCCTTCCGATGGTCCTAGTTCAACAAAATCCATCATGATGAGTTCGAATGGGCGTGTTGGGATGTCGTGTGCTGCGTGTTCGACCCTCTGTCCTCGGCCTACGTTATGATTGGCGCAAATGACACATGCCTGGCAATATTTTTGTGCGTTTGTAGAAAACCCTATGGTGTACCAATCCTGTTGGATAAGATCCATCATCCCCCCTTTTGACACGTGGTCTAGCCCATGTGTCAATTTAGCATAGGCGGGGAACATGGCCACTGGGAGGCATGGTTTTCCTGTAGGGCCTTTCCAATGGCCGTCGACAAACACCGCCCCCCTTTTGTGCCACCGTGCACGCTCGTCGGACGTGGAGAGGTCCTGGACCTCTGCGATGGACGCTGCCACATGACCGACCGGAGTGGAAACGAGCGCGGTGTCAGCAGGTGGAGGTCGGGAAGCCGCGGCCTTAGCTGCTGCGTCTGCCCTATCATTACCCAGGGACACAGTGTCAGTACCGCACGTATGTGCTGAGCATTTAACAACTGCAATCTGGGTGGGCAGGAGAATGGCATCGAGTAACGCAGAAATTTTGTCATGGTGCAAAATGTGTTTGCCGGATGACGTGAGGAAAACCTCTGTGTCGCCAGAGGGCCCCGAAGTCATGGACGACGCCGAACGCGTATTGGGAGTCGGTGTAGATGGTGACAGAGGCGCCTGCTGCCGCACGGCAGGCTGCGGCGAGGGCGACGAGTTCAGCAGCCTGCGCAGAGTAGTGAGAGGGGAGAGAGCCAGAACAAACCGTCTCATAATCAGATACCACAGAAAACCCCGCGCGCGCCAAACCTGTTACCGGGTTTCCGGAGGCGGAGCCGTTGACGTAGAAGACATAGTCGGGGTTAGGAAGGGGAACCTCCCCTAGATCAGGACGCGGCTTACAGACCAACTGTAATTCAGCCAAACAGTGGTGCAGCACGCCCTCTCCCTCAATAGGAAGCAGGGTGGCAGGATTGAGAACATTGCAATGTCTAATATGTATAGTGGGCAGGTCAAGGAGGATGGTATGATACGTCAACCATCGTGGGAATGGGACTTTTTTTCGTTCTAAGAGGATCATAGAGACCGCATGTGGAACAAGCAGTGTGAGGTCGCCGCACCCCACCAAGTCTCTTGATGCCAGAACAGCTTTTTCCGCAGCCGCCACTTCTCGTAAGCAATGGGGCAGCCCCGCTGCTACTGGGTCTAATTTCGAGGAGAAATAGGCAACCGGGCGAAACCTGGTCCCATGTTGGTGGAGGAGGACTGACGTCATGCAGCCCCCTCTTTCATCCACTGTCTGGGTAAAGGGTCACGTTGGGTCCAGAATGCAAAGTGTTGGGGCGCGCTGGAGCACCAGTTTGAGGTCTCTAAACACTTGTTCAGCGTCCGCGGACCAGATCACGTGGTCCAAAGCCTGGAGTCCCTTGCCCTGGACGATAATCTATAGGGGACCCTCCAGGAGTGAGTAGTTGGGAATGAACGTTCTGCAAGAAGAACACATACCAAGAACAGACAAGACTTGTTATTTAGTCACTGGCCGTGGAATGATGGCAATAGCGTCCACACGCTTGGATGAGAGGGCTGTGCCCTCTGTTGTGAGGTTGTGGCTTAGGAAGACAACGTCCTGGCAGACCCACTGAAGCTTCGAGAGGCTGACTTTGTGCCCCTCAGACGCCAGGTGGTGCAAGAGTCGCAGAGAATCACTGCGACACTGGTCCTTAGTTGGGAAACAAACCAACAGATCAACAACATACTGTAACATTGCAGAGCCCTGCTGTAACTGAAGTGATGCTAGGCTGAACCACAACAGGGTGTGCATTTTTTTTTTAACTAAGCCAACAAAATATTTGCTGGTCGCCCACAGTCATGTGGGTGCGTCTCGTAAGTCAGGGTGGATGGTCGAGGTCATGGTCGCGGTCACGTCGTTTACCATGGTAGTGGTGGTCTCGAGCTGTGGGAGAACATGAAATTGGGAACGTGCAGGCATCATGCATGAATGGCAACTGTTAACATAGGAAGACAAACAATGTAAAAGACGAATTCAGCCATAATATGATCATCTGACTGACTTTTAACAAGTTAGTAATTGTTAGACACAAAGGTAATCGTAATAGAAAGCAATCATAGTAAATCCCATATCCTTATTAACCCTATTGTTTCATCTGAAGTCAGAGTCTAGTCCTCTCTCCTGTAGTCAACCACTCTAAGTGTGGGAGTGGCCTCCCTTATCTCAGGGGCCCTAACACACGAGAAGACAGGCTCAGGCTCACACACATTCACACATGGCTTTTCCCTCCCCCCAATTTCTTTCTTTTCCAAACCCCTAGTATGGTCATTGCAGACAATATCATTGAACATTGGGACCCTTGTTAATTTAGTACTGAATGTTCATAATTATTTATTATACTACTCTCTGCGGTTTTGTATCACTCAATTATTATCTAAAAATTATTTTATAACCTTTAATATAATTTAGATTCGTAGTCCCTCAGGAAGGTTTTTTATTGTCCGTGTTGTTATTTTAGTAGGTAACCTCCATGTCTAATTTAACCATCCCAGTTTTCTGACACTGGGGCTTACAACTCAACCAGTGTCTAGCACTCATGTCAAGATACACAACACATAAACACACAGACAGACATTCGGGCCCAACAAGCTAGCTCTAAACACATAGACAATAGTTATAGACCTTTGCTCAGAACCTATTGGATGAACTAAGACTTCATCAGGTTTGTTGGACAGTACATCCACCACCGCGCTCCCTCAGGGTCCTTTAGGGCGGGTACCACTACCTCACTTTGGTGAGGTGGGAATTTCCCTGAACTCCGAAGAGTCCCCAGCGCTGGTTGACCCCTGGACTTCTGTGGACGAGCGGTAGCGGTGATATCTGTCCCAATCTTTTATGGCGGAGGCAGAGGAGCTTTGTATGTTAACTCTCCCCTGGATGTTAATCTAATAACCTGCTCTATGTCCCTCTCTCTCTCGGCTACTTTCCTCAATCGTTTCAATCGTTCTAACAATCTGTGTAGCATGTCAGTGGGTGTTGTCAGTGGGTTAGTGTGTGTGTGTGTGGTTTTAGCAAGCAGTTCTTCATTGCGGTGTGCGTGTGGGTGTTTGTTACCGCCATTCGGAATGTTGTCGTCCGGTCGCACCATCGCCTCTCCGCATGTCCACCCGATCGCCAGTCAATCAGCCTGTTCTGGTCCCCGTCTTCTCCCCCAGCCGTCTCCCTGTCTGTTCCTCTTTGGCTGTGGGCAGTCTCTCATCCAATGGTCACTGGCTCCACAGACAAGGCACCTTTGGTCTCTCATGCCGGTTCCTTGATAGTCTCTGGTGTTCTTGCCGTGAGGCCCTCCACGTCGTGGATAATATGTACCTCTTGGTGGCCCCCTCTGCTGATATTGGGGGTGCCAGTCTTGATCTTTAGGCTGGGCCCCTTGATTGCGGCCTAAGCCTGTGGCTGTCTGCATCAAGGAGAGTTGGACATGTTCTTTTCTTGGGCTCCTCCCCTTTTTTCGGCTGCTTTTCTCTTCCTATAGCTTCTGGGTGTCCTCCCCCCTGTCTGGGAAGAACTACAGCCTGTTGGAGAGATTCCAAGGGAGGGTAGATGGGCTGAGATTGTTCTCCGGCTGGGGTGTGGGGTGGTGTTTGTTGTTGGGCCTGGTCCTGGGCAGTGGGTGGTGGACACGCGTCGAGGTCCGGGCGTACCTTCAGAAACATAGGAGCAGTAACAAAGGATGGGTCACTGTATTTCACCATCTCTTTCCCTACTTTCTTTCTCTCACTCTAAATTTTGAGTGTATTTTCATTAATTTGTCCTTATCCGCCCCTAATTTATTATCTAATTTATTTATTTGATTTACTGAAAAACTTCCCCCTTGGGGAAAAAACACAATGTTTATACCAATATTCTACATGCGCTATCGCATGTGGTCCGTACTTTTATACCATAAATTCCTCGACGTTCCCTGAAGCCTCTCGCGGCTTACCATTGTTATTACCCATGCTTTATATATATATATAGATATTCAGTAATGATCCCCTGTTGTTTCTTCCCGCACAACAGTAACGTTAGTGAGATAATATTAGTCCGGATAATATTTCACCACTTCTTAAATAGTTACAGATTTTTTTTAATTGTTACAAAAAATAAAAAATAAAAAATTACAAATTAAAATTTCTCTACTGTTTCCTCCAGTACAGGAGTGACACTATCAAGACGATATTAAAAATTTTCAGGATAATATGTCAATGCTTCGCTATTTTTCCACTGGCGTAATAGTAACCTTATCAAGCAATGCTTCGCTATTTTTCCACTGGCGTAATAGTAACCTTATTAAGCAATGCTTCGCTATTTTTCCACTGGCGTAATAGTAACCTTATTAAGCAATGCTTCGCTATTTTTCCACTGGCGTAATAGTAACCTTATTAAGCAATGCTTCGCTATTTTTCCACTGGCGTAATAGTAACCTTATTAAGCAATGCTTCGCTATTTTTCCACTGGCGTAATAGTAACCTTATTAAGCAATATTAAATCATGCGAAATAATACTACAACGCCTTATAATTTGTTCTTCAACTGTTTTCTCTGGTACAGGACGACCGCATTATCCTCAACTGTTTTCTCTGGTACAGGACGACCTTCAACTGTATTCCCTGATACAGGACTTTATCAACAAACAAAAAAATTGCGTTAGCCACCCAAACAGCCCACCGTGAGTTGTGTTTTGAGTTCGTTGGATCCCGGTGGCGACAGTCGTCCGGAGATCAGGGACGTGGTCCTCTCTTCACTCGATATGATGTTCGGTGGTAGAGACACGTTTTCCGTGGAGTGCAACTCTCCCCTCCGTCCCGTCCTTCCTTCCGACGATCAACCTCGGGATCCTGTTCGTGACGCCAAGTGTCGTAGCAAATTATACCACTCGTGGCTGGGCTGATGTAAAAGGCTAAGACAAATGGATATCCGTAGTTGGTTTATTTCATATGCTGCAGCATACAAAAGACGCAGTTTCAAAGGCAACTCCACACTGGGCAGAGTTCTCGAGAAAAGGCGCGCCGAGCAAAGGAGGGAACCCCTTTTTGTAGAGTGGAGTAAACAACGTAAAGATAACACTAGATGACACCATCATCCTTAACTGGTTCAATACATAGCCAGACCCCTGGTCGTAGCTCAGCATATATGGCGCCACCTATTATTTATGGCGGGTAGAACGTACGGTCAGGGCCACGCATGTTTTAACGAGACACAATGTTTAGGAAGAGGAGCTTGCCCAGGACATTCTCCCATGAGAACGTAAATCATGTCTAGGGAGAGGAAAACATGCAACTGTGGGGAGTTAGATAGTTAAAAAGATATATAGGCTACTATGGTGTGCACATAACAACTTGAGCGCTTACACCAACTAGTTTAAGCAAGCTAACTTTGGAATAAGGCCTGAAGTCATTTTCCCACCACAATATCCAGGATGGAAGTCGGTCAAACCGAAATGAGGGCAAGTTTTTGAATTCAAGGACATCTCCACAAAACTCCACAAAGAGAAGGAAGTGTTCCGTTTTTGCTCCATCCATAACCCCACTGGACCCTTTGTGTTCTTTTTTTTGTGGAAATCTATCAGACTAACTAGACGACTGACTGACTGGGGGCATGTTGAGGTTTGGTTGAATTGGTTGGTTTTGGCTTGGTAGAAGGTTGGCATGCTGGAATTTGAAGAGGTTAGATGCTGTACTTGCTTTACACATGCACTTGCACACTCTCCCAATTTTAGTCTTTCCTTTTCACAACTTTCAATACACTTGCAAGCTGCTGTTGACGGCTGCTGAAGTTTGACCGCAGCGTGATGTTGAATTGTGTGCAATGTGTTAATTGTGTGCAGTGTGGTTTCATTCTGTGCAGTACGATTTTTGTTTGTTATTTTGTGCAGTGCTGTGCCATCTATGGTTTGCTTCTGGCGGTGACCGCCATTGTTCAAGCCAGTCTCAACTCAGACTGTTGAGGGTACAGTAAATGCAACGGTGTTGGGAGCTTTGCAGCTGGACCCAAATAGAAACTATACATTATTATTTATTCTCTATAGGTAATTCATATGATGCATTCGATACGTAGGCTTACACTTTCTGGTCTCGAGCTTCTCGCTCAGTGTTGTAGCAAATTAAATAACTGGTGACTGGCTGGAATAAAAGCTAAGACAAATGGATATCCGTAGTTTTATTTCATACGCTGCAGCATATCAAAATGATTTCAAAGGCAACTCCACGCAGAGCTGAGTTCTCGAGATGGCGCACTGAATAGAGGAGGGAAGCCCTTTGTGTAGAGTGGAGCAAACATCTCATATCTTGATGACGCCATTTATTACCTATAACGGATTCAATGCACAGTTAAGGCAGGACACCTGGTCTGGGGAGAGGATATGCAGTGGAGAACACACATAATTGTGGAGAGGAGCTTGCTCAGGAGTTTCTCACATGAGAACAGAGCAGAATAACAGGTAGCTGCAGAGAGTGATAGTTGCAAAGACAGATAAGCCACTATAGTGTGCACATAACAACTTGAACATGTCAACTAGTTAGTTTAAGCGAGCTGACCTCTGAATAGGGCCTTGGGTCATTTTCCATCACAACAGCCAATCACGTGGCTGTGAGCGAGAAGCAGCTGCTGCTTGATGATTTCCATGCAATGGGGTTTCAATCCATGCAATACGATGTTTTTATTTTCTACATTGTGATTCCATTGTGCAATGTGACTTATTTATTTTCTACAGTGCAGTTTCATGCCATGCAATACGATTTTTATTATTTTCTACAGTGGTTTCATTCTGTGCAATAAGATTCTTTTTTATTTATTTTTTATAACACGACTCAAAAAGGTCTTGCGCTTGTGTATTTGTGTATTTGTGTGCTTTCGACTGAACAATCCGGACAACGTGGCCACCAACAGGAGCTTCAACGACCATCCTCAGTGAGTCACCCAACGTTTATTATTTCATGAGCTGGTTGGAAGTTGTTTGGTTGTTCGGCTGCTGGTTCCTTTTTTCTTTTCTTTTTTTACTTTCAATACACGGCTGCTGTTGCCTGCTGCTTGATGTTGACTTCTGAGCAATGTGGGTTCATCCTGTGCAATACAATTTTATTTCCTACAGTGCGGTTTCATTCCGATTCTTTCTTTTTATTTTCTATTTTGTGCAGTGCTGTTTAATATAATTTGACTCTGGCGGTGACCCCTTTTGTAAGCCAGTCTCAGCTCAGACTGAGGGTACAGTAAATGCAACGGTTTTGGGAACTTTGCACCTGGTAGTTTGGAAGCTAGTTTGCTCCAACGCAACTGTTGGGAGCCTTGCACCCATAGTTTGGAAGCTAGTTCTTTGCACCCGTAGTTTGGTTTGGTCTTTGCAATGTCACTGTTCGCAGCTTTACAACCGTAGTTGGTGGTTTTTTTCCCAGCGGAATTTTGCATATGATTTTAAATTTACATTGTCTGTCTTTTTAGAGTTCCGTTTGGCAACCCTAAACACCTTCACTGGCAAAAAATCTGATTTGTAGTACGACAAATTAAAATCTTTGACAAATTTTACATTTCAATATTTTATCATTTGCCTATTTCACCAAGAGTCCATTGGAAGATATGTACGAACATCAGCAATGAAGGCAAGTCAAGTTTATCACTTTCTATGGCAATTTACTGAAGATGACTAGTTGCTCTCAAATGTGTTCATAGCAACCAACACTAATTGAATTGATTTGGGTCAGGTTCCCTGATTGTACCAGACCTATCTTCCTAGATGTGGCTCATGCTGCCTTTCATATTGGAGTTATTTCCAAGGATCTTAAGAATTCCAAATGAATAATGAACAGTGTACAAAAAGTGTTGCTTATTTTGTTCAGGGGCAGGGTTAGCCCCTAACCCTTTAATTTCACGAGCAGTGTTCTACAGTTTGTCAAATCCAGGACTGGTGCTGGGAGCTGCAGGTGGAGGGAAGGCCAGGAGCGGTATAGTTCTACAGATGTGGAAGGGTAAGACACTGGAATCCACATCTTGGAATGGTTAAATTGTTAAGAATGACACTAGCAGCAGCAATTCCTCATACAAACCTAAACTCATACAGATGTTTGTTTTGATTGGCTGTTAAGAAAGCATTCCCAGCCACTAGGACGAGCGTCAGGATGTATATACCATGTGTGGGGTTGGGAGAGTAATGTAATAAAACTATTGTGGTGATTATCAAAACTGCACAGTATAGACCGAGGTACAAGTAAAATGCACTATTGACATCTCTGAGTGAGCTGTTGGATTGCTGGAAAAAATATTTATTTAAATCAACAGGGAGTAAAATGTCCAGTGTGCAAATGGAGCACATGTGTTTCAGAAGGACTGAGGCGACACAGCTGGAGGTCCTTGCAGTGGAGGTCAGCTGGAGGTCCTTGCAGTGGAGGTCAGCTGGAGGTCCTTGCAGTGGAGGTCAGCTGGAGGTCCTTGCGGGTGCAGCTTGTTAAGACCAAGCAGCTCCTCATCCAGGAAAGGTGAACTGAACCGATTTAAAGGTAAATCTGATCATCTAGGTCTGCATTTAGGAACTGGTAGTATTTTGCAACTAGATAATTAACCTAATTTATTGGGTTGTATCACTTGGAACTTAGTGAGTGCACTAGAGTAGCTGGGTTTATCAGCAAATGGTAGCTGGGTTTTTGGTCCACCAGAATAGGAGTCACTGGTGCTGAAGATCTCTGCTCAGGTGACGACCACCCCGCCCCCTTATTTATCCAGAGAAGGTACATAAATGTACAGCTGATCGGTTTAACGTTTTGAAACAGATCAGCCGTTAAGTTGCTACGGTGGTCCACTCCCAGCAGAGATGCCGTATCACCAGGGTCATAATGGTGCAAGCGGTCAAACCAACTGCTTCTTAAAGACGTGTATTAAAATCACCAAGCGGCTTGATGACTAAATGGTTCTTTAAACTCAGGACCGTGGCCCGGAGCAGAGGATGGACCTGCAGTACAGCGCCCTAAAGACCCCATGTGGACCCAGGTAACATGCTTACAATCTTAATGTGATTTTACTTTGAATATTCAACATGCTACGTTTTGGTGAGAGCTTCGATAAATAGTTACTTTATTCTATATGGACCAAATGGCAAGGTAGCATGGTGCTGCATTTAGGAGTCTTTTAATGCATGTCACATTTTGGGATCAAAAGGGCTTCTAAATCGGCCAGCACAATGTGAAACTGACTTTACTTTTTTTAATCATTTCACAGTACAATGACGATGACGATGACAGTTGATCTACTCCAGTGTCCTATTCCCCATTCACCCTGAGGATCCCTGGCTACACCTACACACCAATCTACACCCAACATAACCACGCAGGGCTCATCAACTCTGCCTACTACACACCGTACTGATATCACTTTACTGTTAACTTTTAAAACAAACTACATTATGTCACACCAGGTTTTGGGGAAAGTGTTTAGCTCAATCTTTTGATTTGTCCATTTTATTTCTTTACACTGTATCTGTGATCCCAGCTATTATATTTCTAACACCCTTAGCTGGGAACCCTCTTAAGGGAGCGACTAAAGGGACATGGCTGGAAGCAAACCTGAGCCCTGATCTTAACCTTCTTTCTGACCCTAAGGCCTGAATTTAGCCACAAATAAAATAAGACCTAAATTAGGTTATCTAACCTAATACCTAAACTTAGCCATCTAACCCAAACATCATAAAGGCCTGAACTTAACCTAGTACCTAAACTCACTTACCTAAACTTAACCTATTACCTAAACTTAACCATCAAACCTATACTTCTCTAAAATGCGTAAACTCTTACCTAATACCTAAACTTAACAATCTTTAATACAATAACTAATGCCTAAACCAAACAGGGCCTAAATTTAACCATAATTAACCGTATACCCAAACACCCCTAAAATGTCCTATTTCAAACTTTATACCAAATGAACATCCTTAATCTTAAACCCAAACTAGATTAATTTAGCACTAAACCAGACATGTACCTTGGTCGCTCCACTTTGTTTTGTTTAAAGGTTTCTCTTTTCCCCCATCAGGCTTTATGAGTTTTAATCATTGAGGGCTTGACGTGCATGATTAAACATTTGAACACTTGTCATAAATAAACATACTTTATATTTACCCGTTTTGTTTTCAGTTTTTGTCTGCTATTTAATGTGGAATTGGGACAACTGCGCTGTTTCAGCATCCTCACATGTGGTGACTATGATCTGATGATAACAATAGCAGGACTTTGTAGCCCATAACCACAAGGCCGACTGATATGTGACTGTATGCCAGGGTCATTTGTAAAAGTGAGTTTTTGACTTTAATAAAGTCCATTGTTATTAATGTACTTAATTTCCTGTTACAAAAATAACCATCACCCTTGAAGTCTGCATGACGTCTGCAAAGACTAGGAACACGTTTATATTTGTTTCTAGTTATTAAAACTGGTCTATGCATACAAACAACACGACAAAGTCGTTATTGGAGGAAATGGCATGATTCAGTCCTTTTCATCTGATGCATCCATAATGATCAACTGTACGCCACACCAATCAAGACGCAGGGAAGGGAGACCACTGAAGGGTACCCTTCTACTGGTGGAATCGAATAAAAGGGGATGCTGGTTCTACTGGTGGAATCGAATAAAAGGGGATGCTGGTTCTACTGGTGGAATCGAATAAAAGGGGATGCTGGTTCTACTGGTGGAATCGAATAAAAGGGGATGCTGGTTCTACTGGGCAAATCTAATAAAAGTGGATGCTGCTGAGGCTATTGGTTACCATCTTCATCGGGATTCACTATCCCTGTCCGGTAGAGTTTCGTCGCAAGAGCTCAATTTATTGGGGTGGCCATCTCCTGGTGGGCTGTGGAAGCTTCTTGTGTGTATGGGGCTCCCCCGACCACCAGATCTGGAGTCTTCGTCTGAACGCCTGGCCTCTGTTTGAGGTGCTTCCTACTTGAGATAATTCTTTGAAGCTTTGGCGTTGCGTGGTTTGGGGATGGGCTGATGAGGCTCTGGGCTGGCGGCTGTCCGTGGAGTTTAGGGGGAAGTGTGTGCAAAAAGAGAAACCGGTGAGAACTGTTGAGGTATTCACGGTGTATCTGTGGATACCTATTGTTATTCTAGGGATTGGGTATTATTATATTGGATTGGTAACAGTTATAGCTCAGCCACTGATTGCACAAATGTTGTGAAATTTGTCGACATATGTAGCCCCGGTAAGCAGCTCTACAAAAGGTTTTGTTCCGAAATTCCCATAGGGGGCGCTATAATTCGCGGTCAAAGTTTAAACGATCGGCATTTACGCCCCAATGCATATACAATTCAGAAACTGGGTGTACATGCCTTATTTTGCATGCTGACCATTTTTGCCTTGGACCCATAATGTCAGGATAGATTTAGCTGTACAGTGAACATTTTGGAAAACTTCCAAAATGTTCTTCAGAACCATAGCTTTAAATGAAAAACAGTTTTGATATAGTCTATGGACTTGCCTGATTAAGGCAACAAGGAATGGTTTTGATTGTTTAAAAAAAATGGCAGACTTATGGCAAATTCGATATATGCTAATTAGCTAACATTATTATACTGTGGGTGGGTGGGTTATGGGAGTTAAAGAAAAACAGCGCTGAAGAACAAAGACAGAGGCATAGGTGAGTGTAGGAGTAACGACTACACCCGTGATTAGCTTGAGAAGGGCGGCCACTGGGATAGGCGCTGCGTGGGCTGTGAATACCTCAGGGACTGCTTGTTTTTGTTTGCAATGCAAAACGTTTGGCTCTCGACAAAAATACACAAATGTTACCCTCATAGGATGGCCCAAACCAAAAGGAAATGGCACCAAAAAGCAAACCATTAAGACAGCCCGACCAAAGGGGGGCGATGCAGCCAAAATGGAAGGCGTTTTGGGGGTTCAAATGCATTTCTAAAAACTTTGAAAGTACGTTTTTTTGTTTGAAATATATTTATTTTTGATTGGAATGCTAAACTTTATGATCTCGATTATGATCTGTTTAAACTTTAAAAGCTCATTTTTGCTTTCTGAATAATTGTTTTAGTTTGCAAGAAGTTATGGACTCCATAATTCACGAATGAAACAATTGTTTTTGTGGTTTCTTTGTATCTGCATATTTTTGTACATATACAATAATGTGTAGCCTGACAATACAGCAGGATTCAATCTAGTTATGAGTTACTATAATTCAACAAGTAGGCCTAATGCTGTGAATGGCGAGCTTAAATGGGCCACATTACTCAGGGATGCGACGAAAACAATTTTGTTGCATCCCTGAATTGATTATCAATGCATGCAATACATTTAGTAAGTATTTTACATTTATGCTATGGACCCGCTTTGCTGCCACCTTGAGGATAAAGAGGGAATAGCCCAAGAGAGTGTAGCCCTATGTGATGGCAGTACCGGGGCGTCCTAAAACATAGGTTGCTCCTTTTGAGTGTGCAAAGCATTAGCTGACTGGTCTGCGTAATAGATCTCTGGACAGGCCACATACTTTGCTGTAGCCTTTTGGCACGTGTACGTGAGTATAATTATTTATGTTTTAGTTTAAATGGAAAAATAGAAGAATAGCAATATGTGTGTGTGTGTGTGTGTGTGTGTGTGTGTGTGTGTGTGTGTGTGTGTGTGTGTGTGTGTGTGTGTGTGTGTCATTGTATATATATTTTCACAACACACATTTAAGTTAATATAAGTTACTCTACATCATCTCTATTTATTAATGATGTAAGTATTAGTTAAGAGGAGCCGCCCACCACCATTGAGCTCCTGCTGCGCCAGAGAGATTCCTTTTCACTGTGGTGAAGAGGGGTTTCTATCGCTCAGTTATGAGCAGGCGCCCTATAGGCAAACGTGAACCAGATATGGTGCAGCATTATTAACCACCACAAGGTGGAACTAAAGTAAACTTTATACTGCTTTCACTTTTTTAAAGCTTGCCTTTGAGTGTGGTAACCTGATAATATGAATAATACACAACACCCAAACAAGCTATCCTTAAATGGCCATTCCATTTAGCTTGCTGCTCTTTGAACTGTGAAAAAATAAATAAACAAAGGTTTATTTCTTTCTGTGCATAACAGCCTCCAACAGTCCTTTCAGATTTGACATTGTCTCTCTATATATAGCTTGACATTTTTGGCCAGAAGATGCCATTAAATATCCAACTACAATTATATTGTGCTGAGGAAATGCAGGGCAGATCACATATTTTTATGGAAAATCATGTAGGTGACCGAGTGACCTGCAGTGACACATATTTCAATTTGAAAGGGTCATCTTCTTGAATAAAAGCACTGGACATGGTCTGCGGAATACAGACTCGCTCTTCCTCTTTTGATATTCTGGTCAAGGTCACCTTGACTTCAAATTAAAAGCAATGCAGGTGGCAGGTATTTCTTTGCGCTCCTCTTATCATGTATCTGACTTGGGTTCTTCCTGTACTGGTGGCTACATGGAAAAAGACAAGATGTACTTTATGAATCCAAGATGGGACACGAAGTTGTTACAGCAGGAGTACAAGATAGGATGGAATGAAAAAATATAAAATAAATTGTATTGAAGACTTTATCTTTAAGCAGTTAGCTTATTTGAGGAATGGTATGCACTCTCATGCTTCTTGCACTTTTTGGGTTGTATCTGCATTGTTGAATGCACTGCAATGCTTTGGACAAAAGCATCAGCTAAATAAATGATGTAATGTATGTTTCAGATGGACTATGATTGGACAGAAACTCAGGCACAAAGTACATAATTCAGTCAAGAGATATTCTTACATTTATAAAATGACATATGCCGTGAACATCTGGATTACTTGAAATTGGCAGGAGCAATTTAGAACCATTTATCAATTATACTGTCAGAAATACATTCATAATGCTGAACAACTACTTTGCATTTCAATACTTGATGATTTACGACTATACAACAACAAAAACAGCATAAATCAATGTATCAGTGTGTGTGTGTGTGTGTGTGTGTGTGTGTGTGTGCGTGTGTGTGCGTGTTTGGACATACACACAGGCCGTGCGTGTGCATAGTTACTCTTCGCTGCTAGGTAATGAGACGTGATATTAGCGATGGTCCATCTTATCCACCCGCTTCCCATGCCCCTCCCTCTTCCCTCATGAATATTCATGAGGCCTTTCATGTTAGGAGGGTTTGTTTGTGTGCACGCACCGCAACAGAATTAGGATTCCTTCTCCGGGGATCTTAAGTCAAGTGTATCTGTCAGCTTTAGAAACAGGTTCTACTTTAGAGAAAGATAACAGCAAATGTTTTGCTGCTGCTTTTTGTTTCCCTCTGAAAAATCATCCATTGTGCATTAGTGGTTCATCGGTAATCTCACGCAACACATCTCCCACCCGGTCTCAGGTCGCAGGTATTTGTGTATTTGTGTGCTTTCGACTGAACAATCCGGACAACGTGGCCACCAACAGGAGCTTCAACGACCATCCTCAGTGAGTCACCCAACGTTTATTATTTCATGAGCTGGTTGGAAGTTGTTTGGTTGTTCGGCTGCTGGTTCCTTTTTTCTTTTCTTTTTTTACTTTCAATACACGGCTGCTGTTGCCTGCTGCTTGATGTTGACTTCTGAGCAATGTGGGTTCATCCTGTGCAATACAATTTTATTTCCTACAGTGCGGTTTCATTCCGATTCTTTCTTTTTATTTTCTATTTTGTGCAGTGCTGTTTAATATAATTTGACTCTGGCGGTGACCCCTTTTGTAAGCCAGTCTCAGCTCAGACTGAGGGTACAGTAAATGCAACGGTTTTGGGAACTTTGCACCTGGTAGTTTGGAAGCTAGTTTGCTCCAACGCAACTGTTGGGAGCTTTGCACTCATAGCTTGGAAGCTAGTTCTTTGCACCCGTAGTTTGGTTTGGTCTTTGCAATGTCACTGTTCGCAGCTTTACAACCATAGTTGGTGTTTTTTCCCAGCGGAATTTTGCATATGATTTTAAATGTACATTGTCTGTCTTTTTAGTGTTCAGTTTGGCAACGCTAAACACCTTCACTGGCAAAAATCTGATTTGTAGTACGACAAATTTAAATCTTTGACAAATTTTACATTTCAATATTTTATCATTTGCCTATTTCACCAAGAGTCCATTGGAAGATATGTACGAACATCAGCAATGAAGGCAAGTCAAGTTTATCACTTTCTATGGCAATTTACTGAAGATGACTAGTTGCTCTCAAATGTGTTCATAGCAACCAACACTAATTGAATTGATTTGGGTCAGGTTCCCTGATTGTACCAGACCTATCTTGCTAGATGTGGCTCATGCTGCCTTTCATATTGGAGTTATTTCCAAGGATCTTAAGAATTCCAAATGAATAATGAACAGTGTACAAAAAGTGTTGCTTATTTTGTTCAGGGGCAGGGTTAGCCCCTAACCCTTTAATTTCACGAGCAGTGTTCTAGAGTTTGTCAAATCCAGGACTGGTGCTGGGAGCTGCAGGTGGAGGGAAGGCCAGGAGCGGTACAGTTCTACAGATGTGGAAGGGTAAGACACTGGAATCCACATCTTGGAATGGTTAAATTGTTAAGAATGACACTAGCAGCAGCAACTCCTCATACAAACCTAAATTCATACAGATGTGTTTGTTTTGATTGGCTGTTAAGAAAGCATTCCCAGCCACTAGGACGAGCGTCAGGATGTATATACCATGTGTGGCTGGCTTTTGGGGTTGGGAGAGTAATGTAATAAAACTATTGTGGTGATTATCAAAACTGCACAGTATAGACCGAGGTACAAGTAAAATGCACTATTGACATCTCTGAGTGAGCTGTTGGATTGCTGGAAAAAATATTTATTTAAATCAACAGGGAGTAAAATGTCCAGTGTGCAAATGGAGCACATGTGTTTCAGAAGGACTGAGGCGACACAGCTGGAGGTCCTTGCAGTGGAGGTCAGCTGGAGGTCCTTGCAGTGGTCAGCTGGAGGTCCTTGCGGGTGCAGCTTGTTAAGACCAAGCAGCTCCTCATCCAGGAAAGGTGAACTGAACCGATTTAAAGGTAAATCTGATCATCTAGGTCTGCATTTAGGAACTGGTAGTATTTTGCAACTAGATAATTAACCTAATTTATTGGGTTTTATCACTTGGAACTTAGTGAGTGCACTAGAGTAGCTGGGTTTATCAGCAAATGGTAGCTGGGTTTTTGGTCCACCAGAATAGGAGTCACTGGTGCTGAAGATCTCTGCTCAGGTGACGACCACCCCGCCCCCTTATTTATCCAGAGAAGGTACATAAATGTACAGCTGATCGGTTTAAAGTTTTGAAACAGATCAGCCGTTAAGTTGCTACGGTGGTCCACTCCCAGCAGAGATACCGTATCACCAGGGTCATAATGGTGCAAGCGGTCAAACCAACTGCTTCTTAAAGACGTGTATTAAAATCACCAAGCGGCTTGATGACTAAATGGTTCTTTAAACTCAGGACCGCGGCCCGGAGCAGAGGATGGACCTGCAGTACAGCGCCCTAAAGACCCCATGTGGACCCAGGTAACATGCTTAACTTAAAATCTTAATGTGATTTTACTTTGAATATTCAACACGGTAAGTTTTGGTGAGAGCTTCGATAAATAGTTACTTTATTCTATATGGACCAAATGGCAAGGTAGCATGGTGCTGCATTTTAGGAGTCTTTTAATGCATGTCACATTTTGGGATCAAAAGGTCTTCTAAATCGGCCAGCACAATGTGAAACTGACTTTAGTTTTTTTTTATCATTTCACTTCACAGTACGATGATGATGACAGTTGATCTACTCCAGTGTCCTATTCCCCATCCACCCTGAGGATCCCTGGCTACACCTACACACCAATCTACACCCAACATAACCACGCAGGGCTCATCAACTCTGCCTACTACACACCGTACTGATATCACTTTACTGTTAACTTTTAAAACAAACTACATTATGTCACACCAGGTTTTGGGGAAAGTGTTTAGCTCAATCTTTTGATTTGTCCATTTTATTTCTTTACACTGTATCTGTGATCCCAGCTAGTATATTTCTAACACCCATAGCTGGGAACCCTTTTAAGGGAGTGACTAAAGGGACATGGCTGGAAGCAAACCTGAGCCCTGACCCTGACCTTCTTTCTGACCCTAAGGCCTGAATTTAGCCACAAATAAAATAAGACTTAAATTAGCTTATCTAACCTAATACCTAAACTTAGCCATCTAACCCAAACATCATAAAGGCCTGAACTTAACCTAGTACCTAAACTTAACCTATTACCTAAACTTAACCATCAAACCTAAACTTCTCTAAAATGCGTAAACTCTTACCTAATACCTAAACTTAACAATCTTTAATACAATAACTAATGCCTAAACCAAACAGGGCCTAAATGTAACCATAACTAACCGTATACCCAAACACCCCTAAAATGTCCTATTTCAAACTTTATACCAAATGAACATCCTTAATCTTAAACCCAAACTAGAGTAATTTAGCACTAAACCAGACATGTCCCTTGGTCGCTCCACTTATTTTTTTTAAAGGTTTCTCTTTTCCCCATCAGGCTTTGAGTTTTAATCATTGAGGGCTTGACGTGCATGATTAAACATTTGAACACTTGTCATAAATAAGCATACTTTATATTTACCCATTTTGTTTTCAGTTTTTGTCTGCTATTTAATGTGGAATTGGGACAACTGTGCTGTTTCAGCATCCTCACATGTGGTGACTATGATCTGATGATAACAATAGCAGGACTTTGTAGCCCATAACCACAAGGCCGACTGATATGTGAATGTATGCCAGGGTCATTTGAAAAAGGGAGTTTTTGATCAACTTTAATAAAGTCCATTGTTATTAATGTACTTAATTTCCTGTTACAAAAATAACCATCACCCTGAAGTCTGCACGACATCTGCAAAGACTAGGAACACGTTTATATTTGTTTCCAGTTATTAAAACTGGTCTATGCATACAAACAACACGACAAAGTCGTTATTGGAGGAAATGGCATGATTCAGTCCTTTTCATCTGATGCATCCATAATGATCAACTGTACGCCACACCAATCAAGACGCAGGGAAGGGAGACCACTGAAGGGTACCCTTCTACTGGGCGAATCGAATAAAAGGGGATGCTGGTTCTACTGGTGGAATCGAATAAAAGGGGATGCTGGTTCTACTGGTGGAATCGAATAAAAGGGGATGCTGGTTCTACTGGTGGAATCGAATAAAAGGGGATGCTGGTTCTACTGGTGGAATCGAATAAAAGGGGATGCTGGTTCTACTGGTGGAATCGAATAAAAGGGGATGCTGGTTCTACTGGTGGAATCGAATAAAAGGGGATGCTGGTTCTACTGGGCAAATCGAATAAAAGGGGATGCTGGTTCTACTGGGCAAATCTAATAAAAGTGGATGCTGCTGAGGCTATTGGTTACCATCTTCATCGGGATTCACTATCCCTGTCCGGTAGAGTTTCGTCGCAAGAGCTCAATTTATTGGGGTGGCCATCTCCTGGTGTGCTATGGGAGCTTCTTGTGTGTATGGGGCTCCCCCGACCACCAGATCTGTAGTCTTCGTCTGAACGCCTGGCCTCTGTTTGAGGAGCTTCCTACTTGAGATAATTCTTTGAAGCTTTGGCGTTGCGTGGTTTGGGGATGGGCTGATGAGGCTCTGGGCTGGCGGCTGTCCGTGGAGTTTAGCGGGAAGTGTGTGCAAAAAGAGAAACCGGTGAGAACTGTTGATGAGGTATTCACGGTGTATCTGTGGATACCTATTGTTATTCTAGGGATTGGGTATTATTATATTGGATTGGTAACAGTTATAGCTCAGCCACTGATTGCACAAATGTTGTGAAATTTGTCGACATATGTATCCCCGGTAAGCAGCTCTACAAAAGGTTTTGTTCCGAAATTCCCATAGGGGGCGCTATAATTCGCGGTCAAAGTTTAAACGATCGGCATTTACGCCCCAATGCATATACAATTCAGAAACTGGGTGTACGTGCCTTATTTTGCATGCTGACCATTTTTGCCTTGGACCCATAATGTCAGGATAGATTTAGCTGTACAGTGAACATTTTGGAAAACTTCCAAAATGTTCTTCAGAACCATAGCTTTAAATGAAAAACAGTTTTGATATAGTCTATGGACTTGCTTGATTAAGGCAACAAGGAATGGTTTTGATTGTTTAAAAAAAATGGCAGACTTATGGCAAATTCAATATATGCTAATTAGCTAACATTATTGTACTGTGGGTGGGTGGGTTATGGGAGTTAAAGAAAAACAGCGCTGAAGAACAAAGACAGAGGCATAGGTGAGTGTAGGAGTAACGACTACACCCGTGATTAGCTCGAGAAGGGCGGCCGCTGGGATATGGGCTGCGTGGGCTGTGAATACCTCAGGGACTGCTTGTTTTTGTTTGCAATGCAAAACGTTTGGCTCTCGACAAAAATACACAAATGTTACCCTCATAGGATGGCCCAAACCAAAAGGAAATGGCACCAAAAAGCAAACCATTAAGACAGCCCGACCAAAGGGGGGCGATGCAGCCAAAATGGAAGGCGTTTTGGGGGTTCAAATGCATTTCTAAAAACTTTGAAAGTACGTTTTTTTGTTTGAAATATATTTATTTTTGATTGGAATGCTAAACTTTATGATCTCGATTATGATCTGTTTAAACTTTAAAAGCTCATTTTTGCTTTCTGAATAATTGTTTTAGTTTGCAAGAAGTTATGGACTCCATAATTCACGAATGAAACAATTGTTTTTGTGGTTTCTTTGTATCTGCATATTTTTGTACATATACAATAATGTGTAGCCTGACAATACAGCAGGATTCAATCTAGTTATGAGTTACTATAATTCAACAAGTAGGCCTAATGCTGTGAATGGCGAGCTTAAATGGGCCACATTACTCAGGGATGCGACGAAAACAATTTTGTTGCATCCCTGAATTGATTATCAATGCATGCAATACATTTAGTAAGTATTTTACATTTATGCTATGGACCCGCTTTGCTGCCACCTTGAGGATAAAGAGGGAATAGCCCAAGAGAGTGTAGCCCTATGTGATGGCAGTACCGGGGCGTCCTAAAACATAGGTTGCTCCTTTTGAGTGTGCAAAGCATTAGCTGACTGGTCTGCGTAGTAGATCTCTGGACAGGCCACATACTTTGCTGTAGCCTTTTGGCACGTGTACGTGAGTATAATTATTTATGTTTTAGTTTAAATGGAAAAATAGAAGAATAGCAATATGTGTGTGTGTGTGTGTGTGTGTGTGTGTGTGTGTGTGTGTGTGTGTGTGTGTGTGTGTGTGTGTGTGTGTGTGTCATTGTATATATATTTTCACAACACACATTTAAGTTAATATAAGTTACTCTACATCATCTCTATTTATTAATGATGTAAGTATTAGTTAAGAGGAGCCGCCCACCACCATTGAGCTCCTGCTGCGCCAGAGAGATTCCTTTTCACTGTGGTGAAGAGGGGTTTCTATCGCTCAGTTATGAGCAGGCGCCCTATAGGCAAACGTGAACCAGATATGGTGCAGCATTATTAACCACCACAAGGTGGAACTAAAGTAAACTTTATACTGCTTTCACTTTTTTAAAGCTTGCCTTTGAGTGTGGTAACCTGATAATATGAATAATACACAACACCCAAACAAGCTATCCTTAAATGGCCATTCCATTTAGCTTGCTGCTCTTTGAACTGTGAAAAAATAAATAAACAAAGGTTTATTTCTTTCTGTGCATAACAGCCTCCAACAGTCCTTTCAGATTTGACATTGTCTCTCTATATATAGCTTGACATTTTTGGCCAGAAGATGCCATTAAATATCCAACTACAATTATATTGTGCTGAGGAAATGCAGGGCAGATCACATATTTTTATGGAAAATCATGTAGGTGACCGAGTGACCTGCAGTGACACATATTTCAATTTGAAAGGGTCATCTTCTTGAATAAAAGCACTGGACATGGTCTGCGGAATACAGACTCGCTCTTCCTCTTTTGATATTCTGGTCAAGGTCACCTTGACTTCAAATTAAAAGCAATGCAGGTGGCAGGTATTTCTTTGCGCTCCTCTTATCATGTATCTGACTTGGGTTCTTCCTGTACTGGTGGCTACATGGAAAAAGACAAGATGTACTTTATGAATCCAAGATGGGACACGAAGTTGTTACAGCAGGAGTACAAGATAGGATGGAAAATATAAAATAAATTGTATTGAAGACTTTATCTTTAGGCAGTTTGCTTATTTGAGGAATGGTATGTACTCTCATGCTTCTTGCACTTTTTGGGTTGTATCTGCATTGTTGAATGCACTGCAATGCTTTGGACAAAAGCATCAGCTAAATAAATGATGTAATGTATGTTTCAGATGGACTATGATTGGACAGAAACTCAGGCACAAAGTACATAATTCAGTCAAGAGATATTCTTACATTTATAAAATGACATATGCCGTGAACATCTGGATTACTTGAAATTGGCAGGAGCAATTTAGAACCATTTATCAATTATACTGTCAGAAATACATTCATAATGCTGAACAACTACTTTGCATTTCAATACTTGATGATTTACGACTATACAACAACAAAAACAGCATAAATCAATGTATCAGTGTGTGTGTGTGTGTGTGTGTGTGTGTGTGTGTGTGTGTGTGTGCGTGTGTGTGCGTGTTTGGACATACACACAGGCCGTGCGTGTGCATAGTTACTCTTCGCTGCTAGGTAATGAGACGTGATATTAGCGATGGTCCATCTTATCCACCCGCTTCCCATGCCCCTCCCTCTTCCCTCATGAATATTCATGAGGCCTTTCATGTTAGGAGGGTTTGTTTGTGTGCACGCACCGCAACAGAATTAGGATTCCTTCTCCGGGGATCTTAAGTCAAGTGTATCTGTCTGCTTTAGAAACAGGTTCTACCTTAGAGAAAGATAACAGCAAATGTTTTGCTGCTGCTTTTTGTTTCCCTCTGAAAAATCATCCATTGTGCATTAGTGGTTCATCGGTAATCTCACGCAACACATCTCCCACCCGGTCTCAGGTCGCAGGTAGCTGGGCATGAACGCCAGCTGAACCTAACGGTAAACTAGAGAGAGAATGAAAATGAGGGAGAAAGGGAGAGAAAAGTGAAAGACTATAGAGATGCTATTAATACAAAAGGTATTACGGAGTCATACAGGCCATACCGTGTGTGTGTTGTGTGTGTGTATGAGGGTGTGTGAATGCTTGTTGATCTCTATCCTCTGCACTTCATTTTATCCAGCATGTGACCCCCCCCCCCCCCCCTCCCCATACATCCCAGGCTAGGACTAAAGGTCCCCCACCCCCCACCTTGCCTTGTCACTTGAGGCAGCTGTGGTGTCCGCCATCTTGAATTGATCATCCATTATCATCCATCCTCATGACAGTGAGAGAGAGAGAGAGAGAGAGAGAGAGAACAGGTTACATAAATACTGTGTCTAGACAGGGGGGGAATGTATCTCTGAAGCGCACCGGACATGAGACTATGTCCTGCTTAAGGTAGGTAGCGGAAGTAATATAATTGGTTGTTGGGACGTAGCTAACGTGTTGTCTTTGCTTGACTCACACACCGTTACTGGAGTGAATGTTGATGTTTTTGTTTTGCATAGTTATTTCTACGTTTGGCCTGCAAATGTTGGCTGTAAAGGAGCTGATTGGTTGGAATAGATATCGTTCATCCTTCTTGCATCTGAACAGACACGGTAGTTTACTACAGGGAATGGAGGTTCTGCCTGCGTTCCGACAGGACATTTATTTTATTTTATTTTTTTTACAAGAAGAAATACGATTTAATCAAATTCGAATAAAGAAGAAGCAGAAACATCATACCCGTGCCGCTTTGCAGGACTTATTTCCAATGCTAGTTCATTTCGATGTGCACAATGCTCTTCGCATACGTCTTCAGAGTTACGGAGTCTGCAGTGACAGTCTGTTGCCAGCAGCACAAATCAATCTGATTGAAATAGATCTGGGCCAAAAGGACTCCAGGGTTGTATGATGCAGGAGCAGATAAATAGGGAGTAACAGATACACCAAACATGACCATCTGTCAGATGTACGCGTGGAATTCGAAACATTTTCTTTGCTTGTGGTCTTAAAGGTGCTGATTTGAGAGTTGTAAACATAGCGCAGAAAAGGGCAGAAGAATGTGACATTTTTAAACGAAACAACCCTAAAATAAGTTGTGCATTTCACACACCGTTGATTGACAGGTTAAGATGGATTTACTGAACCAATCAGGGAAGAGATGCCCTGATTGGTCAGAAATGAACCGGGAGCGGTCTTACATCTAAATCGTCTGATACAGAGGCAGGTACAGTTAACTCAAGACAGATACCCATGGCACAGATACTAACAAATTAGCTCTTAAATCTAACCTAGTGCATCTCTAACTAAATACAGTTTTATAGATGCACCACACATACATTGACTCTGCTGGGTAAAGAGATAATACATTCAAGCACAGCCCAGATCGGGGTATATTTATCAATATGATAAAAGGACCACGTAGGCATTGTGTGTGTGTGTGTGTGTGTGTGCATGACTGTGTGTGTGTGTGTGTGTGTGCATGACTGAGTGTGTGTGAGATGTCATTTGTAAATGATAAAGTACGATTCCAGAATACAATAAAATAAATCACCGCCTTCATGTTTTTTTTTCTTTTTTATACTACTTTTCTTACACAAAACGTGTGTGATGTCATCACAATAAAACACTTCCTGTTTTGCTTTAGAAAGTCTCTGTCTCTCAGCGAGGAGTTATTCAGTTGCGATAGCAGAACATATCTACCGCTGTCCTATGAATAACGGATGATCAATTCAAGATGGCGACACCACAGCTGTCTTTAAGGGACCGGCCAGTAGACATTATGAAACAATGTGTTGAGGTTGCCCACCAGAGTAATCCCTCACTAAACAGTCAAAGGGTCTTTCTAGAGCTTGTAGAAGTGCTCTATCTTTAGTCATTCTTAACCTTACATTTCAAGACATATTTATGATTTTATATATTTAACACACACACACACACACACACAATAATACAATGTATGTTTGTAATAAATAAACATTGTCAGGGTTGTCATATTGCTGACAAAAACATTAGATTGCCCTCCTCCTCTCAGGTAGAAAACACACACACACACACACACACACACACACACACACACACACACACACACACACACACACACACACACACACACTAATACAATATGTTTGTAATAAATAAACATTATTGTCAGGGTTGTCATATTGCTGACAAAAAACATTACGTTGCCCCCTCAGGTAGAAAACACACACACACACGCGCACACACACACACACACACACACAAACACACACACACACACACACACACACACACACACACACACACACACACACACACACACACACACACACACACACACACACACACAGACGATCTATTTTGGATTAGTACAGCGCTGCAGGGCGTGGGGCTCCAGACGCAGGCCAGGGCCAGAAGGGCACAAAGTAATTACACAATCTGTTTAGGTGTCATCAGCACATCATCTCTGTGGTCGCCCAGACATGAAGGAGACCTTGAGGTGTGTGTGTGTGTGTGTGTGTGTGTGTGTATGTGGTTGTTTGTGTGTGCGTGTGTGTTTGTGTTGCAGTCGCGTGTGTGTGCGGTTGTTTGTTTGATGTGTGTGTGTGTGTGTGCGTGCACGCACTTGTGTTCTGTGTGTATGTGCACGCATGCGTGATGTGTGTGTGTGTGTGTGTATGTGCACGTATGCGTGATCTGTGTGTGTGCACACACATGCGTGATGTGTGTGTGTGTGCACACGCATGCGTGATGTGTGTGTGTGTATACACACATGCAGCATGTGATATGGTGCATGTATGGTGTGGAAATGCAAGAAGCAATAGGAGCTGTTGCCCAGCTAACTATGATCGATTTGGGCAGCGATTGCAAGTGATAAGCATCAACAGCAATCTGGTGGAAGAGGCAAGATGGATACGATGACTTCTAATGTGCACATACATACACACACACACACACACACACATACACACATGCTGCTGCTACTGCTACTGCTATTAGACTCGTTTTACAGGAGGAATTAAGATTGTAGCCTTGCATACAGGAATCTATTTTGGGACTTAATTCCCATTAATCTCGATGTTGTGATCAGTTTCTTACCAACCCCACCATCCTGATACCACCAGGCAATGCCAGCTTATATGTCCAACTGCTGGAGGCATGGGGGGCTTAAAGTACATCTTAAGTATCACCCTTTTACAAATGAGAGGGTTTTGAGATCAGTTCTGGATACTCTCAAAGAATTTTGCTTCAGCAGAAAGACGTCCATTCCCTTTCCCCATAAATCCTAAATGTAGAGTCATTGTGTGTTATTGTTTGATACCTGTGACACTCTCACACAATTCTCTACAGCAGCCAGCAAACACATAGCATGAGGCACGTCATATGGCCCTGAAGCCGCTGTCCTCGTCCCGTGTCCCAGGGCCAGAGACCAGAGGTCCTGTGTTTTAACCCTAATCAACGAGAGACAATCATTTGAATGTGAGAGAGTGAGAGAGAGAGAGAGAGTGAGAGAGAGATAAAAAGTGGTTGGGATCAAGGAGGAAAACGGGATGATGTGGGGACTAATAAGGGGAAAAGCTGGTGTGTGGATCAAACTGGAAACTTTGTGGATCAAACGGCACTGGCGTTAGGTAATAACGGCCAGGGATAGGATTTCAAGGATTTCTTGGCAGATGATAGGAACTTAAAACAGAGCTAGGGGAAGAATTGTATATAGCGTGCGTGTTTGCATTGGATACGTGTGCATGCACAGCGCACGTGTTTGCCCGGTGACGTGGTGAGGATTTGCACGCACGCACATTGGTTACTACATGTCTTCTTGTCTTCGTCTGTCTTTGGTTTTGCATAATCTTCGTCGGACGACAGAGCCGGCCCCTGGCGTTATTGGACCACGTTCCTTTCCCAGAGCGAGAGACAAAAAAAAAAAAGGTCGATAAGAATCTGCCAGGGATATATCCACACCTAGCGACCTCAACACGAAATGACAGCAGATAATTGTGTGTTTGGGGCGGGGGTGGGGTGTGTGTGTGTGTGTGTGGGGGGGGGGGGGGTTGTCGAGCTAGGGATTGTGTTTCCTGGTTCGCAATCACACAGCCTTCAACCCAGAAGCCCCGGTGATAAAGTTACCGCCTGCTGCTGTAGGAACACCACCTTTCCATCAAACACGCTCTGGCTTAAGGTACTTTGGGGACAGATATACAGTACAGGCTTGACAAGAACCTAAGTATGTTTGAGCCAGTTTAGATTCCTGTAGGATAAGGCTTGTGGAGGACAGGGTCTATATGAGGAAAGGGAGTTATCGCGGCATTACAGGAAACATCCCATCAAATATCTATACAGGCATTGAAGCAATCTTCCCGTGAAAGGTGTGGAAAAAAAACATGCACGATATATACAGAGACAATTGCATTTGTTGATTTGGTCATTCCAAGTCCTGACAGTACCTTGGGTTTTTCGTTATGTATGGTAATTTTTGGCTGAAAATGCAACTTTGTGTGATTCAATACTCATCTAAAAGCTGCATTATCCAGATAATATCTCTATCATAGGACTAGATTCTAGTTGCTTATTACCGAAGGGCATTCAAGACTATTATCCAACTGCATATTATGGTTGTTTTTAAATAGGGAGGAATTCTAATTATTTAGCAACATTACAAATAAATTGAACTCAAAATGGGGTGTCGGGATTATACACTTTATAACAGACACGAGCAGGGTTTAGAAATGTCCTAGCTTTTCCTCTTTGGAGTTCACAGAAATTAAATTAATGTATTTTGTATTACGGTTCAACTTTGGGCATAATTTTCAAGGTCTGATAAGTCAAACACTGATTTATTTTTGCTGCAATAGCTAGAAAAACTGATCTAGAAACGTCTAAAGGGAAGCCTTCCATTACAAGGCATTGTAATGGAACAATGAGTGGGGGAAACCACAGCACGGGACACAGTTGATCATTGAAACAAACAGAAAACAGAGACACAAAGCGACAAACAAAAGCAACCATATGACAGGTAGAGGACTGAGGACAATGGTACAGAAATCTGTCCCGCAAATGGAAATACGGCTACCAAGCCGAGTGACGGAAAGAATCAAACCTGCTGTGAACAAAGCATCCTAATTTGGGCAATTGTTATGTTTATACTGCTGCCATTTCTTCTACACCAAGCTATTCTCTGCTCATTTCAGCCAAACAGTCGATTGTGATTATAAGATTTAGAATTACATTCTTTATTTGTAAAGTTATTTATAATTGTACTATTAACATTTTGACTTATTCATATTCACTCATTTACAACAAATGCCCTCTGCATACTACATAATGCGCATATACTGCTTCTACATTACCGGTTTGGGATCGGTCGGCCGTCGGACAGTTGATACCACCATCACTACCACAGCTTCCACCACCACCATAGCCTCCACCCCCCCCACCACCTCCACCACCACCTCCACCACCACCTCCACCACCACCTCCACCACCACCTCCACCACCACCACCACCATCACACCCTCAACCTCCACCACACGACAGCCTCCACCACCACATGCACCACCATCCCACCCACCACCACCACCTACAGACTCTACCACTACCACAGCTTCCACCACCACCACCCCTCCACCACACGACGGCCTCCACCTCCACATGCACCACCACCACACCCACCACCACCACCTACAGACTCCACCACCACCACAGGCTCAACCTCCACCACACGACAGCCTCCACCACCACATGCATCACCATCACACCCACCACCTACAGACTCCACCACCACCACACCCACCCCCACCACCTACAGACTCCACCACCACCACACCCACCACCACCACCTACAGACTCCACCACCACCACAGGCTCAGCCACCACCACCACCACAGGCTCAACCACCCCCACCACAACCATTCCACCCTCCACCACCACCTTCACACCCTCCACCACCTCCACCACCAGCATCACCACCACAGAATGAATCATCAGCTGTAGCTGTGTCCTCCGGAGCTCTCCTGACTTACGGTGGACTACAAGGACAGACGCCTCCCAGACTACACACGCTGGCTCCAGGAGAGGAGAGCACAGAGAGGACCCTGAATGTCGATATATGTATATACACACACACACGCACGCACACACGCACGCACGCACACGCACCATAAACACCACCAGAATCCACAGTGCATGCTTATTTACTTTTTTTTTTTTTTTAAACGGAGCAACGGAGTCAGTCAAGAACTTGCTCTCATGCGGTTTTGTGTATAAATTAATACTATTTATTTTGCATATTTGTTGAAACAATGTGCATTTACATGATTGAATATGATAAGATAAGAGAGAACGTAATAAATCCACAATTCGGGATGGGGGATGTCACAGGAAGTAGTTTACCTTCTGGACCACCTACGTACTGCAACTCATGGTTTTTAATATGAGTTTGAACAATAAAGGCATTCAATAACTATGTCACATTTGTATACAAATCCCCTCCCACCGTGGTGTGTGGAGTTGAGCTGATGAGCTCAGCCAGGAGCTAGTGCAATATGTGTGTGCAAACACCAGCCTGCGTGCATATAGTGTTCACAAAGTAGAACTGCGGGACTCTTGGAAAACACATCACATTAAGACAGCATCGTCTGCAGCCTATTATGTGCCCTAATGGTCTACTTGATTAGGAAGTCTAAAAGCAGCATGCGGTCGAATTGAGCTAGAGAGTGAGTCAAAATAAATAAATATATTATTAGGGAAACACTGGGTTGCTGCTGGATCTCGGCACATCTAGTGTGCAGGTAGACAAGACACGGAGGAATCTCAACCAATCATTAGCTCAGGATTTCTCGGTCAAAGCAATCACCTGGCTGTTAGCATGGGGGGGGGGAGGGGGGGGGGGGGAGCTACCGCTGCATGGTAATTTGCTTAAGAAAAGCCTTTGCGAAGGCCTTTTCAAAGGTACTTTGGTTTTAAGCTGAGACAATAGTTGAGGCAACATAAGCATTTAAATGATTTAAGTATCCAACTCCTGGCTTTATATGGGCGATAAATGGGCCTAAATGTTGGAAGTGCACTCCAAAGAATGCAATGAATAACAAATGTTTCTCCCTGCTCTGCCAGTACACTTTTTGAAATTTGCAGCTGAGTAGAAAATGGCCCATTTCCAGTAAGGTATATGGTCAAACATTTCTGCATTATATTTGAACTTTTTAGTATTGCCCTGGTCTGACCCGTATAGCTCCCTCACTTCAGTTTGCATTCTGACTTGTGGTTGCAGCCAGCTAATGATCCATGGAGCTGCCCTTCACTCGCGTCAAGGCCAATCCGCCCAATCACAGCTCAAGGGCCACCCAGTTGGCCAGCCCGAACTAAGTGGCAGTAGCTCAGGAGGTAGAGCGGGTTGACTGGTAACCGGAAGGTTGCTAGTTCAATCCCAGGCTCCTCCTAGCTGAGTGTTGAGGTGTGCCTGAGCAAGACACCTAACCTTGCTCATCTAGTTGCTTGTGGAAGATAATTCACAACCGTTAAATATTAATGCATGGTTAGCGATCTATGCTTACAACACACAAAAAAACCATTGCTCATCAATGTATAATGCACGAGACCATAGCTCTCATAAACTAGAGAAATGTCTTGGGAGTCCTTTTATTCCTGTCGGGCGAAATTATGTCTTTAAAAATGTATAATTCTGTTGTTGTTTTTTTCAAGATATTTTCTAAATGGATGGTGTTGACCCTAGCCTGACTAAGGACCTAGTAGAGCACAACATTGATAAACGAAATGCAAAATAAAAACAAGCCGGTTGACCTCGAGCTTCGATTAACATGGCACAATAAATTATGAACACATTTAATGTTTTTAATGTTTAGTGGATCAAATCCTGATATGTGGAACTTATATACTTTTTTATTCTAAACTATATTTATGTGTCTATGTTGATGATTGTGGAAGCAACATATTGCTGTGCAAAATGGGCGGTACATTCTGATCATATCAAATTCAAAATCGATCTTAAGACAACCATTAACGCTGTTGGGTAAAACATAGACAAAACACTTCAAGTCACAATATACAGATGTTCGATTGACCGCTTAGACACACCATGTCCCATTAATCAGAGGGGAAAGAAATAAATATACAGTAAACCTTAAGTCCACAGCTTCTGCCCCAAAAAACACTGAAGATGAAGGCTTCTAGAGGTCCATTACACCCGGGACACTCAAAATACTCCATGAAAGGTAAAGGTCCATGAAAGGTAAAGGTCCATGAAAGGTAAAGGTCCAAAAAAATAGTCTTACACATTTTATGGTGTGAGCCATGTGTGTTTAAGATGATTATCTGTCAAAGCTTTTGATAGACAGAATCTTATTCTGAACAGAAAATAAGCCTTCAAAGGTCCATCTTTGTGCTGTCCTTTCCCCCCGTAAACTAGGCCTTTATTGTACATATAGTTCGTACTCAGGGGCGTCCTAGGATTTGAGGACGTTCAGGGCTAGCCTGGACTTCAGTAGGGCGGGCGATTTCATTTTCTTTTTGATAAACAAGCTCTATTTTGGATGTTTTTTTATGCACCCTGGTGCCTTATTTACATTCGAACATGTCTTAATCATTGAATATTTTAAATGTGAACCTCAAAAACGGTTCTTTCCAGAATAGTTATGAATTTTTATGTTAAAAATGTTAGTAGTAGTTAAGGTAACACTTTATAATAAGGGCACGTTAATGAACCAATAATTAACTTTACTGAAAGCATTAATAAGCATTATTAAATAGCATTAGCATAGGGGTTAGGGTTAGGTTTTTACATTACAGATTAGTTCTTGTTGGTTCAAGTTACTCTGGTTAGGGTTAAGGTAAGTGTTAGTGGGTTAGGGTTAAATAATGTTAAAAGTAATACCTTAGTTAGCATGAACACCACAACCTTACGGTAGTTAACATTAACACCATTACTAAAAATTAACACCATAAGTAAATGATTATGAAGTCATTAGTTAACTGATAATTAACTGTTATTTAGTGCTTATTTTGGCATTAACTAACGTTAATTAATGGTATATTAATATATCCTTATTGTAAAGTGTTACTGTTCTAAGTAATTATTATTAGTATTGAGTAGAAGCAGAATACTTCATTAACTGCTATCATTAAACATTTATTGACATGCTATAGTACCAGACTAAGAGAAAAACAGATAAACGTTTTTATGTGAACATTAGTTATTTGGAATAAATAAGGTTCTTTCACTCAAACACACACACACACACACACACACACACACACACACACACACACACACACACACACTATTTTTTCTCTCTCTCTCGTGCACACTCACACAAAATGCACGCTTGCCACGTAGTTTGAAGTAGATCCGCCGTTTGAAAGACACGCAGAGGACCCAAAACATAATTGCTTTATTGATCAACATTATCATATTCTTTTTTGACGGATTTAATGATTTATTGGAATGAATAGATCTAGGCCTCTTTATTTTTGTATTCTGATTTTTCGTTTTGTTTGAGATCCGGGGCCATTCATACAATCTTCAGGGCTGTAGCCTCAGAAACCCAGGCCCAATGATGCCGCTGGTTGCTTTACTTTATTGAGCTTCTCTATTCTCTCTCCAGAGGGCAGCCATCTTGGATGCTGTCCCAACAAACACAACTCAATTGTGAGCAGGGCTCAATTAACACACAATTACCTCCGCCTGCTTTAAACCACTCCCCACTCCCAACATAACACAATATACCCTTTTCACAGAGGCATCATCGTAGGACAAATACAGATGACGCTCATAACACTTATTATGGCTCTGCTCTTTAATGGCTCTGGCTCTTTAATGGACCAGGGAACGGGTAGTAGACTAAACTAGTTAAGATAAGTCTACTACCCGTGCCCTAGTACATAATAGTAGCAGACCCATAATCGGTGTTATGAGTGACACCTACAACGTTCGTCCCTCTGAGAAAAGGGATTATCCCATTCGATTAGCCAAAATAAGACAAAAGCACATATTTAACTCTTCAGGGTCTGATGTTACACTTCAAACCCCACTAGTGTTCCACTATTTAAGGGAACGTGTGTGGAATGCTTAGAGTTCCTAACAGAATAAATCAACACACACACTACCCTTTTTAACGGAAGTGTCACGTTATATAATTTTCACATTTCCGTTAAAGAGGGTAGTGTGTCTGTGGCTATGATGTTTCACAGTGTGGGAGGACAGGGCAGGGCAGGACAGGACAGGACACACATACAGCCTATATTATACATAGTGAACGATCTTCCATCATGTAGTTATATACTTTATGTTTAGTCAACAAGCCTACAAGCACACACACATACACACACCACAGATTCACATCAACACACACATTCGAGCTGTGCGCCGAGTACTGCTGCAGATGGCGTGTATGTGTGTGTGTTTGTGTGTGTGTGTGTATATGTGGGTGTGTAACTGAAGTCTGGTCTAGAGGTGCCTGGGCCGGTGTGTGTGTGTGTGTGTGTGTGTGTGTGGGGTGGGGGGGGGGTCTGACTGTAATACAAACAGAAGAGGCAGATGTTAAATGGGAGCAGGCGAGGCAGCAGTAATGACTACAACATGTGGTCCTAGATTAGTACTGCAGTACTAATATGGCCTGGCAGAGGTCAGCGAAGGCCTCTCTGGGCGCTACTCAAGTGCCCTATAGTTGGCATTTGGTTTCGAACAACTGATGCTCGTTTTTAGTGCCGGGTTTCTAGGGGGGGGGGGGGGGGTGTTATTGGTGGTGCACAAACACATGCAGTACTACAATGCAACCATCTACTGTATGTAGGCCACAATGCTATTTAGGCTGATGTATGCTGAAGCCATGGCTGAGGCAGGTGTCACCTTGTATTAGTAGTCCAGACTTTGTCACGCACACGGAGGTATGTCTATATGAACGAACACACACACACACACACAAGAACATGTCCTGATGTTGTATGACTCTGCAAATGACCTCCACCTGGGCAATCTGCTTTGGGCCAACCACCACAGGGGATGCACTCATGTGCAGTGCAGGAAAATACCCCTGAGATGTGAGTGGTCAGGAAACATTTGTGAAATGCATTAAGGTAATGGGGTTCATGGTTTTTGTTTTGAATGATGGCGGCCATCTCTCTCTCTCTCTCTCTCTCTCTCTCTCTCTCTCTCTCGCTCTCTCTCGTGCTCTCTCGTGCTCTCTCTCGCTCTCTCTCGCTCTCTCGCGCTCTCTCTCTCTCTCTCTCTCTCTCTCTCTCTCTCTCTTTGCATTTCGTCCTCCACACACTGTAGTAGGTATAAAGAAAATCGTCCTGTCTCTCAGAATAGCCGTCGGGGCTGCAAGGGGATGCTCATGATAAACACACAGCAAAACGTGTGTGCATTCCTCTATCTCCCGGGAAACATACAGTACACTGCCTGCATTATGCGTTGTGTATATAAATGTATGGATGGCTGCATTAGCTTGGAAACGCTCTCAGAGGCCTCGTGTTGAATTAACGTCACCTGTCCTTTAGAGGCACAGTTTGGATATCAGGATTTAAACCCTGGTGCTCATTCAAGTCAAGATTCCCCAAAAATACAATCTAATCATTATGTCAAACTCACTATATATGTGATTCACTAAATTATCTGTTTTCTTATTTATAACTCCTGCACATCGGCACACATAGTTGTCGATTCCCATTATCCCCCACAGTACATTCGTCTCGTAACTCATAGTTTTGTAGATCTTTACTTTGTCTCAGCAGAGAGAATTGGTTCTAGGTATGGAGGTTCACACTCCATATTGATGTGAGATCTGTCTCTCACGTCATGGCGTTTATGTGTCAGTGAGTGGCGGTAAATGAAATCGTTTCATTGTAAATCCTTTGCCTCCCTCCTATGACATTGAACGGCCGGTCGGTTCGGTCCTGTCTGACCGTCCGTCCGTCCGTCCGTCCGTCCGTCCATCCATTTACTTATACTTTGTTCCATCCGCACTCTACTTTGACGTACAGTACTGCAAAGTGTCCGATTACAAGACAGCTAGTAGTGCCAGTTAACCCAGTTGCTAAGTTGTAAGCAAAAACAGTGCTAAAAAAACGATATCTGCAGGTTTTAACAAGTAACATTTAAGACCCTATAAGAACCTTTAATTACCCTAAATGACCATTCATAAGTTGGCAAATGTAGTAAACATATGACAAATGCAGTATTTTATAGGTATCGCCACACACCCAAATCCAATTTTCAGACGTTTTCATATCTTCTAAGGCCTTGTGTTTGACATTTGTGAATTGATTACTTTTTAAGACTTATTATAGCTCACTGGAAGACAGTCGTACACCAAGATGTTCCTCTGGTTTCAAACGTATCGATCTGTCTACTAGCCGGCAGGCATCACAGTGATGAATGAATCGCTAGACGAAGGTGAGCTGTTCCCCCCCCCCCCCCCCCCCCCCCCCCACCCCACCCCCCAGCACCCTGACATACTGTGGTATCTTACACCAGACATTAGGAGGACCATGGTCTAGTTTGCACCGAGGGCCTCTCTGCACACTGTGACCTACAAACCTTTATCCTTGTGTGAAGTATGCAGCTGGTTCCAGGGGCCTGAAAAATGATGTCTCTCTCTCTAGTAGGTCACTTTTACTACGTAGGTCACCGACTGCTCTGTTGAATATGTGTCGATGTGCTGCGACCTCGCCTACTTTTCCCACCGCTGGCGGGAAAGATGAATATTACTAGAAAGGGGGGTTGATTCATGATGAAATAATGGGGAGAGTGCGTGCAACTGAACTTCTAGGAGTGTTGTTTATCGTAATTTGTGGGATGGAAACCGGTCCCACCGCTGATTCGGTCACTACCAGGGGAAGTGGTCAGCTGTAGAGCGAGGCTACTGCTAAGACAAGTAGCGTTCCAAGGAGGTTAGGGAATATTTAAACACTTTTATCTTGCGGGAAGTTGTCTGGGGCATAAAGGGTGGAAACTACGTACACTCACAAAGACACACACACTTACACGCCCACACACACTTACACGCCCACACACTCATCCATACGCACGCAGGCACGCATGCATGTTTGCACGCACGCACACGCACAAAAGGAATCCCCACACGATCTTATAACTATGTACTGGCTAAGACTGGGTGAAAATAATCCTTTCCTCCTCACACACACACAGGGTAAGTGGATTATCATCACAAAATCAAAACATGTCCTGTTAAAACCTGTCCGGACATTGGTAGCCAAGGTGACCTGGGGAACACACCCAGCGGCCTACAATGTCAGAGGAGCCAGGGAAACCATTGGGCTGATACATACAATAGGATGTGGGATATGCTGCCATACGATACAACAACCTAAAACATGACTTTGTCCGTTTGAGTGTCTTGCTGTCAAGTTCCCATAGTGGGCTTGTGATTCATCCTGGCCAACATATAAATATATGGTTTAACCGCAACCAATAGATACAGCACTTTCAGAATATCCAATGCGAAATAAAGGATTTCCCCCAAAAAATATCCAATACATTTTGTGGATGTGCATGTTGTGTGTAGACGTCGTGGTCACCTCTTCCTCAGCTGCCCTTCCTCACTTCGTTGTAGAAGTCAGTATAAATGGGTCATGTCACCTGTCTGGTCAAAGTGCATGTAAGCAGCTCATTCTTCAGATTATCTTATTGTGGTTATTGACCTTATGTGGTTTGCATGTCAACATAGTGTATTTGTGACAGACCCCCCATGGCTCTGTTCAGCCCCCCCAATCAATGCAGTGCTTCACACACCAGTCACTCAGACCCAAGGCCACCATTGGTCGGAAAGCCATTCGTCTCTATTAATAGAAGGACATTAAAGGTGAAATGGAGTTATCGATGCCAAGAGATGCCGAGTGTGTGTGTGGAGGGGGGGAGAGGGGGGAGTGCATTGTCTTCCGCTTTCCCATGATCCCTGCTGTTTCTCTGTCTCGCCATCAGACAAGGAAAATAGAAGTAGGCTCCCTGTTGTGTCTGGGAAAAACATGGTTGTGTGTGTTTGTTGTGTGAGCGGGTCTTTGTTGGGTGCATTTGTGTGTTTTTTCTTTGTGTGTTTGTGTTAGTGTGTCTTTGTATGTGCCTGTGTGTGTGTGTGTGTGTATGTGTGTGTGTGTGTGTCTTTTTGTATGAGGGTGCGTGTGCGCTCGTGCATGTGTGGGTATGTTTGTGTGTGTCTTTGTGTGTGTGTATGCGTGAGTTTGTAGGTCTCAGAGTCTTGTTTACAACAACACATACATATTCAGGCAACATCTCTACTTGAAGACCACAGTAGCTAATGGGGATCCATGATTATACACGACAAGGAGGGGTGGAGATGTCTTAAAAGCCTTGCAGAGGCAGGGGAACCAGGACTTTTCATTAACAGTGACACACGTAACTCGGTTGGGATGGAAGATCAGAGGGTTTGTGTTGACACATCTGTCAAGAAGAAGTTATTTGGGATTATGATTTTCATTCCTTGAGAATGCGATGTTACGCTGACATTTTCATTTCCCCCGTTGCAGGACGCTATTTTGGTGCTGGACTGATTTTGTGTTTACTCTTACATCAGGGCACTCGTACTAAAGGAATCTGAAAAACACCACAATGGAAAATAATAGGTCAGTATTGAAAAAAAATCTATTTTGTAGCGAAAATAATTCGCTACAAAAGAGATTTCTGTTTTCTTGAACATTGTACCTTAAAATAAATATAAGTATATCAATATTTTGTGATGTTTGCTCCAGCCTTCCTAGTTAAATAAATTTCAATCTTGGGAAAGAGGAGGGCTTCTGCTGCATAATTGAGCCATATTGAGCAGTTCTTTGGAAATATTTCATGCTGCTTTCTCTTCTCTGAAACGTAGTACCAGAGAGGTATCTGACGAGACCTCGGGAATTACCTCAGCGCACAGCTGTACAACATTTTTCACATGCAGGGCTAAAAATGAGGGTGAGAGCCACAGAGAAAGAGCTACATTAAGTCCAGTTACTGATTATTATACAGGAGATTACCATAATTTGCAGCAATGGGTAGATACATTTAATTGTACACACGACTCGATACAACAGGCTGTTCATTTTAAAATGCAGTGCATGTAACAACCCATAATTCCTTAACGAGCGAACCAGAGTCCAATTTTTTTCATTCTTTATTCGTTATCATTTATTACGCCTCAAATTGTGTTGCGCAGGCAGGGGGGATGATGGAGCACTACCTTTATATGCGTCTGCTGCTAGCCAAGCTAATGGGGCTTTTTAGAATTGTTTTTTATCTAAATTGAGACCCTTAATCTCAGTCAGTGGGTTTTTTTTGTATCTTTTGGGCCGGAATTTGAAGCAGCACCGCGCTGACGTGCAGTTTGGAGCGACGGAGCTGCCCCCCCCCCCCCCCCCCCCCCCCCCCCCCTCCCCCCTCGCTGTGTGCTGAACCACTCAGAGGGATCATAAACACATCCCATTTCTGATATATACTGCTTCATCTGAGAGCGGGCCCCACCTCATGACTTCGGTTTCGAAACAAAGTTGATGTGTGTGGGGGATGATGTATGACAAGAGCAAGAGAGAGAGAGAGAGAGACTTGTGGAAATAAATAGAGAGAGGGAGAGACGGAGAGAGAGATTTTGCCCAAGATCCCTCCAGGTTACGAGGGTTCTATCAATAAGTGTCCCGGAGGTCCATCACAAGGCCCAGCCACTGAGTTGCCTGATTGATTTTCCTCCTCCGAGATGAATCTAGATAGTGTCCCTGCGTCTCCCTCCGTCTGCTGTCTGTCTGGTGTCTGCTGGTGTGGGATTCTGTCAGTCTCATTTTGTGGGTCATGTTGGGGGAAGTATAGCTAGGTCATGTACTTTATTGATAAAGAGAATAACTAACCAAGAATGACAGGAGGGAGAGAGCGAGACAGAGAGAGAGAGACAGAGAGCGGGAGAGTGAGGGAGAGAGTCATTAAGAGAGCAAAAGAGATGGAGAGTGAGAGGGGTAGTGTCTGATAGTGGGAGCATGGAGCCCACCCCCTCCCTTGATATACTGCTCATTTAGATCCTCATTTCCCAGGGTTCATAGCTCTCCTCCATCATCCCACAGGCAAAGAGCCAAGGCTTACTTCTCTCTCTCTCTCTCTCTCTCTCTCTCTCTCTCTCTCTCTCTCTCTCTCTCTCTCTCTCTCTCTCTCTCTCTCTCTCTCTCTCGCTCTCTCTCTCTAATTTGTCTTCACATCGCAGAAGCAGTTGAAGGCTGCCACAGCCTGTTTGAACAGCTCTGACGGTAGTTCATTACTGTGAGCTCACTGCTCCTGTACCTGCTGATCTTGCCTTTATTGTGCATTCATATTTATGCTATGGCTCTGCCGTCTAGGTTGCTATACTCACTATGGGCTGTCCTGGATTGACCTCTAAAATGGATGCTTAATATGTTGATATGCATACATATGCATTATGAATTGGACATGACAAGGTGTGGTGTAAAACTGCAAATACGATTTTCCATGCAATCTTTCAGACTATTTAGTCATTTTAGAAATGGCAAATTGTCAAAATTGACTTAACCGTGGAACATGATACATGCAATCTAGGATAAAGCAATTAACGAAATTGACGTTCATGTTGTTCTTTTAAGCAGGGTCCAGGGCCCCAGCTGGCTGCCGTCAGGAATGAACAGCTGCTGCAGGTGCATGGCGTGCAACAGGTCCGTGCACGACCCAGAGCCACATGGTCCACAGCAGCCAGCTGTGCATTTATAGCTCCGACAGCCACTCCCTAGCTGCTGGAAGAACTGTAATGTCCATGCTGGAACTCTCCCGAGAGGCATACACGCACACACGCACGCACGCACACACACCCACGCACACACACACACACACACACACACACGCACGCACAGGCGCACGCACCCCCCCCCCCCCCCCCCCCCCCCCCCACACACACACACGGGTTAAGTGCTATATGACTAGAGATTTATCACGAGGACACCTTGTGGTTAAACTGAAGAAAACAAAAACATGCACCTGAGCTTGGATACACAGGACCCTGATTGATTCAAACACACATGTTAAAGGTTATAGGAGACAGTGACTTATTGAAGAAAAAGTGTCATTTGCTTGTCATACTGCTGGTAGCATTATGTCTGTGATTAACCTAGTACGGTCCATATTGTAAATTTAGTGGTCATGTAAAAGTCATGTAAAATGTCAAAGCACTAGTCAATAGCATTAAGTGTTGCATCAAGGCATTGCAGATATAAATATTACTGGAGAGAGGACTATAAGCAAGGATAAACAATCATTGAGATCCAATATTACTGTACATAGAGTTCCCAAAGTCCATAATCATTCAAAGATCCCAGGTCATTTTTGGGGGATCTGCAGTGTGCTGGAGCGTAGTGGTGGTGACACTAAAGGGTGTTATGTTGTTGTTCAGGCTGCAGCCACAAAAAGACAGAGAAGCCTCGCAGGGAGCCACATTATTCTGCAATTAGACATTCCCATTACCTAATGGGCCCCAACAGAGGGGCCCCCTGATGCTTCGCTGGTGCTTGTTAGCTCTGACAGAAGCAGCTTTACAATCGCCAGCACAACAGCCGTGAATGCAGAGTCAGCATGTCAAGAAAAAAGGTTTAAGCTCACAACCCCTCTTACACAAACACAAACGCAGGCACTCACACACACATGCAAACACGCACATAAACGCAAACACACACAGATAAGACGCACACACACACATACATATGCACATACACATACATATGCACATACACGCATATGCTGTACGGATGTTTCTCTGTCATCAGTTATCCCCCACCACTCGGTCGGCCCCCCCCCCCCCCAGGAAGCACAGCATATGAGTGCGATGGTTGACAGAAACCAATAGCTCATTCACCTGATACAAGCCTATACAAACTATGATGTACTTAGCGTCAGCTTAGCGCCCCTGTGGCAGGATGAAAGTCAATCCTCCCTCCTATAAGGGACTTCCTTATGAATCAGTGTTGGAAGTCATTGATCTCAGTTCTCTAGATGCCACACAACAGCCGCGGGGCTGTAGCACTAATAGCAACATGACTAGCAGGGGATTGGAAGTGAACATTTTCAATCTTACCTTTTTGTGTTGCCTTCCAGTGAAATTGGATGGTTGTATCATTGCCATCCAGACACCCAGAGACACAAGCTACAGTTACAACATTGTAATCACTGCTGCCATTAAGCAACTTTATCTACAGTATACTATGAACAAGGCAACCAAAGTCACTTTGTGGACTTACAGTACAGAATTTAGTGTCATTTTAATGCAGTTGGCTTTTCAGTTCTATTTTTAAGTTTCAGGGAGGATTCGGTGAAGTGATGCACTATTGAAAATCCATGAAGCGGTGGGACTCAGCAGGTCAAAGAGTCTGGGATTGGACCAATAACCTTGTGGTTTAAAAGCTAACCGCTAGCATGACCTAAAACAACACCACTGTCATCCCAAGTTGTGTGTCGCTAAACCTACAGTTGTACATCTCATTCATGGCATCCATCAAACAGAGTAAAACTGAAGCGAATGTTCTCAGTGTATTTCCCCTTGGTTTAACATTGCCCTGCACGTCCCCCCCCACGGTGTACCGCTCCCAGTCAGCACCACCAGTGAGTCATTGCCCCTCTGTATGCGGGCCGTCAGCTCACAGGCCGCGTTTGGAGGCGTTGTCGCGCTCCAAAAGCCACCGGCGAGCAGCACACGAGTCACAGCGTTGTGCCCAAACAGACCGCAGATGAAGGCTGCGAGGGTACAAAACCCTGTCGGCCCTCATCCCCTCGAGCTCTGTGAGACGGCCTTCAAGACAAGACACTCTCCCTCTCTCTCCAGGAAGGATGACCAGTGGGCCGGCCCTGTGTTAGTCACGCTGCACAACAGACACTTGGGAGAGATGAGGGGGGGGGGGGGGGGGGGGGGGGGAGGTAATGACAAAACATTGTATAATGATCACAATAATGATAATTGTTATGATTATGGTGACAATAACAATACAATTGGGCTGATTGCTGTCAGGATGTAAACAGAATTTCTACAAATGTGACAATACAAGTGTGACTGTTAAGTCACCATAACCCAGACAAACAACAAAAAACACAACAACAACACAGCCGTTTGGGTTCAGACTTTTAATTGGACTTTAAATTCACATAAATAACATTGGTTCATATATATATATATATATATATATATATATATATATTTATTTATTCATTTATCTTGTATATCATAATTTCTTTTAGAATATATATTTATCCCCCCTATGATTTACATTACTTTCTGGCTGAAAGTATTTCTATTCTATCTATCTGCAAACAGAAGCCCTCTTGAGGAAGCAACACCCTGCATTTTCCCCCCTGTCTTTTTTTGTGTGCTGCTCACAGAGGTTTGAATCCCCAAGGTAGAGAAGCCCATTTTTCTTTTCAGTCATAAAAAAAGAATTCCCCACAGTACACAAAAGACCCCCCCCCCCCCCCCCCAAAAAAAAGAAAAAACTGGGAGTTGGTGGAAGAATCTATTGCATTGCCTCTAAGGTATTACACAGCACTACAAGGGGTGGAAAACTACGGAAAGTCATTCACTATGTATATATTGTATTGTATTGTGAGGTGTGACACGAAAAGAAAGAGCCCCCCCGAAAACCACTGCAAACGACCTGACATGAATGTGGAGCACATGTTGATCTCAACGTTGTAGTGTGAATATCCTTGACAGCCTAACAACAGCGGGCCGAACGTAGCGCGGACACCCGCAGCGAGGTCACTCAAGCCCGCGGTGGCGGGCGTGGCTCTGGGCCTGAGCTTGGATGAGATGAGTTGTCATTTCAGATAACAAGTCAAGTCACTGGGGATATTTGACCGGGATTGACGTGGGAGTCAGGTTCAATAATGTCCAGCCATCCGGACAAAAAGGAAGGAAAAAAACATTCCAAAAATAAAGACAATCCGCTCCCCCCCCCCCAGGCTGTTACAGCGTCAGCAGGTAGGAGCGCTGACTTTGACCTATGAGCTAAGGCCGTGATTGGCTGAAGCTCTGGCGTCGTCGATCTGACAGAATCCCTTGATCAGTCTATGGAAGGTTGGACACAGATGCCCTTAACTGAACATCTTTACGATGGGGTTTTGTCGGCTGCAGGTCGGACATGGAGAACAAGCTCAACAGTGGACCTATTCATTCACAGAGGAAATACATTGATGTGTTGGTTTCTGCATAACGGCAAGGAAAGAAGGTACAATATGTAAAAAAAAAAGAAAAGAAATAATAAAATAAAGGCTACCCTGTGAAGCACAATATGAGAAGGGCGTACATAGTTTAAAAGAGGAAACTGCTCTTTAAACGCCAGCTGGCATCTGTAGGAAGCTCAGCGGCTGCTGTGTTCATCATCAGTAGTGTCATAAAAGTGTCCTTGGGGGCAATGTGTTACACATCGCGTCAAAGAGAGAGGAAGGGAAGTGTTACGGGGATTCTGAATCTCAAACGTCACACACACAAGCACGCCTCTCTTCCATTCTCCCACCACACAGCACTTTCCTACAACAGTGAAAAGTGTTTTATAATAATTACACTTTTGATTGTCTCGATCCGAGCCTACTACCTGGAAAAATCAAACACCAGGCAGAGGTCATGACCCCACGCCAAGGCTACAGCTGACATAAACCATATCACAAGGTTAGCAATGGCTAGTTAGTTTGACTGACGATGGGCTATGTGGGCAAGTGTGTTTACGGTCTCTAGGAAGTGTGTGAAGTGCAATAATGACAAACAGGCTTTGGTGAACTGGAAAAATAAGTGATGTACTTCCCCCCCAGTGTACTTTGTGTGGGATCATACAATGTGTACCATGCAACATCACGACAAGGCTGAGTGTATGTGTTTGTTTGTGTGAATAAATGTGTGTTTGTGAGCTATAACATGGAGACAAACATATTCATGGCATGAGACGGAGGTCTTTTGTGAACAGCGTCAAAGTCAACCGTTTGTTTCTTTTCCAAATATTTCACTCATGTCCTCATTTTATCGTGATGAAAATAGCATAAATAACACCACATTCACATCCCTTGTCATAAGAACAACACATTTTGCGGTGAGGGCAAAATGAGGGAAGCTTCTGTCACTTGGTTGGTTGCATTCAGATTAATAAAACATTTCTGCTTCATCACCAGGGGATTTTATTATTTTCAATTAACTGAACGCTGAAAAGATTTCCAAATGTGCGTGTATAACTCCCTTTTCATGTCTCCATTTCCTAGTTTGAAACTGCATGTCACAACAGCATGTGCCTCTGTCGTATATATGTGTATCTCTCACAATAGGTCACGCTACCGAAATGACTAGGAAAGAAAAACACAACAAATGCAGATGCATTAGGACACGTGTTTCTTAGTGTTAGGGAACACAAGTACGGTCTTCAATGCAACCCGCGGAAGTGCAAGACGTGATCCGTTCCCCTCACCTTTGGCCAAACCCACGGCCCATCGTCTCTCGGTATTTCTCGACTGGAAAATATCTCCATGTCCAGTGCATCATTGATACGCTGAGATCAACAATAAAAAGCATCGTGTGTCTTCATAAATAATCAACACTTTCCCATTTTTCAATGACTCTCTTATGATACAAGAGGGTTAGTCACTTCCTCGAACATTTGGGTAATGGGGTAAACTGGGTCACTTTAAAAACCAACCACCCAAAATGAGACAAGCCAAGATGTACGTTTCTATATCTAGGAGGGAGATTGTGGAGGACACCGTTTTTACCACGGCTCAACACAATATGAATCTCTCTCCTGACACAATATGTTGTAGGTTCATGGCTGGCATATGCTGGCGACAGCAAGTTCAAACTGTTGACTAGCAGTAGGCTTTAAAGGAAGGCACTACCAAACGGCCAACGGCTTATTCTTCTGCTATGTGTTTAATTCACAAGATCAAAGCATATCCCACATCGATAAAGTCAGGCATAGCAATTAATAAGGTCAACTGATACAAGTCCAACACGGTTTGTTTCTTTTTCTTTTTAAATGTTTAAAATAACAAGTGACAACTTTTGCATAAGTACAAGTGGAGAAGCCGTTACAGTCCCAATCTGCCAGGTGAGCTCACAGACAAAGTGCTCATGCTGCTTGACTGTGGTTTTAAGTCCGGCTTCTGGGGTTGAGTATGGATATTTATTGTACGTACATACAAAAAAAACAACAATACATAATTGTTTGAAAAGAAAACTAAAACAAAGCATCCAATTATTATTGAAAGTCCAAAGAACCTGTTCTCCGTTGCCAACTGCAGGTCATCTCATGAATTCTGGGTGTACGTGGCTGCTTACAGAAGAAGAAAACGAAACGTTGCTCCCACAAATAGTGTGAACAATTAACAGAATGGGTTTCCAGTGTCGGGCGGAAGCAAGCTAATAGCACTGACCACATACCCAGACCGCCGCACACATATCTCAGCTCTTTTGTTTCCAACCGACAACCCAGAAGGTCGAAAGAGGTGGTGCCACACTAAAACACCGTCATACGGTGGAGAAGGATTTGCTTGCCGCCCAAAAACCCCAAAGACACCCTCACCTTCCCCCCCACTGTCCAACCCCAGCACAGGAGAGGTGTGCAGGGTGAGGTGCGTGTGCGTGTGTGTGTGTGTGTGTGTGTGTGTGTGTGTGTGTGTGGGGGGGGGGGGGTTCAGGGGGTCAGGGGTCGGGCTGGTGGAGCCGGTCTGCCGACGCCGTCGTCACACGGCACTCCCGGCCCCCTCTCAGTGGCAGGCTTTCATCCCTGTGACGTACGGCGACTCCTGCCGACAGAGCCCCATCTGCTGGTGCTGCTGCTGGTGCTGCTGGTGGTGGTGGTGGTGCTGCTGCTGCTGCTGCTGGTGGTGCTGCTGGAGGTGCTGCTGCTCCTGCTGGTCCTGGGCACCGCCGTCCACAAAGTCGGGCACGGGCAGCCCCGACAGGATCATCACCGACTTGTTCCAGATGGTGAAGGTGGGCGCCACGGGCAGCAGGAAGGAGATGTCGAAGGTGTGCAGGTGCTGGGAGTTCATGGCGTCGTAGAAGGCCAGCGCGTTGTTGTCGTAGTCCAGCAGCACGCCGAGCCGCCGCAGCTGCAGGCTGGCCTCCACCGGCGTCTCCTTGCCGTTGTGCCGCGCGGCAAAGTTGTTGTTGCAGCGCGACAGCACCCACGACGAGGAGTTCTTGCCGCTCCACTCGTTCTTGGGCGCCGACTTGTAGGCCACGCCGACGGCATACCTTTCAGGGAGGGGGGGGGGGGGGGGGGGGGTGGTGGAAGGGGAAGGGGAAGGGGAAGGGGGTGGGAGATATTTGAGAGATTACAAACCCGGGGCGTGTCTTCTTCACGCAGGGGTTGGGAAGCTCCTCGGGCGAATGGATTTGTTTGGTCGACAGATGCACTTGCGAGCCCCGTTTGCCGTCTGCCTCCCTGCTTCGCTTTAACGCGATCCGAATAACGCCCCAACTGAAGGATTTGTTGGTCAAGACCCCACTTTTGCATTGTTGACATTGTCAACGTCGAGATGTAAATCCGCCTTGAGTTTTTTTGTTCAGTTCGCCTACTCTCGCCGTGGAGACGCGTTCCGAAATCAGGCACTCTGGCCATCAGTTGACATCCGTCATATGCCGAACGAGCGTTTAGAAGCTCCTATAGTTGTATCTTTATTTGGTCCCGGTTGAACGCACGCATACAAACTGCCCTGGCTAGGTAGCTTTCTCCAACAGTGCCCGCACACAAACCGATCCCCAAGTTTAGATTCTGCGTTTACATGCCACAGCGCATGCTCACGGACTTAAGAGACTGAGGCGCGCAGGTACAATCCCCTGCAAAGATAGTGGCTGTGAGTTATAGGCAGTGATGACTCAGAACTCTGAATGCAGAGCGTCATCTCTAAGTCTCGAGGGTGAGTGTAGCATAAGTTGCCCTGCATAAGGAGGGTGACTTATACAGCATAAGCATTGATATCTGAATCAAAAAGCGAATTGCTCAGTTCCCGGTTGCGATAATGTATGTAGAACGATACTGTCAACTTTCCCTATTTCACCACCGAGCCAGACCATTGCAACCGGTGGGTCTAAGCAATAAAACATCATCGTGCTCAAGACCAGGCCACTCGCCAATTCTAACTGCTCAGCCTCTGTCTCTAAGTCCGTGAGCATAAGCAGTGGCGTGTACACACAGAATGCTTATGCTGCGTTAAAATCTGTTTAAATAACACCCCCTCCTACACTTGCCCTCGCAAACAAATGTTGCTCTGCACTCACTATTCAGAATTTTCCCACTACTGATTTACATCTCGACATAGACAATGTCACAAATGGACACGGGGTCTTAACAAACCGGCCATATCCTTTTTAAGTGGAACACTTTACAAAAGCGTTCAACGTTTTTCCATTTAAAATTTACCATCAAATATCTATAGCTTATAATTCAGCAAACTCCCACAACCACATATGCATGTAAGACGCCTAAGGAAACAGACACTAAACTATTTTATATTCACGTTACCACTGTAGGCAACGAAGGTGTGTGCTATCCCGGGTTCAAAAGGCAATGATTAGCTGTCAACCCTTTAAATAAATGCATATATGATCCTTGATAGAGTGCACACTCCAGTAATATATTTGAGTGAGTGAGTAATGAAAATAGGCGAGGAAGTACATTACAACTCCCTAAAGACAGACATGATTAATTGAACGCTGAGTCCCCGGAAGAGCCCAACAGGTTATATAACGTGTGTGTGTAATTGATGTGGTATATGCAGGGGCCTAGTTTTTAATGGCTCCTTTGCATACACAATGTACCCCCTACCTTCCCCACACCCACACACTTCCCACTTCAAAGAAAATTCAAGCTTGTGGATGAATTGCTGAATTTGTGCTAAAATTAATAATTCAATCTAAAGGTACACTTCTATCAACTATGGGTTTAAACATGGTAAGTATATGTGAATTCAAAACTAGTACTCTCCCAGCTTAAACAGCAACGTGTAGCGCTGTGTCGTTACAGTGCTACACATTGCTGTTTTGGAGATACGAATTAACATGGAAACCCTTTTTTTGTAAGTCATTGCAAATGATGTAGGATCAAATACATATATCGAATGTTTTTTAACTGTTTTCAAAATGCAGTCAAATCTACACATAGCCACACTTGTCTAGAATTATTATACATATATATATATATGAGAGCTAGGCAATTTAAATAGTCAAGACAAACTCTAATTTGTATTCAATTAAGCTCAAAGTAGACAGAGACATGATCATCTCAAGTTCCCATTTACTATGTTACCCATAAGGCATCGCGCAGCACAGCTTGACTACCGGTATCAAAAGAGTTGACAGCAGCTAGCTGCTAGCGATATCAAAGATGGTTCTGACTTGGATGTCTCCGTGCTTGAATCATTGACAGCAGCTGGTGCCGGTGACACATCTTTTCATCACTTTGAGCCGGTTCAGCTTCATACGGCCGAGTGATATGTCTGACTCCCGAGCTACGGGCTACACTGGTGGTGTACCTGTGGACGTGATTGTTTTTCCTGACCCCAGTCAGACTAAACTACATTTATGTAATGCATTTCATCTATAATGCAGATTGTACATACATTAAAGGTGTGTTAAAGGTGTTACTCCATCCTCTGCCTCCACCTAGCTGCGCCGGCTGCTACTACTCCATGTGCTTCTGTTTACATTCTGTCTTCAATCTCCCACGTGCACGTTGTCTTCCCCACCGGCCTTCTATCTACAATCAGCGCACTCTACTTCTTCCCCATTCACCAAGCAGCCGGCGCCAGTTCGTTGTTACACTTTCTCAAGTTAGTACCTCGTTCCAGCGCTCTTGTTCAGTATTTAGCTTCTGCTCGTGTAACCCGCTTGTCTTTTTTCCCTAGTCCTCCTGATCCCTGCCCGACTTCCATCCTGCTCGTCTGTTTGCCTTCCCTGCCTTCGACCACTCGCCTGCCTGACTACCCGCTCGTCTTCGACCCCCAACCTACAGCTACCTGCCTGTCTCCAGACCCCTGCTCGTCTAACTACCGCCTGCCTTGCCCTTGCCTGTACTTTTGCCGAATAAACCCCTTTCGACCCCGCTCCATCTCTGTCTCGGTGTCTTGCGTTTGGGTTCTAGTCACGTACCTTAACAGTACGAACTGGCCAAACATGGACCCAGCAGACACCCGTTCCCACGACCGGGCCATCAGCAGTCAGGGAGTAATGCTCGGCCGTCTCGACCAGGAAATGGCGGAAATGAGGTCCAACGTCCAGACGATTTACAACACCGTCCAGGGATTGCTGGTTTCTGCGCCAATTCCCGGTCAACCGCAGCTACCCTCCGCCCCTCCCCAGCCGATTGCTTCACGTGAGCCTTACATTCCAACCCCCGAACGCTATGGAGGAGATTTGGGTACCTGTCGGGATTTCCTTCTCCAATGTGGTCTCGTGTTCCGACTCCAGCCCCTAACCTACCCCACCGATAGCTCCCGTATCGCCTTCCTCGTTGGAGCGTTACGCGGCAGAGCCCTCTCTTGGGCTACTTCCGTAATGGAGAGAGGGGCTGAATGTTGTTCCACGTATTCAGAGTTTGTCACGGAGATGCGGAGAGTGTTCGAACATCCCGTTCGTGGTAGGGAGGCTTCAATGCGTCTTCTCTCTCTCCGTCAGGGTTCCCGAAGCGTCGCTGATTTCGCTGTTGATTTCCAGACGATTGCTGCGGAGAGTGGGTGGAATGACGTGGCCTTAATGGGAGTATTTTTACACGCGCTTTCCGATCCCCTCAAGGATGAGTTGGCTGTTCGGGATGAGTCACCCAATTTAGACCATCTAATTTCCCTCGCTATACGACTGGACAATCGCCTGCGCGAACGACGGCGCGAACGCACGCTTCGTCCGTTTCCTGCTTCTGTCTCGTCTTCACTGGATGTTCCGGCACCACCTCCCCCTCGGCACAATCCTTTCCATCCTGGATCAACTTCACTACCCGACCCGGAACCAATGCAATTGGGACGAGCCCACCTATCCCCGACCGAAAGGCAACACCGGCTGGCAACTGGTGCTTGTCTTTATTGCGGTCTTTCGGGACACGTTATTTCCTCCTGTCCAACCTGTCCGGGAAAAGGGTTGGCTCGCCAGTAACCCGAGGGATTCTGGTGAGTCGAACGCTTGATCCCTCGGCTCCTCGTCCCATGTTGGATTCCGTCTTGCTTTGGCAGGAACATTCCCTCCCTTTGTCCGTCCTCGTAGACTCAGGTGCTGACGAGTCTTTCATTGATAGGCAGTTGGTCAGGCAATTGGGAATCAAGACAACCTCTTTGAATTCTCCCATTTTTGCCCAGTCCCTTAACGGGAAGAAACTCGCCCGGGTCGATCGAAGGACGGTACCGTTAACTCTAATTGTGTCCGGGAATCACCGTGAGTTACTCTCTCTCCACGTGATAGACTGCCCCCTCACTCCAGTGGTTTTGGGATTTCCTTGGCTGCAACGTCATAACCCCCAAATGGACTGGAAAGAAAGTAGGATTACCTCGTGGAGCTCTTTTTGTCTAGCACAGTGTTTACGTTCCGCCCAACCTCCCCGCACTCTGGAGTCCAAGTCACCACCATGTTTTTCCTCTGATCTGTCTTCTGTTCCTGAGATTTATCATGACCTGAGGGAGGTTTTTAGCAAGTCCCATGCCCTATCTCTTCCTCCTCACCGTCCGTATGACTGCGCAATCGATCTCCTCCCCGGGGCTTCCCTGCCTAGCAGTCGACTCTTCAATCTCTCCCGTCCCGAACAAGAATCCTTGGAGGAGTACATCCGGGAGTCTCTCGCTGCGGGGATAATCCGGCCGTCCTCCTCTCCTGTTGGGGCGGGTTTTTTTTTTGTTGGCAAGAAGGATGGCTCCCTCCGGCCGTGCATTGACTACCGGGGCCTGAACTCCATCACGGTAAAGAATAAGTACCCCTTGCCCCTTATTAGCTCCGCGTTTGTTCCCCTCCATGGAGCCACGGTTTTTTCCAAACTGGACTTGCGCAACGCTTACCATCTGGTCCGTATCCGGGAGGGGGACGAGTGGAAGACGGCCTTCAACACTCCTGTGGGCCATTTTGAATATCTGGTTATGCCTTTCGGACTCACCAACGCTCCTGCAGTTTTTCAGACTCTGGTCAACGATGTTCTTCGTGACATGTTGAACCACTCGGTTTTTGTGTATCTAGATGATATTCTCATTTTCTCGGGTTCGCTGGAGGAACACGTGATTCACGTTCGGCAGGTCCTCCAGCGCTTATTGGAAAACAGGCTGTTTGTCAAGGCGGAGAAATGTGAGTTCCACGTCCCGTCCACTGTTTTCCTGGGGTACATCATTGGCCAGGGGGAATTGCGGATGGACCCTTGCAAGGTTTCTGCAGTGGCGGAGTGGCCTACACCCACCACCCGTAAGCAGCTACAGCGATTTCTTGGCTTCGCCAATTTTTATCGTCGCTTCATCAGAAGCTATAGCCAGATCGCTGCCCCCCTCACTGCCCTAACTTCACCCAAGGAACTCTTCGAGTGGTCACCGGAGGCTGAGGCCTCGTTCCGGAACTTGAAGGAGCGATTCACCACTGCACCCATCCTCATCCAACCCGACTCTTCTCTTCAGTTCATCGTGGAGGTCGATGCTTCTGATTCCGGGGTGGGGGCGGTGCTTTCGCAGCGTTCCACCAAGGATCACAAACTTCATCCGTGCGCCTTTTTCTCGCGCCGGTTGACCCCACCGGAGCGGAACTATGATGTCGGGAACCGCGAGCTTCTTGCTGTTAAATTGGCACTCGAGGAATGGCGTCACTGGCTGGAGGGAACGGCCCAGCCATTTATCGTGTGGACAGACCACCGGAATTTAGAATATATCCAGTCAGCCAAGAGACTCAATTCCCGACAGGCCCGATGGGCTCTTTTCTTTGGACGATTTAATTTTTCGCTTACCTACCGCCCCGGCTCCCGAAACGTTAAACCAGACGCTCTGTCCCGTTTGTACTCTCCTAAGGACCCCTGCACTGAACCTGAACCCATTTTGCCGTCCACCTGCCTCATCGCTACGCTTACCCTGGAGGTCGAAGCCGCTGTCCTCCAGGCGCAGCAACAACAGCCCGATCCCGGTACCGGTCCGCCCAACCGGTTGTTCGTTCCCGACGCGGCGCGCTCCAGGGTACTCACCTGGGCTCACTCCTCCAGACTCACCTGTCATCCTGGCACTACCCGCACTCTGGACTTTGTTCGCCGACGATTCTGGTGGCCCTCCTTGGACGCTGACGTCCGTTCCTTCGTGGCGGCTTGCACGGTCTGCGCTCGCAATAAGACCTCGACCCGACCCCGTTCTGGCCTGCTCCGACCCCTGCCCATCCCCAGTCGCCCCTGGTCTCATATTGCCCTGGATTTTGTCACCGGTCTCCCTCCTTCAGAAGGCAATACCACTATCCTTACTATCATCGACCGTTTCTCCAAAGCTGCTCACTTCCTAGCACTCCCCAAGCTCCCCTCCGCTAGAGAGACTGCGGATCTCCTGGTGTCCCACGTGTTCCGGCTCCACGGCATTCCGACGGATATTGTGTCGGATCGAGGTCCGCAGTTCACCTCTCAGGTCTGGCGGTCGTTCTGTGCAGCCCTGGGTACTACGGTCAGTCTCTCCTCTGGATACCACCCACAGACCAATGGACAGTCGGAGAGGGCAAACCAGGAGATGGAGGCTGCTCTTCGCTGCGTGACCGACTCCAACCCCTCCTCCTGGAGTTCACAACTTCCCTGGGTCGAATATGCTCATAACACTCTGGTCAATGCGTCCACCGGCCTGTCTCCATTCATGTCTTCATTGGGCTATCAACCGCCTCTGTTTCCTGCCTTGGAGACAGAGATCACTGTTCCCTCTGTTCAGGTACACCTGCGCCGCTGCCAGCGCACCTGGAGGCGCACACGTGAGGCTTTGCTCCGTGCGTCCAACCGCTCCCAACGCCAGGCTAATAAACACCGGCTCCCGGCTCCACAGTACACCCCTGGGCAAAAGGTTTGGTTGCGGTCCAAGGACCTTCCTTTGAAGGGGGTTTCTCAGAAACTCGCCCCCCGTTTCGTTGGTCCTTACGAGATTGATTCCGTCATTAACCCCTGTGCCGTTCGCCTGAAGCTCCCTTCGTCCCTTCGGATCCATCCGACCTTCCACGTCTCCCAGATCAAGCCCGTCTCCTCCAGCCCGTTGTGCCCTCCCGCCCCGGTTCCACCGCCTCCCCGGATGATTGATGACAACCCGGCTTGGACGGTGCGTCGCCTTTTGGATGTACGTCGTCGCGGTCGGGGTCATCAGTATCTGGTGGATTGGGAGGGATACGGTCCCGAGGAGCGCTCCTGGGTTCCCAGGAGTCACATTCTCGACCCCTCCCTCATCACGGACTTTCACCGCCAGCACCCTTCCCACACTGTGCGTCCGCCTGGAGGCGTCCGTAGAGGGGGGGGTACTGTTACTCCATCCTCTGCCTCCACCTAGCTGCGCCGGCTGCTACTACTCCATGTGCTTCTGTTTACATTCTGTCTTCAATCTCCCACGTGCACGTTGTCTTCCCCACCGGCCTTCTATCTACAATCAGCGCACTCTACTTCTTCCCCATTCACCAAGCAGCCGGCGCCAGTTCGTTGTTACACTTTCTCAAGTTAGTACCCTCGTTCCAGCGCTCTTGTTCAGTATTTAGCTTCTGCTCGTGTAACCCGCTTGTCTTTTTTCCCTAGTCCTCCTGATCCCTGCCCGACTTCCATCCTGCTCGTCTGTTTGCCTTCCCTGCCTTCGACCACTCGCCTGCCTGACTACCCGCTCGTCTTCGACCCCCAACCTACAGCTACCTGCCTGTCTCCAGACCCCTGCTCGTCTAACTACCGCCTGCCTTGCCCTTGCCTGTACTTTTGCCGAATAAACCCCTTTCGACCCCGCTCCATCTCTGTCTCGGTGTCTTGCGTTTGGGTTCTAGTCACGTACCTTAACAAAAGGTGTGTTCCATTGCATTGTACATTGTACAAATATATTTAAATAATAATATCATGTTATCATGTAAAGAGTGTGTATGTGTAAGTGTGTGTATGTGCATACATGTGTTTGTGTGTGTATATGCATGTACACAACTGCACAAGTGTGTGTGTTTGTGTGTTTGTATGTGGATTCTATGTGTGTGTAGGTGTATGTGTGTGTGTATGTACGTGTGTGCATCTGTGTGTGTATGTGTGTGGAAATGTCGGCGTACGTGTGTGTATGTGTGTGTAGGTGTGGGCGTATGTGTGTGTAGGTGTGGGTGTACATGTGTGTATGTTTGTGTAGGTGTGGGCGTATGTGTGTGTAGGTGTGGGTGTACATGTGTGTATGTTTGTGTAGGTGTTGGCGTACGTGTGTGTAGGTGCGGGCGTACGTGTGTGTAGGTGTATGTGTGTAGGTGTGGGCGTACGTGTGTGTATGTGTATGTAGATGTATATGTGTATAGGTGTTGGCGTACGTGTGTGTATGTGCGGGCGTACGTGTGTGTATGTGCGGGCGTACGTGTGTGTATGTGTGGGCGTACGTGTGTGTATGTGTATGTAGATGTATGTGTGTACAGGTGTTGGCGTACGTGTGTGTATGTGTGGGCGTACGTGTATGTGTATGTTTGTGTGTGTGTGTGTGTGTGTGTGTTCTCCCTGTCCCCCTCCTCACCAGGTGGAGGCCCCCAGCAGCACCTCCCAGTAGTGGCAGCCGCTGTCGATGAAGACGTTGCCGGCGGCGCCGTAGGAGCCCGTGGCGCTGAAGCGCTCCGGGGTGTGGCTCTTCTTCAGCGAGCTCTCGTCCTTCTCCATGGTCAGGCAGTCGTTGGACAGACGCAGCTTCTTGTGGGCCGTCTTGGGGTCCAGCTTGAAGGGCTGGCCTGGGTGGGGGTGGAGGGGGAGGGGGGAGGGGGAGGGGGGGGGAGGGGGAGGGGGAGGGGGAGGGGGAAGGAGAGGAGGGAGGGGGGGGGAGGGGGAGGGGGAGGGGGGAGGAGGAAGGAGAGGAGGGAGGGGGAGGGGGAGGGGGAGGGGGAGGGGGAGGGGGAAGGAGAGGAGAGTTTGAGATTGAAATGCGAAAAAAGGAATCAAAAACCGACGAATGATGGTGGAAGCTAATGGACGCGGGCTGGCGGTGGCTCTTTGTTGTGCATATTTGTATTGGGCTTGCTCGGTGCCTTGACGGACAGGGCAGGGAAGAAGGACAGACGAAGAGAGGGCTGAAGGAGAGAAGGAATGACATGCTGCTCGCAACGCAGGGGGAAATCCAACCTGGACTCGAACCTACGTGGCGAGTGCATTAGTGGGTTGGGGCCATGTCGTTTGGAGTTATGCAAGCCATACGTTATTGTACACATAGGCCTACATGCAAATGCACAACGAATTGTATCATTACGTGCACTATATAATTCTTGTTTCATTTTTGTTTCATTTTTGTAACTGCTTTGGCAAGGTACATGTTTATTTTCCATGCTAACCTGAATTACGATAGAAAGAGAGGGGTAGAGCACGAGAGAGAGAGAGAGAGAGAGAGAGAGAGAGAGAGAGAGAGAGAGAGAGAGAGAGAGAGAGAGAGAGAGAGAGAGAGAGAGAGAGAGAGAGAGAGAGAGAGAGAGAGAGAGAGACGGGGACAGCTCAAAGAGACCAGTGAAGGGGATATTAGAAGAGGGGAGGTTTTGAAACACAGGGCAGCAAACACCCGGCTTCAAAGCTTCAAAGCCATTGGTAAAAAAACAAACAAAAAAAAAACTCAGCATAAAAACATCCGACAGCAGATGACGGAAGCCATCCTCTCCCCCTCCATGCCTTTTTGCCGCTGCACAACACTTGAAGACGAGCTCAAGCAGAATGTTGTCGCAAGTCACTTCAACTGCAATGGAAGCAAATTGTGGTGATTTGGGCTATTTGGCAGGAGGAGATATTGCCACTCTCCTCGGTTCCAGGCAACTCAATTTGTAACACCCGCAATTTAGGTGTAACCGCTAAAGAAGATTGGATGGAAGTAGGAATGAGCAGGTTAGTTACAGAGAGAAGCGAGGGAAGGAGGATAGGAAGACAAAAGAAAGAGGGAAGGAGAGAGGAGAGATGAAGGAGAGGGGAGGAGAGAGAGCAAGGGGAGAGAGAGAGGAGAGATGAAGGAGAGGGAGGAAATAGAAAGGAGAGGGAGAGGAGAGAGGGACAGAGAGGGAGGAGAGAGAAAAAGGGAGAAAGAGGAAAGAGAAAGGAGAGAGAGTAGAAAGAGGCGGAGAAAGGAAGGAGAGAGAGGAAGGACAGAGAGCAGAGATGAAGGAGACAAGGAAGGGAAGAGGATGGAGCGAGAGCGGGAGGAGTGAGAGGAAGGAGAGATTGAGAAGAGAGAACATCTTGGATGCGACTCTACGGATGTAGGGTGCAGCCAGAGGACTGGAGCCCAGAGATTTCCCTCCCCGACTACTCCTCTCTCCCTCTCTCTGCTCACTTGCACTGTATCTGTTCCAGTTCAGTATCTGTTCCAGTTCAGTCTGTCGGCGTGTGTGTGTGTGTGTGTGTGTGTGTGTGACAGGTCGCACAGTGGTCATCCGTGGTCATCCTTTCCGGACCTGACATCAAACTGTGACACCTCTCTTCTCATCCCCTACATTTACTAAGACCCCCCCCCCCCCCTCCCCACCCTCAATCCTCCCCAGCGTAATGACAATAATAAGTCTCCTCCCCTTCCCTCCAAACTGTCTCTCACGCTCTCTCCATCTGTCTTGCACTCTCTCCTCCCCTCTCTCTCTCTCTACTCATTATTTTCCTTCATCTTTCAGCCCCCCCCCCCATTCTCTCCTTCATCCTCTCTATCCTGCCAGGCTCTCTCTCTTTGTCTCTCACTCCCTCTCTCTCTCTCCCTCTGTCTCTCTTTGTCTCTCTCTCCCCTCTGTCTCCTGGTAATCCGCGTGGTGATGAGCGAGCGGCGGTGGCGTGTGCCCTGTTATATACGAGACGATTGAGGGCCGACTGGGGGCCGGCTGAGGGCCAGCGCGCCGACGGCAGCCAATTAGGGGGCCGCGACGCCTGTCTTTTGAACTGCTTATCGCTGCCAGTGCAGCCCCGCACTCCGAAACACTGGATCCTCTGTCCTCATGCCTCTTTCCAGGGGGAGCCGGCTCCTGTGAGCTGGGGCCCGAGGTTGGGGCCCGCTACGTGATGTAGTATGCTAGAGGATCGTTAAGCAGGGCGCCCTGGATGTTGAAAGAGCAAGCGTAGGGTCGGGTGAATTGATAGAACTAATAACTGTTAAAACATGATAATAAAACATGGAAACTAAATGGGCCCTTCAAATGATGATAAACCACATGGCCCCAGTCAGTATGAGTAAGCCATAATGAAGACAAACTGGATGTCAGAAAAACATAAACATGACTGTATATGGGTTGTTTGAATGAGGGATGATGACCAATTCAACTTTGACAATGTATTGATTACGCACAAACATCCACGCACAATTGCTTCATAAATGAGAGGTCATCTTTGTCCTTCTGTAAATTACATTACTGGGAGGCAAAATCACCCAACCTCCTTCCTTTGCAAAAAAGAAAAATCAACCATGTATAAAGTCGGGATTACCAAATAATATATCCCACCGATGGGATGTCTCATCAATAAGCGAGATTAAGTCCCACTCTCTGCGCTATAACACGCTAATAATTATCCATGTCTCTCACTGTCTAGCCATAGTGATAACCCAGTGCTATTAAGAGCGCCTTGCAGCTCAGAGCTGTTCAGGGACCGGGAGGACAGAAATGTGTAAAACACTGAAAGAAACAGTATCAGCGATGGGCAACGAGAAGAGATTAGCAGACATGAGAAGAAAGGAGAGAAGGGGGGAGGGAGAGGGAGAGAGGTGAAGAGAAAGGGGAGTGTTAGCTTCCACCTTCTTGCCGTGTGGAGTGCTTCAACAGTCAGAAGACCGGAGGACTGATAGTATCTGGTAAATGGACTTTCATTTCAATTCAGGCAATTACTCTGGTGCTAGTTAGTTCCCCCCCCGACCCACTGGCCCCTCCTCCGCATTCATTACTTTCGCCGAGGGTTGAATATATATATTATATATATATATATATATATATATATATATATATATACACGGCAGAAATTGAGAAGTGAAAAAAAAATCACAATCTACTTGCATAACTGAACAATTACTGCAGCTGCAACCGCAATACAGACACGGTGGTGACTCTCTCGATGACGTTATTGCTCGCACAATCGCATCTCTAAAACACACCTTCACACACACACACACACACACACACACACGTGTACACACACCTTCACATACACACATACGGAAACCCATTTGAAATGCATAGCCTGCACACCATCCCTGAGCTTGTGTGATGCTGCCGTGCTGACAGGACTCAGAGGGTCTGGGCGGACATACTGACGCAGGCTGACATGGTGCCCAGAGATGCCGTTTCTTATGTTAAGAATGGCGAACCCCAACGTTCGGCGGTCTGCCGTCGTTTTGGATCAAAGTGTCTCGATCAAAAATCCCTGATGAATATGTGGAACGAATGGTTTGCTTTCTGTTGCCTACGGCGACGGTGCGGAAATGGAACTGAAAAAAGAAAACAATTAGTACTTATTTTCCACTTCCTGTTTGACAGTCTTGCAACTCCTCTTGTGTCTTTAGGGGCCTGGCGGAAGATCCGGGGCCCATCATGGGAGATGGCTGCTTGTAAATATTATGATAGCTCCTTTAACAGGTAGTAAAGTGGTAGGTGTACCCATGGGGCGCCTGTTATGAAATATTCTCATTTTGGATATATATATTCTCTTCTGTACCACTTTCTGAGGAAAGTTCATTCATTTATCTCACTCACTTACTGACACCCACGCAAGCGCACATGCACCCCCCCCCCCCCCCCACACACACACACACACTCTTGCTCTCTCTCTCTCTTTGTCACCGTCATTCTCTCATCCGCCATTCCCACACACAAAGCAATATCGATGCTCAGAAGAGTTAGCAAAAAATAATGACTAATCACCGAGTCCCAGTGTCCTATATGCGCGAGCCTGCCTATCAAGGAAGTTGAATGTGCACCCAAAGATTAGCTTTATTTTCATTTTTATTTCTTCATATGCAGACCCAGAAAAATGTACGAGGAACGAACTCCCAAGAATAGATGTAATGAGATTTGCCTTGCATGCCTCAACAATGGTGCCGTTAAATATGTATGGATTATAATGTTCCCTCTCCGCCCGATGAACCAACCTGACTCACTCACTTCCACCGCCCAGCAAACCGACATCCATTTCATGTCCTCTCCACTGGGTGGGAGGAGGAGGAGGATGGTGGGAGGGGGATGGTGAAGGTTGAGTTGGATTGATTTCCATACGGGGACAGGAAACAAAGAGGAGACCAAACATAACGCACGCACGCACGCACGCACACATAAAACTACAAGTCCCATGGCCTACCGGGCTGTACTTGTTTTATAAATCAAGAGGCAATTAGCTTATGTAACCCTGGAAGGAAGAGACGCAGGGGTACCCAGGGGAACACACAGACATGGTAGGGAAACAATAACAGCAAATGTAGCAGTCGAATGAGAATCATTACAGTGTCACTGTCGTACACCATAGTCAAATCATGTGCCGCTACGTGCTGCTGCATGTTTGCACGAGCCTGTTCATTCTTCATATGTGCGTATGGTTATGTGTATTCGGTGTGAGTGTGTATGAGTAAGTGTATATGCAAAACCCCCTTATTTTTAACATATGGTCATATGAACAGAGCCAATACAGACTGAATTGTAATCCTGTGCTCGGATCTGAACCCTTCATTCTCGTTGTCTAGATTATAACTATTGTAGCGGGTGGGAATACATTGGATAATGACAGCATTAGGACAAGGAACAGTAATGAGAATGCCTGTGCTTTTAGTGAAAAAAAACCCAAATAAAACAAGCCAAGTTTGTTTGTAGCGAGACTATTGAAGACATGTTACTGACATTGATAATAATGTGATACTTCTCTACTCCATTAAACGGAAGAGACTACAGAAAACATATTTGCCTGGTTTTGGCATGACTGTAGTTGTCTGCAATCCAACTGACGTGAGAAAACAATTAAAAGTCACACTACGCAGCCAGGTTTTTGTATGAGAAATAATCTCCCGAGTAACACAAATGAGTCTGCTGCATTTTTGCCAGCAGTGATGTCAGGAATGGGTCTTATTAAATTGAACCAATCATCTTCAACCTATAATTGAATTGAATCACTGGCCGGTGGCGTCTAATACAATACATACAAAGTGGCCTAACTGGCCCACTCTAAACGTATGACAACTCCTGGGAAAAAAATGCATATCCAACCATTTCTTATTTCTTTTCAACTAATGGGTAAATACCTTCTTCCCCCACTAAAAAAGCAAATAGTGGGCACTCTCAACCACATACACTCATCTCTCTAAAGAGCGTTCTGATGTCTTCTGTTTTCTCTGGCCCTCACCTTTCTCCACACCGTCTCACTCTCTCACTCCCAATCCTTTACACTCCACCTCACACACCTCTTATATTTTCCATGTGAGGACCGGCTGGCTGGCCAGGAAGGGTCTGCGAAGGAGTGGTGACAGAACAGCACACACATGCACATGCACATAAACCTGCACATGCTATTGGATATGACAAACACACTCACGTGCATACACACACACACACACACACTCACACATGTTCATACCGTACAAACTTGCATATTAATGATGATGTGCACACACAGATAAGTGCATGCATGCCTCTACACATACACACACACGTGCACACACACACACACACACACACACACACACACACACATACACACACAGTCACATGCGGCCATCACACAATCAAACATGCATCGATTCATGGAGTCACACCCCTTACACTACCGCTTCTTTAAAGGGCAACATGCCTAATGCACGTTTGTTTAAAAGAAGCTGGAAGTAGTTTCCCATGTCAGCAGCCACATGCAGATCCATAACACCACACAAAGCTTCTCGTACATCTTGTGCCTGTGGCCTGGTTATATTTTAGAGACGGCAGCAGTAAATGGTTTAGCTCCGGGAGGATGTTTTCTAGACGATACCCAAGGCAGTGTCTTTGCAGAGTTGACAGGAGTATCAATGTTTTGCTATCCTACAAAGGGATGCACAAAGATACAAAAGAATAGCAAAATAGTCATAAAGATATTTGTTTATATATATACGTATATATATTTATTATTATTATTATTATTATTATTATTATTATTATTATTATTATTTTATTATAAACATTAGATACAGAAGGAGAGGGTGAGAGAGAGAGAGAGAGAGAGAGAGAGAGAGCTGGGAGGTAGGACATCCCATTATCTTGTGCTCTTTACCTTCTTTGACAACCTAAGGAAGAAGATACCCGCAAGCTACTAAATCTCACTTCTCTATCTTAATGTATCTTTCATATGTCACCTGCAGTACGTATACTAAATGCCTCATTCACAACATATATACCGTCTTTTCTTGTCTCACTTTTGCATCAACTAGTGCAGTGCCCTATCAAAGCGTGCCTGACCCAAACGGGCTGGTTGCTTGGCCTCCGGTATTGCTGCTTGCAGCTTTCTCGAGAACCGCTCATCCAAACAACTTCACACTCCACACTGCGCTTCCTTGGGTCCTCAGCAAAACACCCGCCAAGTGTGAAATAGATCGGATGAATGGTTTTTGAGAACTTCGAAGGACAGACGTGCATACACAAATACATACATACATACATACATAC